>CP125976.1:474051190-474404511 GCA_030063025.1 Avena longiglumis
GAACTGTCTAGTGGCTTTCTGCAGTGTTTTAATTACTCGGGGAGTTTTATAATTCCTTTTTGAGTAATTCTAGTTGGTACTGTTCCTAAATAGCTATGCCTATGCGGTAGAATTTTCCCAAGATTTTACAAATAGTATACTACCGGTAGAGAATTATTTGAGTTCTAACTCTAGTTTTGAGCGTTATATTTTGCATAATAGTTTTCCTAGCGCTAAAACTATTTTCCATGCATGCAATCAGTAGTATTATTGAATAGGATTATGTGGTACAGCTGTAGCACCAATTCACTTGTCGTGCATGCATTCATGCATCATCTTTGTTGCATATGCTTGTGGATTGTTTGTTTATGATTGCAACTGTATCATGTAGATTGTGACGAGTGCAACGCTTGCTCATGTGTGGATTGTTCTTCCGACCGCTACAACCAAGGCAAGTAGATGCTACCTTGTTCATGATATCATCCTACTATTTTCAATGCATTGTCGTGTATTTTGTAGATGCATGTGTAGGATGATACTATCGCTATGTTATGTCCTATTATGTGGTAGGGCCTTCCTTGTAGATGAACCACCGTTGGTAGATGTGCTTATCCATGCTATGTTGAACAAGGGCTGGGTTACGTCATTGAGACTTGTTTCTAAAAGTATTGGTTTGTGAAAACTAAAACAACTTAATCAATGAATCTTCTGGGTGTGATGGGATTGATAATTTTTGGTGGTTTATTGCGGAAAGTCACCCAGGTATCAAGAGAGAATGATTGGCTTCTTTATTGTGTAGCTTACGTGTACAACCATGCGCCAATAATAAAATGGGCGGTTGGTTGGACTTAGTAGGTTGTGGTAACTCGAACCCGCGTATCCAGAGATGTAGAATTTTGGTAGGTTGGACCGGTGCGCGTCGGGATTGGGGTGCTACTTTCCGAACAGTCTCTTCTTGGATTTCTCCCTATCGTCACCCAAAATGAGAGTGATGGTATGAGCTGGGCTGGCCAAGTCACATGGGTAAAGTGTACTAACCCCTGCAGGGTGTATAATCTAATCGATTAGCCGTGTCCCCGGTTATGGACAACTGAGTTGCTTGATATTGATTCCATGACATGTTTCTCGCTCATTCCAATTTCATAATTGCTTTAACATTGTTGGGTGAACTTAATTGGGATCTTTTCAAAGAAAATCAAAAACTGTTTATGAAAGTAGGACAAATGTATTTGCAAATGCAAGTATACAGCTCCACTTGCCAAATATGCATGTAGATGTTAGTACTATTGTCTCCAGATTACTAGCTCTACTTGCCATACATTCCATTTATTGACCCTTCGGGCTGCTACGTTTCATGTTGCGGGTTATTCGATTCGAGTAATCGATATAGGCCACGGTACTCCACTCGGCACTTGTTCACTTGTGGGCAATTTGAAGAATGGAGGATTTACTTTATTTATGTTGCTACGAATAATTTGAGCTAGCCTTGGGCTAAGTTTTTATTGTAATAATGGTACTGGATCTTCGTTATTCATGATACGGATATTTTGCTATGTTATTCATCTTATTCTATTGTGGGCCAATGAACCGATCCAGGGATTGGCATGTCACCTGAAGCCTCGATCTTTCGAACCATGGTGTTACAAGATGGTATCAGAGCCCGTGTGTCGACTGTAGGATCGTGACCTAGGATTGGATTAGGAAGCCTTAGATTTATTAAAGCCTACATTAACTTTGTCTTTCATCTTATGCCTTTCACCCTCGTAAATTCTTACCATATGCTATTCTCACACTTTCCTCGTTTACTTGATAGATGGGAGAAGTCCGGACTGAGTATGCAACCATGGAGTCACCAAGGCCCTTTGCAAGGCAGTTAGCACAGCTCTCGTAGTCATTGGGATTGCCACTGCCCATGTTCAAGGGAAGAAGGTTGTACACCTATGGATATGGAGAGGATGCATGGGAGATCACTGCCTTCATATTCAGGGACGCCGCCTTGCCAAACCTAGTGCACTTGATCTATACCAAGACATACTGCAACTGGGGACTTGGTATTAACTTGGCCATACATGAAGCCCTGTCTCGCCAGTGCCATCATGTCCGACACCTACTGCCAGCAGATTCACCCTACCATGACTATGTGAGGCGTGATGAAGACGGGCACACACTACAAGGAATATGGCAATATATGACCCTCCATTTTCGTCACAAAATCGTCATAGTAGTCTATTTATGACGATTCTATGACGATTTTGAGATCGTCGAAAGTCGAAGCCGCAATGAACTATAACGACGCTTTTTGATAAAATCGTCATAATCGCATCATGACGATATTGGATCGTCATAACGTCTATGACGATTCAATATCGTCACGGGCCATCTAGCCATGCCATGTCAGATCCTACGTGGCTGATCCTACGTGGCAAAATTGTGACGAAATTAAATCGTCTTAAATCGGAATCAGCCCAATCCATTATGGTGGTCTATATGGGCCACCTAATTCCGGCCTTTTTCTTTTTATGTCGTGGCCTTTTATGGTACATTTCTTCTATGGGCCATGGCTTTATTAGGATGTATTCCATTTTGGGCCTTTATTCTGTACATCAGATTTCTCTATTATTTTTCAGCCTTTTTTTCTAATTCCATGTAGCCTTTTTTATATCCAGAACAGGCTCGAAGCTACTACCAAACCATCCCAGCAACATTTCCAAATATATATTTTACACAACACAACAATTTAACATCTAGAATTTAAATATGACAGCCACGAGGTAGTGTATAACAGACCTCGATATAATGAGACATGACACCAGATCATCATATAACACTATAAGTATATAAATAGCCGATATAGTAGATATACATGACAATGAGATACAAAGAAACAGCAAAGCGATACACACAACCAAATCCAAGAACATTCCGGATTAGCTCATCGATCACGGAGCATAGCTCCCTACTACTCCTTATGGGCTCCTTGTTGCTGGCCTATACCACATCCAAGAACTTCAAATATCCTCCTTCGCCTTCTTATTTCACAAACAGAAAACTAGCATAAGTGATACGAATTGGATAAATAAATAGCAGCATATTAGCTATGGTAAGTCCATTTTCATAACAGTTTTCAAGTACAAAAACATGTATTCAAATAAAAAACAATAGACAGTCTTGTACATGCACAAAACATGTATGCCTAGCTTCAAAATGATGTACCAGCAGCTATACAACCAATAACAGAGTCATATCCAACTATTGACTACTTATAGTTGCAAATGCATAGACTTTTGCGTCATATCCAAAGCATAGACTATTGACTACTTATAGTTGCAAACTGCATAGACTTATGGTCTAAAACTCCAAGTAAAAGCTGCTACGAATTCCACCTAGTGATTACTATTAATAACACACTACTAACCATATATTTCTTCTTCTCATAATGAATCAAAATAGTATCTAACGCCTAAGAGATTAAGTTTCGGATGCATCAATCAACCAACAAGAATATATAGATGCAAGGGTAAAAGAGTCGCCACAGGGACCTTTGTTGTTGGGGTGCTTCGCTTGTAGTCCTTCCTAAACCCCTCCCTGCTGACACAAAAACACACAAACAATCGATAATGATGCAAGTTAAAACACACAAACACAAGCTAGACCTTTCACAACTTTAAGAACAACACAAGTACTTGGAGTTATGGGAGACCTCCATGTTCTTGATCTACTCACGCAGACTAGGTCGGAGAGAGAGTGACTGAGGAGAGCCGCCTAGCAAGCAAATTCCTTAGCAACAACAACAACTTCATCTTAGAACTAATCTCGACGAGCTCGGCATGTATTGTTCATGCCCATGGTGACCTAAAATGTAGAATAATTCATAAGGATAATGGAAACTTAGGAAGTCTAGACTAGTTGAATAACCGTAGTGTTTACCATAAGCACACAAGTACTAGTACTAAAATAAAAGCATAAGTGCATATGTTCTTACTAGTAGTAGTACTTAGAACAACAACATATGTTCTTACTAGTACTTGGAATAAGCCTATCAAGAAGAAAACATGTTCTATATTCCCCATATGGATGAAGGCGTTAAGTTATCAACTAGAGACAATATGCACTACACAAATGCCTATCATAAAAAAAAATCTACACTACATGATTTCAGCCCCAAAGCACACCATGCCTATCATCAAGCAAAGTGAGCCTGCCGACCACGATTTAGAAGGCTCGGTTGTATTTATTACTTGAGCATTGCTACATTGAAGATTTCAGCAAGAAAATTTTAGGAGTAGGAACAACTAGGTTCGATTGTACTTTAAAAGTCAAGATCAACTAGTAATGCTATCGACAAGCAATAAATATGATGATCTATATAAGCTAGATTGGGTCTCACCAGAAAGGGTTGAGGGTGATGAAGGTGCGCAGATGTCGGGCGAAGTGTAGGATGTCGCCGATGGCGCCATCGGTAGCCATGTCACCCACCAGTTGACATTTGGAAAATTTACTCAGTAAGCCAATTGTAATCTGAACAAGACAATTACTTGTCCCCAAGATACTACTATCATTTGTTTCTACTTGTCCCCAAGACACAACAGATGATAGGACACATACAAGTCAATTACTCAGTGGAGTACAAAGCACTAAATCAAGAAATCATGAACAGGACACATAACAATAAGTCAAGTACTCAGTGGTAATTTCATTAGTAGCAACAAATGCCTTGGTTCACAACTCATAAGAATTTACGAAGAACAAGCCCACCTCTATGTCTTTGTATAAACATAATGAACATTAGACACAACTAATACTAGTAGCACTTCTTAGAATGCCTAGTACTCATCAGACTTAATGAATATCAGACAAAACTTATACCTACTACACTAACACAATAGCTAGACGGAAGAAAACACCATGCAAAGAAGCGATTACTCACGGTCTCGCTAGTCGCCTTTGCTATCCTAGATAGTGATTGTTGGTGGCAAGATAGTGAAGCAAGTACCAAGTGCATCCCTCGGCAATAAGAAATAAGGCAAATGCCCTCGCCAAGTAATCACTAGCCTCGGTTTAGTAATCACTAGCCTCCTGCAAAGAAGCGATACTCACCAAGCTTTTGTATAATAATTACGATCCCCAAATGCCTCGATCAGTAATCACTAGCAAGTGTAGATGATACGCCAAAGCCCTCGTGTGTACATGCATCGATAAATGCGAAAAAATCAAGTTAGTCTTAGCTAAACTAGATATACAAGAACATTTCAGAGATTATCAAAATTCTTGGCAAGACAAATTGATGCTACCAAGGCAAGACATGAGTGCTCCAAGATCTCATTTATCACACATGAACAACACGAGATCAAAGTACAGTACATCTAGCATAAATATGGTTAGTGTAAGGATGCTAAACACAAGTACATGCAACAGTGCAATGATTTTCGTAGGTCTAGCATATAATGAGTTTTAGGGTACATAAATAAAATTGAACACATGCTTCGCTCATAAGCATCTAAGTAATGACAGAATCGAACATCTAGTGGTGGTAAGCATCTATGTCATCACAGCCATCATCCAAGTTTCCAAGTTCCCAAATATGAAACAAATGAACATTGACAGAGAAATGACTTACTAATCAATACTAAATGGCCATTGTGTACAAATAGAAGAAGCCACGAGTATTTGATAAGAAACTAGTAGTAAAAAAATCATTTTAGGCAGTGTAAAGGGGGCATATCTCAGAAGGACCCCTAAAGGACTAGGGTTATTTTTATTCAAAATTCAGAATCATCATGCCCCAAGTAGCATGATGCCTTAAGTTAATAAGTGTGGTTTAACATGTGAGACAGAATGATTTATTCTGTAAACACTCATCAAGCATGCCAAGAAGCTTCAACCCTTGCTGTAACTCACCCTCATTAGGATCTATACTATAGTCCACCAACTACCATTCCTTACGCATCATGATGACCACCATCTAAAATAGCACTCAAGACATGCAATCGATTTGAGCGAAAAGGCAAAGACCTTACTAATAACATGCTAGAAAACTGAACATGGCATCCATTCAAATTGTTATACATCATCATATTACAACTACGATATGTATTTAGCGAGAGTGAGGACAAATAGGGCGCGTTTAGGACACTGCCGATTACGCATCACCTATGTTGAGACATCACCTATGTTGAGACACGTGAAAGAACAACCAAGTAGTGAGATTTAGAATAGACAATAGATAGATAGTACATAAAAACAGATCTACCTCATCGATGCTCATTAAGCGGTGAAATCTAAAGAAGACAAAAGATAGCCAGCAGTCCTACCTATTTGAGGTTGTAAAATGAAAGCAGACGTTGAACGGCCATAAATTGATAATATGCTACTCAATGGCAACAAATTACTAGGATAAGAGTCTCACTCTTATATTTCAATATATACGGTTTCAACTAATATAACTGCATGGATAACCACAAATTCAAGCCAATATCTACAATATATATCCGGTGATCTGGTCATAGATTTGCGATCGAAAAGAAAGGTGGAGTCGCGACTTACCTACACCATAGAGATCATGATGAAGAGGGGCAGGTGGTGGATCGGTGTTGTCGCACCCAGGTGATGCAGATGGAGGTGGCATAGGCCGCGGGGTCGGTCTTGGCGTGCAGCGAATGCGGTGGTGTCAGAGCTCTGAATGCTCTCAAGCATGCCGCCCACAAACCAAATCCAAATCAGAACGAGGCACGAATCTTTCCCAACGCCTGACACGCGAAACAGAGTAGAGAGGGCAACAGGGGCGCTTACCATGGAGGCAGATGATAGGTGTAGCAACGGCGGTGGTCCTCGGAGATGCAGAGCGAGGAGGAGATGAGGTGGTGGTGGTGGATGCGGTGATGATCTCCACCTCCACTGAACTCCTGCTCCCCATGCCCGCCCGCCTTGAGCTTCTTCACGGCCACCTCCCTCACTGCCGTGTGGACTTGAACACACACGAACCCGCCTCCGTCACATGCTTGCCCTCCGGCCTCCAGGCTCCACTATGTCGACGACGTTGCGCCTGGATGCCGTGCTGAAAAGAAAGAGGGCAGGGCCGTGTCGAGGGGAGATGAGGCGTCATGCTCACCTTCGGAGATTGCGGTCTGATCTTGGCGCACTTGACGATGTTGTGGTCGTTGAGGCCCTCCTCCTCCTCGATGAGGTACTCCTCAGCCGTTCTTGCCGCCCCGAGGCGTTGGCGGCGCTTGGCGTGACCTTGACCTTGGAGACGGCGATGACCCAACGTGGCGAAGACGATGCCGATGACTCCGCGACGGGATGAGCACTGGGTGCCGAGCCCTCAAGATCGCCAAGGTGGGTCGCGATGTGGAGCAAGGATTAGGGTTTGGGTCACGGAGGAGCGAGAGAGGAAGAAGTGGCGGCGGGATCGGGTCAGCGGGGACTCGGGATTAGGGTTTGGGGGCAATCCTCTCGACCGCTTTTATCTGTGGAGGTGTGCACCATATCCCAAAGTACCTGAACACTTATGTGGTGAAGTATATGGGAACTATAGGGTCTTTGGTCATTTCAAGTACAATGTCGGGACACATGGATAAGACATAAAATCGACATAGACATGCCACATAGACGCAATTCTTGATGTGGCCGACTACTCATTTTAAGTTATGCTGATTTGGACAATATGACGATTTAAAATCGTCATAGTGAGCTACAAGTAACACCATTGGCTGCTTCCACCAGATTATGACGATTTCATCTAAAGTAACTATGACGATTTTTAGCAAAATCGTCGTAATTTTCTAGGGTATAGGCCCTCTTGAACTGCTTACGACCATCTCATGCAAAATCGTCATAAATCTATGACGATTTTGTTCACGGTCACTATTAGAAGGTCATAGAATAACACATTTCTTGTAGTGACATTGTGGTTACCCCAGGCGACAGGAACAACATGCCGCCCCGTCGGAGGCACATAGAGGATATGGAAAGGGAGAATGGAGCTCTAGCTGAGAAAGTGATGATGATAAAGGAGATTGCAGACTTTGCTAGCAATGGTATGGTGGTCCAAGGACAGGAGATTGACACCCTGCATGAAGCTGTGGGAGTTCTAGAGAATGCCCTGATAGCCACAGATGCAACCATAGCTCATCTTCATGGTACTGTGCAGGAGAACACCCAGAACATACAACAGTTGCAAGGGACCGTCCAGGAAAGGGATCAAACTATTGAAGCTATGACAGCCCAGATTGCCGCCCTCCAAGCACAGCTGAATCCACCCTCTGATGATGATAATGGAGAAGATGGCAACAATGGGGATGATGATGACAGTGGGAACGATGATGATGATGAGGATGAGGATGATGATGATGGAGACGATGATGGTGGAGGAGATGAAGCTGTTGCAATTGCAGCTGAGAGTGAAGAAGAGGAGGATCCAGAAGAGGTAGAGTTTGAGATCTCAAGTGATGGTTCAGGAGAAGTGTACACTCTGCCGCCATGGTTGAACCGTGGACCGAAGCACCAACGCATGAGTGCAAGGACCTACCGCAACCTCTTCAAGAAGTAGATAGAAGTCCACCAATTAGTCCACGTTAGGTAAATTCGTTAGGATTAGTCTCGATCGATGTGAAACTTAGTTGCTGTTAGTTTAAGAGTGTTTAGTTGCTTATTTGTGTACTCCAATATCCCAGAAATTATTTGTGCGAAATTTTATGAAAGAGTTATGGCAAGTTTGGTTACTATCTGTGTTATTTTCGCTGCAGTTTTCTGCTGATACAGCAGTACTGTACGATTTTTTATAATTTTCTGATAACTGGGAAAAATCTGAAAAAAATTAGGCTGATGCGAAACTCTATGTACTATATGTGAAAAAATCAGCTAAATTTTCTGACGAGTTTAAGTCAGGCGGAAAAATTCGTGAACTCTGCTGGACTGTTCTGGCAGATTGCAGTTTTTGTTGTTTAGTTGATCAACTGTTTGTTAACCATTGCCAACTCTTATAAGCTATTTCAGTAGGTATATACTGCTAGGATAACCCCTGGGATGTTGCTGGATCACTTGTTTGTTGATGTGTTGCTTGCTTGTGATTGTATGCTATTGTTTGTTGTTGTTTGATCATATGCATGGGTAGAATCCTATTATCGTAGTTGATTCTTTCTAAACTTACCTGTGCTGAACCGCAGATGCCTCCCCGCCGTCAACCCAGAGTTGGAACAACTCATGGCAGCTTGCACGCTTGACCCAAGTGATGCCTCGTTCATGGCAGCGTAACAACAACAATGGAAACAATCAGCCTCGTGGAGATGCTCACCAGATTTCGAGACTAAGGCCAGCTAAGTTCTCATCGCAACGGAACCAATGGTTCCTCTCGACTGGTTGCGTCAGTCAACAAGGATCTAGTAACTTGGATGCACCGATGCCGAGAAGGTGAGGTTTGCCGCTCACCTACTTGAAGGGACCAACCGCTTCTTTGTGGGACACTTTTCAGATCACCCACCACCGGACAATCGTGACTTGGGCAATGTTTGAGGAAGGTTTCAGGACCAACCACATGTCTTCGTGGAGTTACGAGCACGAAGAGGAAGGAGTTTCGCAACTTGTGCCAAACCAATCGCACCGTGGCCGAGTACATTGAGGAGTTCAACAACCTGTCCCGTTATGCACCTGAGGATGTTGATACTGATGCAAAAAGGAGGGAGGGATTCCTGGATGGCCTCAGTGATGAGATCTCAGTGCAGCTACTGGTGGTTTATTGCCCCACTTTCCAGGATCTTATGGACAAGGCCAGGATCTTGGAAGGGAAGCACAAACAGGTGGAGAACCGCAAGAGAAAGAGTAATAATCATCACTCTGGCTCACATCACAAATCTCGCACTTCATATGATGGATACTCCAAGCATGGAGGGAGTGACCATGGGAGCCATGACCGCCACCACCATGGAGGCGATGGGCATCGTCATGACAACCATAGGATCAGCCACCACAGCCACAAGGGAGGACACTCCCACCATTCTGGAGGACACGGTGGACATGACCGCAACCGTGATCGCAGCTTTGTGAAGAAGGATCTGAGTGAGGTGACGTGCTTCAAGTGTAAACAGAAGGGACACTATGCTGACAACTATCCGGAGAGGAAAGGAATGAAGCCAACCAACAACGAGAAGGCCACAGTGAACCACATGAATGTGGAGGAGATTCCAGATGAGCCTGACCTTGTGATTGGTAAGTTTCCAATCAACACTCACCCTGCACTTATACTTTTCGATACTGGTGCATCGCGTTCATTCATATCAAGAGCATTTGTGGATAAGTATAAGTTGCCTACTGAGTCTATGAAAGGGGCTATTAGAGTGAGTTCACCTGGAGGAGATATGATAGCTAGCGCGGGATGCCGCAACTTGACCGTGAGGATTGGAACACACAACTTCATTGCACATCTAGTAGTGTTGGAATCACAGGGGTTAGACGTTATTCTGGGTATGGATTGGATGTCTATGCATGAGGGACACATAGATTGTGCACAACGAGCTGTTTCACTCAAAACCTCGGATGGTAAGAGGATTAGATTCAAGTCGGCTGTACGACCAGGAAGGTGTAAGTTGAGTTCTCTTAAGGGGGTTAGCATGGATACTGTGCCAGTGATTAAGGATTATCCTAACGTGTTTCCGAAAGAGCTGCCAGGGATGCCACCTGACAGGGAAGTAGAGTTTCTTACCGACCTGATGTCGGGAACAGGACCAATAGCGAAGAAACCATATAAGATGGATGTCGATGAGCTGAAGGAATTGAAGAAGCAGCTGAAAGAGCAGCTGGAAAAGGGATTCATTCAGCCTAGTTCGTCGTCATGGGGTGCACCTGTTCTGTTTGTGGAGAAGAAAGACAGCAGCAAGAGATTAGTGGTGGACTATCGCTCGCTGAACGAGGTGACCATCAAGAACAAGTACCCCCTGCCAAACATAAATGATTTGTTTGATCAACTGGAAGGAGCGAAGGTGTTCAGCAAGATTGATCTGCGATCAGGCTACTTTCAATTGAAGATCCGGGAAGAGGACGTACCAAAAACCGCCTTCACCACTAGGTATGGTTTATATGAGTATATAGTTATGTCATTTGGACTAACGAATGCCCCGGCATACTTCATGACCATGATGAACAAGGTATTTATGGAGTACTTGGACAAGTTCGTGGTGGTGTTTATTGATGACATACTGATATATTCCAAGGATGATGCTGAGCATGAGAAGCATCTGCGACTGATTATGGAGAAGCTGAGGGAACACAAGATATATGCCAAATTCAGCAAGTGTGAATTCTGTCTTAACACTATTGGATTTCTTGGACACGTAGTGTCAGGAGAAGGAGTCGCTGTTGATCCAAGCAAAGTGACTGCAGTAACTGAGTGGGAAGCACCCAAGAATGCAGGAGAGATAAGAAGCTTTCTGGGACTTGCTGGATATTACAGGAGGTTCATTGAAAACTTTTCCAAGATTGCTAAGCCGATGACTGAACTTCTGAAGAAGGAGAGGAAGTTTTAATGGTCAGACGTATGTGAAGCCAGCTTTCAGGAACTGAAGCGTCGACTAGTGACCGCCCCTGTTCTGTGTTTACCAGATCTTCAGAAGGATTTCCAAGTGTACTGTGATGCTTCTCGACAGGGACTTGGGAGTGTGCTGATGCAATATGGGAGAGTAGTGTCATATGCCTCGCGACAACTCAAGAACCATGAGCGGAATTACCCCACACACGACTTGGAGTTAGCGTCAGTGGTTCATGCGCTCAAGGTATGGAGGCATTACTTAATGGGAAAACACTGTGATGTGTACACCGACCACAAGAGCACAAGTACATATTTACACGAAGGAACTGAACATGAGGCAAAGGAGATGGTTGGAACTTATCAAGGATTACGATATGAATCGCAATACCACCGAAAGGCCAATGTAGTAGATGCTCGAGTAGGAAGGTTTATGCCAATGGATTGACAATTGGGGAATTGCCCGAGGATTTGTGCAAGCAATTCAAGGACCTTAGAGGAGGTAGTATCGAAGGATACTTGGCAACAATGGAAGTCCAACCAACGCCAGTGACGTAATCAGAAGGCTCAAGTGGGAGACAAAGAGATAGATGAAGTAAGGAAAATATGAAGGAGGGTCGAGCAAGGGAATTCCGCGAGGATGAGCAAGGAACCTTGTGGTACGGAGAACGTTTATGCGTTCCCAACGATCCGGAGATAAGGAAGTTGATTCTGCAGGAAGCCCATGACTCGCCGTATTCCATACATCCGTGCAATACGAAGATGTATATGGACCTAAAGGAAAGATTCTGGTGGAACAACATGAAGGGAGACATCGCGGAGCATATTTCCCTATGTGATGTATGTAGCCGAGTAAAGGCGGAACACCAGAAGCCAGCAGGACTGCTACAGCCATTCCCCGTGCCGGATTGGAAGTGGGATAGAGTGGGAATGGACTTTATCACAGGATTGCCCAGGACCAGGTCAGGATATGACTCCATTTGGGTAGTGGTCGACCATTTGAACAAGGTAGCCCACTTTATACCGGTGAAGACGACCTATACAAGTGCAAGGTTGGACAAGATTTACATGGACAGAATTGTGTGCCTACATGGAGTTCCCAAGAGTATCGTATCTGATAGAGGCACCCAATTTACCTCACACTTCTGGCGCCAGCTACACGAGTCACTCGGCACTAGATTGGAGTTTAGCATAGCGTTTCACCCACAGACCGATGGACAGACCGAGAGGGTGAATCAGATTTTGGAAGACATGCTGAGAGCTTGCGCCTTGGCTCATGGCTCTAGTTGGGATGAGAATTTGCCATACGCTGAGTTTTCATACAACAACAGCTATCAAACCAGCATCAAGACGTCACCGTTCGATGTGCTATATGGAAAACGGTGCCGGACACCATTGCTATGGGATGGAGTAGGAGAACACTAGTTGTTTGGGCCTGATTTGATCAAGGACGCTGAGGAGAAGGTCGCCTTGATTAGGGACAGGCTGAAGGTAGCACAATCAAGGCAGAAGAGCTATGCTGACGCCAAGCGCAAGGAAGTGGTGTATGAGATAGGTGATAGAGCATACCTCAGATTGTCGCCACTTCGTGGAATCAAGAGATTCGGAATTAAGGGTAAGCTGGCACCTCGATTTATTGGACCGTATCGGGTCTTAGCACGCAAAGGAGAAGTTGCTTATCAGTTGGAGTTGCCAAAATCTCTGTCCGATGTTCACAATGTGTTCCACGTGTCCCAGCTGAAGAAGTGTCATCCGGAGATGGTGGATACACCATTAAGAGACACTGTACCACTAGAGGAGGTTCAGCTTGAGAACGACTTGACCTATGAGGAAACACCGGTCAAGATTCTGGAGACAGCAGAGAGGACTACCCGTACCAAGATGATCAGGTTTTGCAAGGTGCAGTGGAGCCATCACACCGAAGAGGAAGCCACTTGGGAGCGTGAGGATGACATCCGAGAGGACTACCCACACCTATTTGCTAGCCGCGCCGAATCTCGGGGACGAGATTCATCTTAAGGGGGTTAGTCTTGTCACATCCTGAATTTTTAGATTTGGTTCTGCATAACATTCATATCGTTGCATCATACTATTCCATGCAAAATCATGATTGAAAAGTTTCGGCAAAACACTATTTTCCAAAACCCTACTTTATTTTACTACGAGGCTCCTACGGGAGGTTTTAGTAGGACTTGTGTTGTCCACCCTTGTAGCCTAGTGGTTTCACCCAACCCTTGACCCTAGGTTGTTCCCCTCGATTTTACAAAAACTTAGGAATGAGAATCACCCGATTCGGAGCTCGTACGGAAAAGTTACGGAGGTTTTAGTATTTGCAAAAGGAGAAACAAATCGGACCCAAAAAAAAACTGCTTGCCTCACGCGCGCTGCTACCAAGATCCGCCGCATGCCGCTACCGCCACTGCACGCTTTGCGCTTGCCATTGCCAAGGCGCTACTGTCAGCCTTGCCGCTGATCGCCGCCGCGCTGACTGCCTCGCGAGTAACATTGTCGCCGAACCGCGTCGCCGTCCGATCCGCCGCTCGCCGCCGTTAAATCCCGGTGAGTCCGCAGCCATCTCAGAGGAACCGCCGGATCTCGATCAGCGGTCCAGATCAGCCGTTGACGGTCAGCCCCAAGTGACTAGTCGACGCCAGATCGGCGTCAGCCGCGAAGTTGACCATCCAATGCATACGTATGACTGGGTATTTCTTTAATCGTTTTAGTTGGCAGATTTCGGTAGAAACTTGTAAATTGCGTAGAAATTAAACCGCTGGGCCAAAGTTTGCAAATAAAATATGTGTAGGTTCAGTATGTCGTGTAGAATCTTGCTGTACCATTGTTTCACACTTTTACAGCAAGGTTTAGTACAGTTTAATCAAATTAGTTAACGGCCTTTTTGGAGTAATTAATTCGTAGAAAAAGATCTGTAACTCCAAAAATTGCGTATGATATGTCCCTGGATTCAGTGGAACGAGGGGAATCTCATCGTGAATTAAAAAGATAGTCTTACAGTAAAAACTTCTGCAGGAACTGTCTAGTGGCTTTCTGCAGTGTTTTAATTACTCGGGGAGTTTTATAATTCCTTTTTGAGTAATTTCAGTTGGTACTGTTCCTAAATAGCTATGCCTATGCGGTAGAATTTTCCCAAGATTTTACAAACAGTATACTACCGGTAGTGAATTATTTGAGTTCTAGCTCTAGTTTTGAGCGTTATATTTTGCATAATAGTTTTCCTAGCGCTAAAACTATTTTCCATGCATGCAATCAGTAGTATTATTGAATAGGATTATGTGGTGCAGCTGTAGCACCAATTCACTTGTCGTGCATGCATTCATGCATCATCTTTGTTGCATATGCTTGTGGATTGTTTGTTTATGATTGCAAATGTATCGTGTAGATTGTGACGAGTGCAACGCTTGCTCGTGTGTGGATTGTTCTTCCGACCGCTACAACCAAGGCAAGTAGATTCTACCTTGTTCATGATATCGTCCTACTATTTCAATGCATTATCGTGTATTTTGTAGATGCATGTGTAGGATGATACTATCGCTATGCTATGTCCTATTATGTGGTAGGGCCTTCCTTGTAGATGAACCACCGTTGGTAGATGTGCTTAGCCATGCTATGTTGAACGAGGGCTGGGTTACGTCATTGAGACTTGTTTCTAAAAGTATTGGTTTGTGAAAACTAGAACAACTTAATCAATAAATCTCCTGGGTGTGATGGGATTGATAATTTTTGGTGGTTTATTGCGGAAAGGCACCCATGTATCAAGAGAGAATGATTGGTTTCTTTATTGTGTAGCTTACGTGTATAACCATGTGCCAATAATGAAATGGGCGGTTGGTTGGACTTAGTAGGTTGTGGTAACTCGAACTCGTGTATCCAGAGATGTAGAATTTTGGTAGGTTGGACCGGTGCGCGTCGGGATTGGGGTGCTACTTTCGACAGTCTCTTCTTGGATTTCTCCTATCGTCACCCAAAATGAGAGTGATGGTACGAGCTGGCCAAGTCACATGGGTAAAGTGTACTAACCCCTTCAGGGTGTATAATCTAATCGATTAGCCGTGTCCCCGGTTATGGACAACTGAGTTGCTTGATATTGATTCCATGACATGTTTCTCGCTCATTCCAATTTCATAATTGCTTTAACATTGTTGGGTTAACTTAATTGGGATCTTTTCAAAGAAAATCAAAAACTGTTTATGAAAGTAGGACAAATGTATTTGCAAATGCAAGCCAGACACAACTCCACTTGCCAAATATGCATGTAGATGTTAGTACTATTGTCTCCGTTACTAGCTCTACTTGCCATACATTACATGTATTGACCCTTCGGGGCTGCTATGTTTCATGTTGCAGGTTATTCCAATTCTGAGTAATCGATATAGGCCACGATACTCCACTCGGCACTTGTTCACTTGTGGGCAATTTGAAGAATGGAGGATTTACTTTATTTATGTTGCTACCTGAATAATTTGAGCTAGCCTTGGGCTAAGTTTTTATTGTAATAATGGTACTCTGGATCTTCGTTATTCATGATACACGGATATTTTGCTATGTTATTCATCTTATTCTATTGTGGGCCAATGAACCGATCCAGGGATTGGCATGTCACATAGAAGCCTCGGTATTTTCAGAACCGCGGTGTTACAAGAGCTAATAAACATGGGAGAGGAGGCGGTGAGGAATATGGTGGAAAAAATTGGGGATAGTGTGGTTTGGGAGCCATAGAAAAAAGTTTCTTTGTTACGATTTGATGATTGGAAATGTGACTATGTTAGGATTGAGACAGGGGAACAGATAGTTGATGAAATCGATG
Organism: Avena longiglumis; assembly: GCA_030063025.1. Taxonomy (NCBI): domain Eukaryota; kingdom Viridiplantae; phylum Streptophyta; class Magnoliopsida; order Poales; family Poaceae; genus Avena; species Avena longiglumis. The sequence goes on from CP125976.1 coordinate 474,067,507, forward strand.
AGCGAAATGGTTGGACAAGCAAAACTGTTCTGTTTTTAGCACAGCTCATTGATCTGGAACCTGATTCAAGGGTTAGATATGTGGCCTCGGAGCTAGTTTCTCAGATGGTCGACAATGATTGGGCTGCACAAAGACAAGTAATGCCTATACTTACTGAGTTAGCAGTGTTAACAGTGGAGGCAGATGCTAATGCACAAGGGGTTGCACAAAAGATTGTAACTGTTAATTGGAATTCAGTTGAGATACGTGCCCGGACTAATTTGGTCATTGCACCAATAGATGACATTGAAATGGCAAAACTTTTTGGCATTCCTATAGATGACAGAGACAAGGAGAAGGAGAGGGATGAAGCTACAAATGATGGTGAAAACCATTTAAGATATGAAGAGGCACATATAAATCCAGAGTTGTTGGAAAATGCTGCAGTTCATGTAGATGATGCACATGATGATGAGCTAGTAACAGTTTATGACAAAGAGGACCCAGTTATTGAAGTTGGAAGATTGTTTCCAAGCATGGATGAATTCAGGATGTGTTTCAGGACATATGCAGTCAAATTTGAGTTTGCCAGCAAGACTTTGTGGACTGATAAAAAGAAGTTCTATGCAAAATGCATAGGTTATGATGGTGGTGACAGGCCTTGCAAGTGGTATATATATGCTAGACGCCACCCTGATGGAAGGACAATAAGAGTGAATCAAATTCCAAAATCTCATACTTGTATTACAACTTCTCAAACATTTACAAAGATGACATCACAATTATGGATTGCACAAAAAATCAAGCCTATTTTAGCCACAACTCCAAACGGCACTGCAAAGAGACTGAAAATAGACTTGGAAAAGTAGTACCCCATTAAGCTGAATTATACTACAGTGTGGAAGGCAAAGCAAAGGGCAATGAAGGAGCTATATGGTGATTGGGAAAATACCTTTCAAATGCTTTATAACTTCAAAGCAGAAGTAGAGAAGAGGTCACCTGGCAGTGTTGTGAAGAGAGATACTGAGATAACAACTAATGGGAAAATCTTCTTCTCTAAATTCTTCATGGCTTTAAAGCATTGCATCGATGGCTTCAAAGAAGGGTGCTGTCCATATTTGAGTATAGACTCATCATTCTTGACTGGAAAGTGGAATGGTCAACTAGCAGCATGCAATTCTTTAGATGGACACAATTGGATGGTTCCTGTAGCTATTGGCATGTTTCAGTCTGAGACAGAGGCATCATGGACATGGTTCATGATGCAGTTGAAAAGATGCATAGGGACAGTCTCTCCATTGGCAGTGCACATAGATGCATGGAAAGGTTTAGAAAATGCAGTGAAGATTGTTTTCCCTCATGCTGAGCAGAGGGAGTGCTTCGGCCATATGTAGATGAATTTGATCAAAAAATTCAGAGGAGATGATTTTGGACGCATGTGGCCAGCAGCAAGATCTTACACCAGACAGACACATTCATATCACCTTGAGAATATTAAGGCGGCATGCTCTGAGGAGGACAGGGTCAAGTTTTGTACATTGTTGGAAACCTACCATTCTCTTTTATGGTACAGGTCAGGTTTTAACACTGCCATCAAATGTGATCATATCAACAATAATTTGGCAGAAAGTTTCAACAACAAAGTGAAGGAGTTAAAAGACTTGCCTGTCCATGACATGGTTGACCAGATCAGGATCATGATGATGAGGTTGTGGGAATTGAGAATAAGGCTTGGTGATGTTCTTCAAGGAGATAAGCTTCATGATGTTGTGCAGCAGGTGGTCAACAGGAGCAGAAATCTTGCACATTTGCGTGTTGAGAAATCCTCATTGTGGGGTGCTGAAGTCAGAGATACAAAGACTGGCAGGAGGCATGTTGTTGACATCAATTGCATGAATGCACATGCCTTGAGTGGCAACACACTGGGAAGCCTTGTGAGCATGCCATACTTTTCTTGGCCTCCAAACACAAGCTAAATATGCACCCATATTTGCATGAGTATTATTTTGTAGCAAAATTCAAGGCTGCATATGGAACACCAATTCCAGCACTTACAGACCAGTCTCAGTGGCCTGAAGTGGACATTCAGTTCTCTTTGTGTCCTCCTTTGATGAAAAGAAAGGTTGGCAGGCCCAAGCAGAGTAGATTCAAGGCTTGGTTTGAGAAAGGTGGGAGCAGCAAGAAGGGGAAGAAAGATGAAAAAAAAACATGTGAAGCCAAAAAGGGCCCAAAAAGGTAACAAGAAAAGATGCAAACTCTGTGAAGAACTTGGACACCGAGCTGGCTCTACCAAGTGCAGATGCACTGTTGAAAAGCCAAAGTATGTTCATCCACAATCTATGTATTTCTTGTTGATGATTTTTCTCCCCCAACTAACTTGCTTGTTTTCATAAGGAAGCGTGGAGAAAAAGGCCCACCTCTTGTTGTTGAAGAATGCTGGCCAGTGAAAAGGGAAAGAATCAATGGCCAAAGAAAGAAGAGAACTAACCAGATCATGTTTGGTGTTGTTGAGGTGCAATCTGAACTTGTTTTCGAGGATCATGTGCAAACTATTGAGGTGCAAAGTGAACCTGTTAATGCCGTTGAGGCTTTAGGGCACACCGATTCTGATTTGGAAGATCTGGTGAAAATGGAGCATGTTGTTGAGGCTCTGGTGTAAAATGAGCATGTTGTTGAGGCTCTGGTGCAAAATGAGCATGTTGATGAGGATCTAGTGCAAAATGAGCATGTTGATGAGGCTCTGGTGCCAGCTCTTGAGTTGTAGGCTACTGCACATTCTGAACCATATTGTGTTGTTGAGGAGGTGCAGGAGGTGAAGCAGACCCTTGGACGTGTTGTGGGGAGGCCAGATGGTTATGGTAAGAAAAAGAAGAGCATAAACTTTTTGTGTGGTGTGAAACTTGTGAAGGAGAATAAATCGAGGGGTAAGAAGAGCCAAAAGAAATAGACTTTGAATTTGGCACTTGTTGTTGTAAACATTTGTTGTTGTAATAATTTGGCACTTGTTGTTGTAAACATTTGTTATTATAATAATTTGGCACTTGTTGTTGTAATAATTTGGCCGAAATTCAAATATGATGGTAAATTTGAATTTCAACCAATGTAGCTATGTGTACTTTTCTATGTTTGTATGAGCTTCCAACGTTTTTCTCATATGTAGAGTATAACTCATCCTCACCCTGATCCCTTTGTGAAGTATAACTCACCCTCACCCAAAATGTGGTAGAAATGGGCTCCAAATTAGGGTAAACCACCCCATTTCTAACCAAGTTTTTTCGAACATTTCTAAAAACAAGTTTGATATTTTTTATCACAACTATGTCACATAATATGACACCATACGAAGGTTTTGTATTTTTTTTTGATATTTTTGAATTAGTTATGCACATTTGAATGTTTGGTCAAACTTTGTGAAAGATTTTCATAAATATTCTTAGCTAGGGGTTGAGGCTCACTAAACTATCATTGGATCTCTGATAAAATAGCATGTTGTGAACCTAAAAATGATTTTTACAAAAAATCATTAGCATGAAATCATGTACCTGTAGTTCATATATTACCCACTTCCAACCGATTCGGCAGGATTTGTCTTTTTCACCAGGGATGGAATAAAAGGTTTGAGATACTCAAGTTGGGACATTGTACATGCAAGGTGGTCTAGTATTTTGGAAAAATAGGATGTTACCATTTTGAAACTTCAATTTGGTGGTTGCTTCACAAATACCCCTCTTTCGGCACTAAGAAAATGGAAAATGGATTTTTTGTGCGTCGAAAAGGAAAACTTCCTTCTACAATATTGTTAGTCATCCATTATACACATTCATGCACAATATGGGCACATTATCACAAACTATGCCTTGATTCTAGCCATATCATTGGTCATTTGACCCGAAAGCCAGAAAACCTCAGAGGGGATAGGTCATTTTGTGAAGGGTTTTTAAAATATGATCAATATACTAAGTTTGATATTTTTTCTCACAACTATGTCACATAACATGACACCATGCGAAGGTTTTATTTTTTTTATTTTTTTTATTTTTTTAATTAGTTATGCACATTTGAATGTCTGGTTAAACTTGTGAAAACCCCATTGACTGCATCCTAAACCCAGCTAACCCTAAGACTGAATAAGGAACATAGATCTAACCCTAGTGCGGCACTGTTGCCGTTCGATCGCGTCTTCTAGAAGGATTCCGTGGGTGGCTCTAGGCGATCCATGGGAGGGCTTGTTCTGCAACCTGATTGATTGACGTCTCTTAGAAGGATTTCGCGGCTAGCTCTTGGCGATCTATGGGAGCAATGATTCTAGAATCTGATTTGCTCGCATTGTTTTTTCCATGAACAGATAAGGTACAGCGTGGCACACTCCATTGACCGTTGGACCGAGCGTGGCATGCGAGGGCGCTGGAAGGGGCAGGCTGCACACGACGGAACCATGCAGCTGCCTCGCGTCGCAGTCTAGCTATTTTGTGTGTAGCCAAGCGATGCAGCGCTCTAGCGTAGTTACTCCCTCCGTCGCATTAAATACATGTATGTCTAAGTTTGTCTTCAGTCAAACTTAGTCTCATCCAATTCAGTTTACAGTGCTCCATAGAAAACATGCAATTCCAAAAAATTACTCCCTGATTTATGAATTTATTGCATCCATTCTAATAATTTTTCGAGTAGGCTAACTTATGCATTTATTGCCATGATTTACTACCCTGCAATTACTTAAATGGTCCATTTTCCTCTCCCGTTGGTTTTTCATGCATGCATGCGGTATAAAAATAGTGGGACTTTGTTTTGCATGCAGTGTGAACTTGTTGCATGCTAAGGCATGCTTAGCATTAATTACATTCGACTAATAAATTCTAAGTGTTTATTCTTTCCTTGTGCTACTATGCATGCAGTGTGAACAAGGTTGCATGCGGTGACAACTATTAATTAAGCCCCAATCAGGAGAAGTCCACTGATGAATTAGGGTCTTTCTCATTTTTCTCGTCCAATAACAAATCATCTAGTTAGCAGTGGTGCCCTGTAAACCGAACTAGAGGGAGTAATAAACTTCGACTAACTTGGTACCATTAGATTAGTTTTTACTTAGTTTCATAATATGACAAATTTGTGTAATATATGTTAATATATTTATCTACAAGGTTGGTCAAATTTGACAAAGTTTGACTTAGACAAAATCTAGAACTACACTTATTTGTGTGGTGTGTGTGCCTTTAGACTGTCAGGATGTGAATGCTGCGGGCTGACACGGTGCATGGTGCGTGGGACTTTGGACTCAGCGTGACTTGGGCGCCCGCCTGACTTTGGACTTTTTTTCTCTCTTTCCCATTAATGAACGCATGCAGGGACGGGCAGGGTCACGTCGCATCCTAGCAATTTTTTTCTCTAACCGCATAGATCGCACACGCGGCTGCGCTCGCTGCCTACACGCAACGCAGCGCACGCGGCTGGGTAACGCAGGATTCCCACGCCTTTACGCCGAGCCCCGCTGATTCATGGTTCAGTCAATAAATAGTGGCAATGCCACAGCCCCTTTGCCTCCTCATCTTCATCCTCGAGTCGAATAGCCCCTTTTCCTCCTCTTCCCAGCTCCAAAAACCTCTCTGGCGATGGCGACCTCCCCCATCCGATGGCCTTCCGACACCGAGGTCAGCGATGAGGACAACCATCCGAATCATATGATGTTCTGGGAGAAGGAGGCGCCCCGAGGCATCGCAAACGATGTGGGCGACGCACCGCCCTGGCCGATCCCTGGGCCCACGGGCCCTACGTCCACAACCCCCGACCCCGCCGCGTCGGCAACCTCCCCGACTCGGGCCCCACCGACGAGGCACTCAAGGCGGAGGAGAAGGAGCTGGCTGCTGCCGCGAGGGCGGCGGAGAAGGCGAACCAGCGCACCCGGAAGAAAAGGCGGGAAAGGTGTTAGAGATATGCCCTAGAGGCAATAATAAATATAGTTATTATTCTATCTTTGTGTTTATGATAAATGTTTACATTCATGCTATAATAGTATTAACAAGGAAAAATTAATACTTGTGTGATTTGTAAACTAAAATAGAGTCCCTAGTAAAGCCTCTTTATAATACTAGCTTGTTGGTTAATAAATGATTGTGGTTTCCCTATCATGAACATTGAGATGTTATTAACAACAAGATCATATCGTTAGGAGAATGATATGGTGGACATACTCCTATAGATAAGCGTAGCATAAATATCAAGTCATTTTAATAGTTCAATTGCTATATGCTTTCTGATATATAGTAACCTAATTCCTTCGACCATGAGATCATGCATATCACCTTTACCGGAAGGATGCTTTGATGATTGGATTGAGTGTTCGGAAAGTATTGGTTGAGACACATGGATCAAGAGTGGGATTTGTCCATCCATATGACGGATAGATATACTCTAGGCCCTCTCGGTGGAATGTCATCCAATTAGCTTGCAAGCATGTGACTGGCTCACAAGGGATCACATACCACGGGAACGAGAAAAGAGTACTTATCAGTAACGAGGTTGAACTAGGTATGCAGAGATCACGATCATAACCTCGGATAAGTAAACTATCGTGAGACAAAGGGAAATTGGTATCGTAAGTGGTTCATTCGACGCAAAGTAATCGAGAAATATGTGGAGCCATATGAATTTCCAGATTCCTCTATTGGTTATTGTTCGGAGAAGTGTCTTGATCATGTCCGCATAATTCACGAACCGTAGGGAGACACACTTAAGGATTCGACGTTGTTTGAGTAGTTATGGAATGATGAGTAAGAGACCGAAAGTTGTTCGGAGTCTCAGATGGGATCTGGGATATCACGAGGAGATCTGGAATGGTCCGGAGAATAAGATTCATATAAGGAAAGTCTTGTTTCGGGGTTGGAGAATGGTTCCGGTGTTTTCATCGGGAATGTTCTAGAAGGTTCCGGAATGTCCGGCACTCCAGAGGGGAAGGGTACATGAATGTGTCATAACAAGTTGGAATCATTGCATCATGTACTAGGTGTCATCGCTGAACAAAATAAAGGGTTTAATCAAATCCTAGTTTGAAAAGTCAAACGGCTATTTTGTGAGGTGGAGGGAGAGTAGGAAACCTACTTGGGGAGGAGTTCCCTCCCTCCACCGCCGGCCCACTTGGAGACCGAGTTGGGGAGGGACTCCCCTCCCCTTGGCGCGCCCCCTCCACCTATAGAAGGAGGGCAGGCTGCCTCCAAGAACACAACACCACGCCTCTAAACTAACCTAGCCGTCCGCCCACCATAGCCGCCGCCTAGGCAACTCGCCGCTTAGGGCAAACCCTAGTCGCCGCCTTGCCTCCTTGGTGCATCTAAACCCTAGATCGCCGAGGCTCTCTCATAGTCCAGCATACTCGCTCGGCAAGGCGAAGTCTGCGAGATCTCCCTCTACTTCGGTACCACACCGCCAGTTGCCGGAATCGAGGAGAGTGCTACAACCTCTGCTGCTTTGGAACAAGGAGAGGAAGGTCTTCGTCGAGTACCGAACGTGTGATCATGGAAGCGCCGAACGCAGCGCCGGAAGGATCGTCTACGCGATCTTGAGATCGGCAAGAGTACGACTACATCACCCACGAGAATACACTCTCGTTAAACACTTTGGAATCTTCGAGGGTGAGTTATTCCATCGACTTGTTTGTTTGTATGCGGTAGAAATTTTTTGTTTTCCATGCTACGAAACCCTACAAAAGGGAGGAGAAGGAGCTCTGGGAGGCAAGTATCTGGGCGTTGGACGAGGCCCAGAGACGGCAGAAGGAGGCGGACTGGAGGGAAAGCACGGAGGCGTTTTCCCCAGCGGCACCGCCCCCGTCGATGGAGTAGGGAAGCCTCCTTGCGGCGAGGTTGGCCGGCAGCCCTAGACGTAGTAGCTAGGGTTAGGGTTTGGGCGCCCTTAGGGTTTATGTAATGTGGGGCCCTATATATGTAATGTGGGGCCCCTCTATGTGAAATTATATTGTACCCCTCTCTATGTTTCTTCCTTATATTATATAATATATTATTTATGTGATCGAGTTTTTTTATTGTATTTTATTGTATTTTCAAAACAACAAGTGCATAAAACAAAAGACACAAAATAAGTTCTCATATAAGACTCGTACAATATTTATAAAATGAGTAAAATTAGAAAAGCTCAAAAGAAAGAATAAGTTAACGTTATGATGGTTGATTTTCAAACAACACATGCAACACGTGATTCATTTTCAAACAACACATTTACATATTTACATAAGTTAAAGTGCTCGGCTTGTAAGAAGGATGGATGCCCTTGGCCTTTATTTATATATTTACTTTCGCAACAAAAAAAATATTGCAACCTGAGCACGAGTATCTGCAGATCCACACGTCCCTAGTTAGATTGTAACGTGAGTACTATTTTTTTTTGACCAATCTACAAGTAATTACTATTGGGCCTGGATACGACCATTTTGGCCTGGCTAAGTTCTATTTGGGCCTGGCCTTTTTCAATCACTCGTCGTCAATTGTTTTTCTTTAACTTTTCAACCCCTCCCTACACACCGACGAACTAAAGGAACAAAACAAAGCAGCTCAAAATTTGCCTGAATTTGTGTTGCATTTTATTCAAGCCAAAGACATAGACCATTACATCCATCTCCGCAGGTTCTATGATAACAAAGCATCACGATTTTTACTCGAATACTGATTGCGTTGTTTAATGACTAATAATCAGGAGATAAACAAATCCGAGAGAAATTACACAAAAATAAAAAAACGGCCATCAGATTTTCCTGCTTCTTCAATTCGATGATTTTCCTTAGCTGCTTGTTCATATTCTTTAGCTCGGCCTTCACTTCCACATCCACCGTAGTACCAACGGAAATGGGGTTGCCAGATCCCAATTGCTCCACCACGGACGGGTTTTCGAGCTCCCAGGATGCTACCTCCACCCCAATTCGCTCGATGTACTCATCAAGCCACTCAAAATGCCCACATTTTGGCAGTTCCTGAAATCACAGAGATGAACCCTAAATCCCAAATTCGATGAAATGCCTGAAATTTCAAAAGAAAAGTGAGAAATTGGCGCTCAGAACACTCAGATCTCACCTTCCCGGCTCGGGCTTGCTCTCACACTTCACAAATTCCTAGCCAATGTTGTCGTTCTTATCAGTGGATGTGACAAGACGCTTCAGGGGCGCGGTATGGGGGCAATCGGGGTACCTCGTCATTGGCACCGCACCATACCGAGGGCATGAGCGGAGGGAGGCTGAATTGGAGCTCGACATCCCTCGCCGGTGTTGCCGCGCTTGCTCGCCGGAGAAGAAAAAGAAAGGGGATGAGATGTTGACACGGTGGAGGGATCAAAAGGGATGGATCGGTAACGGTTTCTACCACCAGTGGGTCCCATGATATGAGGTGGACATCAGGTGGGTCTCGCCGTGACGTGGACAGGCTGCGGGTCCTGCTCTGCTCAGCTAATTCGAATTTGTTGACGGTCTCATGAGGTTAAGTGGAGGTCTCGCCTATTTGCTGCTTCAGAAGCATCGCATGCGAGCTATTCTTTGCAACGATGTAGTGTTCTTTCCAATTTCGTGTAAAGACGTCATGGGAGCTATAAGCCCGATATTTTTTAATTCCAAACAAAATCCTTGCAAAAAAATTAAATGGATTGAGCAAAAATGACCACGAAAAATGCAATCAAATGGATTTGTTTCATATCAGTAATCATAACTGTGCAATGTATGTAGAGGAGAAAATTTACTAGTTTTTCTAATATCCAATACACCACCGTACCTAGTGGATTGGTGGGATTGATTTTATGGGGATTAGAGGGTTTGGGTGAAGGTAGAGGTTTCACCCAATCCTCTTGGGATTATCCCGCTAATACCTACCAAACAACAACTCTACCCAACCACACAAAGGTGTGTGTGTCTCCCTCTCTCGAGGCGGTGACCCCAACTCTCCCTCTCCCGATCTCAGCCGGCAGGAGGGTTGGTTCCCTCTCCATCCGCTTGCCACTCCAGTGGAATGAGGGAGGGGACCTCATTCCTCAGCCTAGAAGTTAGGGTTGGAGTTTTTTTCTATGGTGTGTCGTTGTGGTGGTGGGAGTGATGCCCGAAAGAATAAATATTCCTCAACTCTACTCCCACACTGGCGACAACCTTCACAGTGGCGTCTTGGAGGTGATGACAAAGTGTGTTGTTTGGTCCTTTAGATCGATAGCTTGGTCTTCTTGTCAGATTTAAGATCTAGCGAGATCTGTTTCTCGGTGTGTCACTAGCTTTCGTCGTTATCTGCGATAACGCTGGTGGCCAGGGCGAGGTGGTTTCTCTGAATCAAGGATATTCATATGCAGGTGGTGGATCTGGCGTTCTTCTCCGACTTCGTCGATAGGAGGCAGCGGATCTTGGTCCAATACAGCACGGGGATGTCCCTTGGTCGACATGTCACAGCGACATATGCCTCGCTTCATGCAGCAGGCATGTTCATCGACTCACAAAGCCTCGTTGGTGATTTTGCTTTCTTGGATCTAACTATGCTGGAGGCTCGACCATGTAACATCCCAAAATTATTAATCAAGATTATCAAGTTCTAATCACCCAAGTTTAGTGCTAACAAAAACTTTTGTTATTAAAATCAATATGAATGCATGTGTGTATGTGATGAATGCATGAATGCTTGCCATGACTTGTTTGATTGCTATGAATGGAAAGGATTGGTTTAAAGATGAAAACAATATCATCTAAATCATTTCCAAGCAGAATCAAATAAATAGAAATTCAAATATAAACATTATAAGAAAATGGTCATTTTTGCCAAACATGTTCACTAGACCACTTTGAGTGTTGCTAGTCCAAGTTTTCTAACATAAACAAATCCAATTATTTTCACCCCTTGCTAGACAAAGTAAAAGTTTACCCGATCCCACCTTGCAAACCAACAGAAACATTTGGCTACTCTATTCAAATGACAATTCAAAACTGAATCAAGTGTAGGTACTAAGATCACCATTTCTCAAAAACCACTCAAACCAGTTCACCTTGACAAACCCAAGCAACCATATACTACCAAGTATGTGACCAGTACACTCACCAAAATTCATTCAAAAATTTCAAAATTGAATTATTTCAGCCATTTCATCAAACACCTAGAGACACAATTCAAAATTGCCTAACTTATACTGCTTGGAGCAGTATTTGATCAAAAAATTGTCCTCATATTACTCCTCTTGTCTCCCTCAGTGATCACACTCGCATTGAAGAAGCTACCACCCCTACCCTTGCACCATGTCGTGCCACCCAAAGCCACCCCTTGCCAGCCGACCATGGCTAGACAGCAGGAGCAACCGCCGCGCATAGCCACCATCTCTAGGAGGCAGCTGACCGTCCACCGCCACCCCCTGTCCAGTCCTTGCACGCAGCCAGGCCCTGGACCATCGAGGAAACGCCGCGCCCAATGTCTCTGCGCCATGCCGAGAGCACGCCAGAACACCGCGCCCGACACGCGCGCACACGCTGCACCTTGCCCTCGCCGCTCGTGCATGCAATCACCGCGACCCCAGGAACCTCCCAGACATCCTCGTTCGCCTCCGCGCGACCTGTAGCACCCGTGCGACGTCAACACCATCGTCGGTGCCGCTCAGAGCACCAGCTCGTTCCTACCAACCTCGACCGCCCCTTACCACACCATTAAGTCCTTGAGCATAGCCAGGAGACCACGCACCGGCCTACACCCTCCGCCATGCCTTTATCTCACTGCACCTTCGTCACCGACAAGCTCTGCCCATGCCGCACTGCCCCTCTCGCTCGGATATAAAAGGAGGCCTTCACAGCCCCAATTCGTCACACCATCTCACTCCCCATCTCTCACATATCACCACTGACCCTTCCTTGAAGCAAGGCGAGCACCAGGTCACCGGAATTTCACCGGAGTCTGTCACGGAGGAGGAGAAGAGGAGCCGTTGATTGGAGCCGCCCTAGGAGCTGTCGCAGCCACCGTTTGAACCGCCGTCGTTGAAAACGTTTTTTGCCCCCAACGTCGACCCTAGCTGGAAACCTGGTGAGCCTCACACGACCCCCACCGCCGCGTTAGGGTTCAGTCTCGTCGGCGCTGCCCGACGGAGATGACACACCCCAGCCGTTAGATTAGATGCTAATTGCATGGTACAGATTGCCATTTACGCTCACAGTAGCGATTCGCCGCTGGGGCCATCACTTAACTCAGCCCGCCACATCTGTGCACGATGGGCGGCCGATTAGTTCCTCAGCGACCAAAGAGATTCAAATTTAGATTTTTCCATTTTAGTTCAAACTTAGTTCTATCAGTAGATTCAAAAATCATTTCAAGGAGAATCACTAAACCAAATTGCATGAAACCAATTTTGTAAGAAAGGTAGTGAAATTTTTAATCCAAGCCCGTTGGATTCAAACCATTTGAAATTATAGATCATCTATAGTAAATATAACAAGGAAGAGAATTTGCTGCATTCAAACATTTTTCAAAAATCAATCATAAATGCTTTTGAGTTGATTCCAACTCTCAATAATCACATTTAATAAGACATTTCCGAATATATAAAAATATCTAGGTTTACATGCATTATTAATGGACAAGTATTAAAAGAATGCCCCATAGGAGTTTCTAGTCACTTTTTAATTAAAATAATAAGGTTAAACCTTATTAAATCGTGACACCACTTTAAATCACATTCTCAAGTATTAAAATATATGGTGATGACATGTGTCAACATGATCCCATGTTTTAATTGGAGAATATTAAATCTTAAGTAGTTTTCAATAAGTAGAAATTACTTTTCCAAAATAAAATAAATAAGACTAATGCTTTCATCCTTGTGATGATTGTGATGATGCTAGATCATCTAGTGTGAACCTTGTGTGCCTAATAGAAGTAGTTAAGTATTGTTTGGTGATTGTGTACCTTGTATTTATTTATAGACGCTAGTACCAACCAAGGATACGAAGAGGAAGGAGACTACTACGAGGAAGAAGCAGAGGAGAACTTCAACCACTACACTACTCAAGGCAAGCTAACACTTGCAACTTTGCAAGCCATCTTAGCAAGCTATATAATGCAAGCCATCATAGCAAGCTAACACTTGCATGACAACTATGCAAACTAGAGGCCTTAGGCATATTTGGTTATACCACTTTACTATACCAAATCCTAGTTTTACTTGCAAGCTTTATTCTTTTATTTCTTTATCAAAGTTCTTTATTACTTTTATTTAGTGTCTGTGATATTTTGGAAGGATATTATAGGTAGCATAAAGAGCATAAAACTTTGCCTAAGATAGATATAACTAGATGTCATACTGAGGCATGAGACTAGATTTGGATAAGTCACACTTGATTAGCACCCTTCATTAGTGACTACCCCCAACTTTAGTGGCTAGTGCTAAGCATAAAATTTGGTCACTTTAGATGGGAATACTTGGTGAAAATAATTATGAAAACCTTAGAATGATGAGTCATTCTAATGAAATGTTTTGACATGTGTTATGAACAACAGATGATTTGATGATGAAAATATTGAGGCATTAGCCTTAGCCCTTTATAAAACTGATGGTTGAGTTCGGATGCGATACTATTCCAATTTTACCGCATAAACCACAATACTCGAATTTGGGTAGGGCTTGATGGAAGTTTATATATCTTAGTATGAGTTCCCTCATGAAAGAGGTTTGAGTGAGGCTACCTCATGATGAATGTCCACTGCAGTTCCCAAGATGACAGATGGTCATGGTTGGGAGGCCAAACTCATAGGGAGGTGCCTATACTAGGTGTGTAATTGAAAGGTTAGGGTTGATTATCCGCATACTGAGTATGGTGATTCAGGATTGTTACTGATGGATGTATCGAACGTTGTGGTGAAAGTGTACCACCTCTACAGAGTGTCAAACTATTCGAATAGTCGCGTCCGCGGTTATGGACAGTTGGAGTGGCCATACTGTTCCGTCAGATGTTTTCAAAATGACTTGTGAAATGAACTATGACTTTGACTTGACCACAACAGGGTTGTGAACATGAAAACTAAGTTCCCACTTAGGTGTTGTAGAACATTAAACTAGATTTTCTTTACTTCTAAACCGAGTTAGAGATAACCGATTTTTGCAAAACAACCTAGAGCTTAGGATTCCTACTTGAACCACTTCACTTGTTAGTGATAGTTTGCGATTACTTAAAGAGTACTCGTGGCTTTGTCCTGCTATTACTATGGCTGGACTATGAGGAGGACTACCAAGATGATGGACAGTGAAGTCTCGACAACTAGGATCATCTCCCATCGCAAGATTGCCTATGACCCTGAAGATGGAGCTTCGCCCATGCTATCGTTATTATATTATTCCACTGTGTTGATTGTATTAATACTGGATCATGAGATCCTTTATTTGTAAGACCTTTATTACGGTTTGTAATGGATGATGAACTATGGTACCAATCTGTTATGTCTCGCAAAAATGGTAATTCTGGGATTGCGATGTATGGCATAACAGGCATCTGGGATTAAAAATCCGGGTGTTGATAGACCGTTTGTTCCGGCGTGCGTCTCGGTGGCGGTGGACCTAGACGGTGGCCGCTAGCTTTGGTGGTTGCAGGAAACCCTAGGGATCGGTTTTTATATCTCGATCTCTTACGGTTCTATCTATATAGTTTTTAGGATAATCATTTTATCCTGGTTTTTATTTTAGTATCCACGTATGTTACATCTTGTAACTTCATTTTCAATTAATGAAATATATGGTTCTTTCAAAAAAAAGCACTGATACCAAACAAGGGCTAACAAATTTTGGTCTGTTCCAACAATGTTAAATCTAAAGTTCCTTAAGTTGGTCGCTGAAAAGGTTTCCTAATTCAATTCAATAGGTACAAAAACCTAACATACATATTGGTCATGCGTCGCTTCGTTCGCCGTCCCGATAATAACCATGTCATATTGAATCGGGGAGATTATAACCCTATCATACTAAATCTAGAGCCAGGGGTCTTTTCTCGACTCAATCAGATCCGTCGTGCTCCTCTCGCCTAACCGAGGTGATGGGAGATCCTCCCCCTCTATCCGGCCAGAGCACCCCACCCTCCTTTCCTTGTCGTTGTCGCCGGCAAGGGCTGTCAGGCGCAGCCTGGGTGGCGTCGGTGGCTTGCTACTCCCCCTTGCATGGAGGAGAGGTCGGGGCTCTCTCATTCCCAACGGCAGTGCATGTATGGAGGCGGTGGCCCGGCTCCCGACCGGGTGGTGGTGCCACGGCGGTGCTCAGAGTGCAACATAGCACCATGGCGGCATGCATGGCGGCACTGCTCAGATTGGTTTAGATCGGAGCTCAAGGCTCCATCCGGTCGAGGCGGGCTAGTGAGTTTGTCGCCTGCATGATGTGCAAGTGGTGGCGGGTGTGTCTCGCCCGTGAAGCGGGCGGCGACTTTGCGGGCCCGATTTGGACCCATCCAGGCCCTCTTGGCCTGGTATGTACTTGTTGGCGCGTCCGGTCGGATACCGTCTCTGGTGGTTGTAACACCCTCGGATCGTCCCTATGCAACTTCTAGTATTTTTTCGCCAAATCTGTATAGAAACGATTCAAAGGTGCCCACCAGGCACTTGCATGCGGGTGGAAAACAAAGTAATATAATCACACAATATTCCACGATGGAACTCACATAACATATATATAGAACAATGACTCAACAAGTCAAGAATACAGATATATAGTACAAATATCCAAATCATCTTGAAAACGATACAACATTCAAGTATGCATAAGAAGAAAATGGGGCTAAGAGCCCCGAAGAATAACAGTGGCGTCCATAACCTTTCTTAGGCCAAGACGAAAGGGTAACCCTTCTAACGACATCGATCTCAAAACCTTCTCAAACAAAAAGGGTGCCGGCAAAGGGCAAAGAAAAAAGAGAGCGGTCAGTACTGATGCTAGTACACGGCGAGACTTAGAATTCGGTGGCTCTCTCCTACATAGGTATGGTGGACTGAAGCGGCAACGTAGCATGCACTAAACATACTATAGAGACTCGATCCAACTGACGGCTATCGGAGAGGGATAAGAAGGACATATTCGGAACCAACCCGATACTACCACCAAACATATCCATCCTGGTATTTCCCCCTCGATACCAATCGAGGAAGTCATGCCGAGGAAACTCACACGATTGGCAGTTTTATTCATTCTTTCCATGGTGGTTATCCAACTTACTAATCATATCAGATACAAGTCAAACTATAATATTAAGTTATAATTGTCTATGATCGAGATACTATGCTCCAAGTCGTCCATAACTGTGGATACGGCTTTTCGAAAAGATTTAACGCTGCAAGGGTGCACCAAAGTTTCCACATGCACTTTGACCCTTTTTGCCAGATCAGGTAGGTACAAGAACATAAAACATACACCCAATGGTATGTCGACGGGGCCTCGGACATGACGTTTCCCAGACCCAAAGCAAGTACATGGGGGTCACCCCACTAAACTACCCGCAACAAAGTCGGCTGGCTCCGAAACGGACCCAGGGTGTGTGATGACGGTTGTAAACAACTGGGAACTTGAAAGTGTGACTGGGCTTGTCGATACAGCATTCAAGTATGCATAGGAAGAAAATGGGGCTACCCCGAAGAATAACAATGGCGTCCATAACCTTGCTTAGGCCAAGTCGAAAGGGTAACCCTGCTAACGACATTGATCTCAAAACCTTCTCAAACAAAAGGGGTGTCGGCAAAGGGCAAAGAAAAAGAGAGCGGTCAGTACTGATGCTAGTACATGGCGAGAATAAGAATTCGGCAGCTCTCGCCTACATAGGTATGGTGGACTAAAGCGGCAACATGGCATGCACTAAACATACTATAGAGACTCGATCCAACTGACAGCTATTGGAGAGGGACAAGAAGGACATATTCGGAACCAACCCGATAGTACCACCAAACATATCCATCCTGGTATTTCCCCCTCGATACCAATCGAGGAAGTCCTGCCGAGGAAACTCACATGATTGGCAGTTTTATTCATTCTTTTCATGGTGGTTATCCAACTTACTAATCATATGAGATACACGTGAAATTATAATATTAAACTTTAGTTATAATTGTCTATGATCGATATACTATGCTCCAAGTCGTCCATAACCGTGGACACTGCTTTTCGAAAATATTTAACCCTGCAAGGGTGCACCAAAGTTTCCACATGCACTTTGACCCTTTTTGCCAGATCAGGTAGGTATAAGAACATAAAACATACACCCAATGGTATGTCTACAGGGCCTCGGTCATGACATTTCCCATACCCAAAGAAACTACATGGGGGTCACCCCACTAAACTACCCGCAACAAAGTCGGCTGGCTCCGAAACGGACCCAGGGTGTGTGACGACGGTTATAAACAACTAGGAACTTGAAAGTGTGACCGGGCTTGTCGATACAGCATTCAAGTATGGATACGAATAAAATGGGGCTAAGAGCCCCGAAGAATAACAGTGGCGTACATAACCTTGCTTAGGCCAAGCCGAAAGGGTAACCCTTCTAATGACATCGATCTCAAAACCTTCTCAAACAAAAGGGGTGCCGGCAAAGGGCAAAGAAAAAGGAGAGCGGTTAGTACTGATGCTAGTACACGGCGAGACTTAGAATTCGACGGCTCTCGCCTACATAGGTATGGTGGACTGAAGCGGCAACGTAGCATGCACTAAACATACTATAGAGACTCGATCCAACTGACGGCTATCGGAGAGGGATAAGAAGGACATATTCGGAACCAACCCGATACTACCACCAAACATATCCATCCTGGTATTTCCCCCTCGATACCAATCGAGGAAGTCATGCCGAGGAAACTCACACGATTGGCAGTTTTATTCATTCTCTCCATGGTGGTTATCCAACTTACTAATCATATGAGATACAAGTCAAATTATAATATTAAACTTTAGTTATAATTGTCTATGATCGAGATACTATGCTCCAAGTCGTCCATAACTGTGGACACGGCTTTTAGAAAAGATTTAACCCTGTAAGGGTGCACCAAAGTTTCCACATGCACTTTGACCCTTTTGCCAGATCAGGTAGGTACAAGAACATAAAACATATACCCAATGGTATGTCGACGGGGCCTCGGACATGACGTTTCCCAGACCCAAAGCAAGTACATGGGGGTCACCCCACTAAACTACCCGCAACAAAGTTGGCTGGCTCCGAAACGGACCCAGGGTGTGTGACGACGATTGTAAACAACTGGGAACTTGAAAGTGTGACTGGCCTTGTCGATACAGCGAAAACGTGGCATGGGGTTCCTAAACAGTACAGAATAATAAAATCTCTCCACGAGCAACAGTAGTTAATAAAGCAGTAAAGCATGGCATAAGTATAATATAGTAACCCAAATAGTATGGAATATAAACTAGCATGGAATCTCACACTTTCTAACCACACAAGTATTAAAGTTTCCGCTTAATACAATTCTAGCATGGAATATAAAATATATCATGAACAAGAATTATAATAATAACATCTTTATTATTGCCTCTAGGGCATAATTCCAACAGTCTCCCACTTGCACTAGAGTCAATAATCTAGTTTACATTTGGCAACAATCTCACACCCATGGCCCTAAGGTGCTGATCATGTTTTACACGTGGAAGAGGTTTAGTCAATGGATCTGCGACATTCAGATCTGTATGTACTTTGCTAATCTTCAGATCTCCATCTGCTATATAATCTCGGATTATATGAAACTTGCGGTTGATATGCTTGGTCTTTGGATGATATATTGGTTCCTTAGCGAGTGCTTTGGCGCCAGTGTTGTCACACAATATCTCCAGTGGGTCCAATGCACTTGGAACCACGCCAAGCTCAGTGATGAAGTTTCTGATCCAAATTCCTTCACTTGACGCTTCTGCAGCAGCCATGTATTCCGCTTCTACTGTAGATCCCGCGATCACGCTTTGCTTGCAGCTTCTCCAGCTCACAGCTCCTCCATTCAAAATACACACGTATCATGTCTGAGATTTAGAATCATCCTTGTCGGTGTCGAAACTAGCATCGACGTAACCTTTACGACGATTGTTCATCACCCCATAAACTAAGAACATTTCTTTAGTCCTATTTAGGTACTTTAGGATGTTCTTCACGGCTGTCCAGTGTTCCACTCCTAGATCACTTTGATATCTTCTCGTCAAACTAAGAGCATTGGACACATCCGGTCTAGTACACAGCATGGCATACATGATAGAACCTATGGCCGAGGCATAAGGCACTTTGCTCATAGCTTCCCTATCATTTATCAGACCGGACACCGAGCCTTGCTCAATATCTTACGACAACATAGGCACGAACCTTTCTTTGCCTTATCTATTCGAACCTTTTCGTAACTTTGTCTAGGTATGTACTCCGCTTAAAGCTATCAGCGCCTTTTGTCTATCTCTATAGATTTTGATGCCCAATATATAAGCAGCTTCACCTAGGTCTTTCATTGAAAACACTTGTTCAAATAACTCTTCACATCGTTAAGCATGTTAATGTTATTTCCAATAATCAATATGGCATCCACATATAGTACCGTAAATGTCACCGAGCTCCCACTCACTTTCTTGTAGATACAAGTCAGAGCAATTTGGAACAAATCCAAAGCTCTTGATCACTTGATCAAAACGAAGGTTCCAACTCCGAGATGCTTGCTTCATCCATAAATGGAACGTGAAGTTTGCATACTTTATCAAGATCCTTAGGATCGACAAAACCTTCGGGTTGCATCATATACAACTCTTCATCAATGTTGCTATTGAGGAACGCAGTCTTGACATCCATCTGGCATATTTTATAATCATGAAACGCAGCAATTGCTAATAAAATCCGAATGGACTTAAACATCGCTACGGGAGAGAAAGTCTCATCGTAGTCAACACCTTGAACTTGTCAAAAACCTTTCGCGACAAGCCGTGCTTTATAGAGTAACATTACCATCCGCGTCCGCTTTCTTCTTGAAGATCCATTTTCACTCAACGCCTTTCGGTCGCTAGGAGGGTCCACCAAAGTCCATACTTGGTTTTCGCCATGGATCCCAATTCGGATTTCATGGCTTCTAGCCATTTCTCGAGTCCGGGCTCATCATCGCTTCCTCATAGTTCAGAGGTTCACCGCCTTCTACTAACAAGACAACAAGACAGGTTGCCGCACACTCAGAGGGGCACACGACCTTGTCGACCGCGACGCTCAAGAGTAAGATCGCCCAAGCTTCATGATCCTTGTCATTAGCTTCCTCTATTGTTGGTGCAGCGGTAATCGAACAATTTCAGGTGCGCGCTACTCTCCAATTCAAGAGAAGGTTCAATAACCTCGACAGCTCTACTTTCCTCCCACTCACTTCTTTCGAGAGAAACTCCTTCTCAAGAAAGGAACCGTTCTTATGCATAAACACTTTGCCTTCTTCTGTGATAGAAGGTATACCCAATAGTTTCCTTAGGGTATCCTATGAATACGCAATTCTCCGCTTTGGGTTCGAGCTTGTCCAAAGATCAACTTCTTGACGAAGCTTTGCATCCCCAAACTTTAAGAAACAACAACTTAGGTTTAGCACCAAACCACAGTTCATACGGTGTCATCTCAACGGATTTAGATGGTGCCCTATTTAAAGTGAATGCAGGTTTCTAATGCATAACCCCAAAATGATAACGGCAAATCAGAGAGACATCATTGATCGGACCATATCTAATAAGGTTCGATTCCGGCTCAGACACACCATTGCTGTGGTGTTCCGGTGGCGTGAGTTGCAAAACGATTCCGCTTGCTTTAAGATGCGTGAGAAAATCATAACTCAAATATTCACCTCCACGATCGGATCGTAGAAACTTAATCTTTACATTTATGGTTCTCCACTTCATTCAAATTCTTTGAACTTTTCAAATGTTTCAGATTTATGTTTCATTAAATAGATATACCCATATCTACTTAAATCATCGGTAAAGTGAGAAAATAGCGATATCCACCGCGGTTTAAACACTCATCGGTCCACATACATCGGTATGTATGATTTCCAACAAGTCCGTTGCTCGCTCCATCATACGAGAACGGGTTTTGATCATCTTGCCCATGAGGCATGGTTCGCATGTGTCAAATGATTCAAAATCAAGAGACTCCAAAAGTCCATCAGAATGGAGTTTCTTCATGCGCTTTACACCAATATGACCTAGACGACAGTGCCACAAATAAGTAGTATTATCACTATCTACTTTGCATCTCTTAGCCTCAATGTTATGGATGTGTGTTTCATACCTTTCGAGATTTAGAAGAAATAAACCATTCACATTAGGTGCATGACCATAAAAGATGTTACTCATATAAATAGAACAACCATTATTCTCCGATTTAAATGAATAAACGTCTTGCAATAAACAAGATCCAGAAATAATGTTCATGCTCAACGCAGGCACATAATAACATTTATTGAGGTTTAAAACTAATCCCGAAGGTAAAACTAAGGAGAGCGTGCCGACGGCCATCACATCAACTCTTGATCCGTTGCCAACGTCACCTCATCCTCGCAAGCCGCTCATTCCGTAGCTCCTGTTTCGAGTCACAAATATTAGCAACTGAACTAATATCAAATACACAGGCACTACAACGAGGGATAGTAAGGAAAACATCAATAACATGTATATCAAATATACCTTTGATGGTGCCAACCTTCTTGTCCGCTAAGTACTTGACAGCTATGCCCAAAGGACCCTTGTCCTTGCAATAGAAGCACTCGGTCCGCTTAGGACCAGACCGAGCTTCTTCTCGCCAGGGAAAAGCGCTTGCCGCCTTTCTTGAAGGGCTTTGCACCCTTTCCTTTCTTGAAGGTGGGGGCTTGTTGACCATCAACACATGATTATCCTTTTTGATGTCCACCTCCGCAGCCTTCAGCTTTGCGAAGAGCTCGGTGATCGTATCAGTGGAACCAATCTGATTGTGAGTCACTACAAAAATTTTGTAGGAGGAGTGATTGCAGAACCTCACAATCTTGAGCTCCTCTCGAATCTTGCGATCAGCTTGCTCAAGGCGTTGAGTGTAGCCCGACATCTTAATGGCGTGCTCACTAACGGAACTCCCTTCCTCCATCTTGCAGTTAAAGAACTTCTCAGAGATCTCATATCTCTCAGAACGGTCCTGAGTTTGAAACATGGTTTTCAGCTCCTCGAGAATCTCAAAGGGCCCGGGATAGTCTTCAAAACGATTTTGAAGGTCTGATTCCATAGCAAACAACATGGTGCTCTTAATCACACCATAATCATCTTTGCAAGACTGATAGACATATTTCTCATCAGCCGGCGCAGTAGCAGCAGGGGCGTCACCTAACGCATTCTCAAGGACATAGTCCTTTTGACCGCCAGAGAGAATGATTCTCATATTGCGGAACCAGTTGGTGAAGTTAGACCCATTGTTTTTAAGCTTTTCCTTCTCAGCAAAACGTTGAAGTTGAAGTTGGACTTAGCCATTTGATCTACAATATTTGCAACTACAAATTAGACTATGTTCATGATAACTAGTTCAACTTTTAATCAAATTACTAGATGAACTCCCACTAAATTCAACATCCCTCAAGTTGTTTAGTGAACACGATCCAAATTCACCACACCTAATCCGATCTTCACGAGAAGAGATGTGGTTTCAATGGTGGACAACAAAGTGTCGATCATATCATTCATATGACTCATGCTTAACCTTTCGGTTCATGTGTTCCGAGGCCATGTCTGTACATGCTAGGCTCGTCAAGTTAGACCCAAGTATTTCCGCGTGCGCAAAACTGGCTTGCACCCGTTGTATGTGAACATAGAGTCTATAACACCCTATCATCACATGATGCTTGGACACGACGAACTTTTGCAATGGTGCATACATGGGGATAACACAGTTTTATCTTGATCTTTAAGTGAGGAATCATCTTATAATGCTACCGTCGCGATCTAAGCATAATAAGATACATAAAAGGATAAACATCACATGCATATAACTTTATGTGACATGGTATAGCCAATCTTCGCGCAATGATCTCCATCTTGTGTGTGTCGGCATGATCTCCATCACTCCACCATGATTGCCTCCACCACGATACAACTATTGCTAACTACTTAGCGATAAAGTGAAACTATTACATGGCGTTTAAGAAGTTGACACACAGGTCATACACAATTATAAAGACAACTGTATGGCTCCTGCCGGTTGTGTACTCATCGACATGCAAGTCGTGAAACATTACAAAACATGATCATCGCATACATTATACACATCACATCTTGGGCCATACCATATCACGAAAACACTCCTGCAAAAACAAGTTAGACGCCTACTTTGTTGTTGCATGTTTTACGTGGCTTATGGGAGTAGCATGCTAAGAACGATTCTTACCTACGAAAGCCACAACGGTGATATTATGGTTGCCAAACTCCGGTGTTAATCCCATGACAACTATAGTGAGAGAAACAGGCATCCACCAGTCGCATGTGTGGAACAAGCCACACGTCAAGTGCGGAGCCGGTCTCGCGAACGACGTCGCGTAAGGTTGGCCTGGACCGCTTAATTCTCACTATCCCGCCTCATAAGAAGAACACAAACAAGAGGCTTGCAACAGAAAACATCAACGCCCGCAACAATCATGTTGCGTTCTACTCGTGAAACACATCTACGCATAGATCTAGCTCTGATACCACTGAAGGGTTTCGCGGCATAGTAAATCAAAATTTTCTACGGATGCGAACAGAGGGAAAGCCAAGATCTAATCTAGGAGATGCAAACAACGAGAGAGATTGGATTAGATCTTCATACCCTTGAAGATTCTCACAGCGGAACGTTCGTCGGAATGTGAGTGATGTAGTCGTACTCGCTTCTCCTCCTCGCGATCCGATCCGATCTAGCACCGCAACTGGCGATGCCTCCGTGAGATGCACACATGCAGAACCTCGACGTCTCCTCCTTCCTTGGTCCAGCAAGTATGGTGGAGAGATGGATTGCATCTACAACGCGATGGCGTGGTGCAAGTGGTGGAGAGTTTCTGCAGCAGGGCTTCGCCTACACGTAGTTGGGAGGGAGAGAGAGAGGAGAGCAGCAAGGCGACTAGGCTTGAGGGGAAGGTGTGGGTGGGGTGGTGCGCCCCAGCCCTCTATATATAGAGGGGTGAGCGCCAGCCCTAGCCCCTCCCCCAAGCCTAGGCCAGCGGCCAAAGGAGGGAGGAGTGGGGGCAAGGAAACCCCCCCTTCTAGAAGCTCCAAACTAGGGTTTCCCTTGTTTGGCTGGGCCCTATGGGCCTTATGCCCCGTCCCAATGCGCCAGGAACTCCCTCATAGGCCCATGCCCCTCCCGACAGGTGGGACCACGTTGCCCCTTCCGAAGGTTCTAGAAGCTTCAGACAATACCGATTAACCCGAACAATTCAACTCCAAAACTGACCGCCTTATATGAATCTTATTCTCCTGACCATTCCGAACCTCTCGTGATGTCTCGGATCCCATTCGATACTCAACAAAAACTCATAAACCAATTATCCAATCTATCCTAGCGCCGAGACACGTTATGTGTGACCTTCGGGTTCGAGAATATGCGCATATGATCTTCTTTCAATAATCAATGGGTCTGAAACCCATATTGACTCACACATTCATCGATGATCATATCGGATGAACCACGATGCCGTGATTCAATCAATCCCATATATATATTCCCTTCTGCTCGCGATATTTTACTTGCCCGAGATTTGATCGCTTGCATCATACCTAGTTCAATCTCGCTCACGCAAGTACTTTACTCGCTCTGTAATCCGATATCGCTTTGTGATTAACTCCTTAACCACATGCTTGCAAGCGTGTTGATATCGACACGAGTGGGCCCGAAGTATAACTCTCCGACTTGGGAGGGACAAATCCCATCTCGATACATACAACCCAACAGATACTTTCCGATCACCTGAGAGACACCTTTATGATCACCCTCTCATAGGATGACGTTTGATGACCTCAAAGCTTTCTTCCGATACCAGGGAGTTGTATTATCTCATGGTCTAAGGAATACAATATTTGACATAAGAAAAGCTTCGCAACGATGAACACGATGACACGATCTAATTTCTTCGCTTAGTTTGGGTATGTCCATCATATCAATCTCCCAATGATATGATCTCATTATCAATTGACAACTCATGGCTATGGTTAGGCAACCTTAACCATCATTAATCAATGAGCTAGTCCATAGAGGCATACTAGGGACACGGTGTTGTTCATAAACCACACAAGTATTAAAGTTTCCGCTTAATACAATTCTAGCATGGAATATAAACTATATCATGAACAAGAATTATAATAATAACATCTTTATTATTGCCTCTAGGGCATAATTCCAACAACATGCTTGTTTAGTATCAACTTTCCTATGCTTTGTCTACACTTTGAGGTATTTTTATACATTTTCTGGGACTAACCTATTAACAAGATGTCGCAGTGCTAGTTGCCGGTTTTCTACTGTTTTTGGTTTCAAAAATCTAGTAAGGAAATATTCTCGGAATTGGACGGGACAAAAGCCAAAGTCAATATTTTATCAAAGAGAACATAGAGACCGAAGGGCGGCCGAAGGAGGGCCACAAGGTGGCCACACCCTAGGGCCGCACGCCCCAGGGGGCCCACGCCTCCCTATGGTGTAGGCCCCTCTGGCGCCTTCCTGCCTCGCCTCTTCGCCTATAAAGTCACCCCGATGCAAAAACCCTAAGCACCCGATCAGATATCCACGAAACAGTCTATAGTCTCCACCATCGTTCCTAGATCGGGAGGATCCAAAGCTCTTCCGTCACCAAGTGAGGGGAGAGATCATCTCGAGGCTTTCTTCATCACCAAGCCACCTCCGGTATGATGCGTGAGTAGTTCACCCTTGGACTATGGGTCCACAAGAGCTAGATGGTTGTTTCTCTTCCTTTATGCTATCATGTTTAGATCTTGTGAGCTCCGTTCATGATCAAGATCATCTATTTGTAACCATACATGTTGTGTTTGTGGGGATCCGATGGATATTGAGATACTATGTCAGATTGATTACTGATTCTATCATGTCAGATTGATTATTGATTCTATCATGTATGTGTTATTTGTGATCTTGCATGCTCTCCATTGCTAGTAGCTATCTTGGCCAAGTAGATGTTGGTGACTCCAAGAGGGAGTATTTATGCTCGATAGTAGGTTCATGCCTCTAGTAATCTGGGGAAGTGACATGAATCTCTAAGGTTGTAGATGTGCTTTTGCTACTAGGGAGAAAACAACAATCTTTTGTTCATAGAACAATTTGATACGTTGGAAACGTATCTATAATTTTTCATGCTCCATGCTTATTTTGTATCTACTTTGCTTTACTTGTCCACACTTTGAGGTGCTTTTTACATGTTTTCTGGTACTAACATATTAACAAGTTGCAATAGTGCCAGATGCCTGTTTTCTGTTATTTTTGGTTTTAGAAAAGTTAGTAAAGAAATATTCTCGGAATTGGACGGGACAAAGGACAAAGTCAATTACATGGGGAACAAGAAGTCGAGAGGAGAGCCGGAGGGGCCAGCCAGGGGGGCAGACCCACCCCAGGCGCGGGTGGGCCTAGCCTCGCGCCTGGCTAGGGTTTGGTGACCCTGGCCGCCTCCTCGGTCTCCCCCTTCGCCTATAAGAAGCCCCTGATGCAGAAACCCTGAGTACCCGATCAGAAATCCACGAAAACGTCTATATCCGCCGCCACCATCGTCCCTAGATTGGGGGATCTGAAGTTCTTCCTGGCACCCTGCCGGAGGGGAGATCATCCCGTAGGCCTTCTCTCCGGTATGATGCGTGAGTAGTTCCACCTTGGGCTATGGGTCCATGTAGTAGCTAGATGGTTGTATCTCCTCCTTTGTGCCTTCATGTATAGAACTTGTGAGCTCCGTTCATGATCAAGATCTAATCTATTTGGAATCATGCATGTTGTGTTTGCGGGGATCCGATGGATATTGAGATTATTATGTTGGTTTGATTAATGGTTTTGTCTTTATGATTCTATCATGTCTGTGTTGTTTGTGATCTTGCATACTCTCCGTTGTTAGTAGCTATCTTGGCCAAGTAGTTGCTAGTTACTCCAAGAGGGGGTATTTATGCTCGATAGTGGGTTTATGTCTCTAGTTTCCAAGCGAAGTGACAATAATCTCTTCGGTTGTAGATGTGCTGTTGCTACTAGATAAAAAACAATGGTCTCTTGTTCATGGAACATGTGAAATGATTACCTTACACACTTTGCTTAAAGCAGTTGTCTGTTGCTTGCAACTTAATACTGGAAGGGGGTTCGGATGATACCTGAAGGTGGACTTTTAGTCATAGATGCAGTTGGATGGCGGTCTATGTATCTTGTTGTATTGCCCTATCAACCTCATAGGATCTTTCTGACTAGTAATTGCATTGTTATGCCTTGCTCAGTTCCTGTCAATTGCCCTACTGTAATTTGTTTACCCTTCATGTCATGTTGTTTATCTAAGGAGAGCACCTCTAGTGAACTATGGACCCCGGTACAATCTTTACCATTGATACATCTTCCACTTTTACTTGTTTACTTGCTGCAAACCATTGCCTTCCACACCATACGTTTAATCCTTTGTTACAGCAAACCGGTGAGCTTGACAACCTCACTGTTCGTTGGGGCAAAGTCTTGAGTTTGTGTTGTGCATGTCTCCGCATTGCTTGCAACACCTGTGTGACGTTTCCTTCCTCCTTATGGTTCGATAACCTCAGTCTCAACTGAGGGAAAACTTGCTGCTTGCTGCTTCACACCTTGCTCTTGGGGTTGCCAACAGGATGTGGATAGACAGTCGTCACAATTGTATTGTTTATTTTACACACATTGCTTAATGCAATTATCCGTTGCTTTCAACTTAATACTAGAGGGGGTTCGGATGATAACCTGAAGGTGGATTATTAGTCATAGATGCAGTTGGATTACGGTATATGTATATTGTTGTAATGCCGAATAAAATCTCATAGGAATCATGATGTCTAGTATATGCATTGTTATGCTTTCTCAACCTGTCAATTTCCCTGATGTAATTTGTTCACCCAGCATGTTATCTATCTTAAGGATAAAACCTCTAGTGAACTGTGGACCCCGGTCCAATCTTTACCATTGTTATTACATCTACTATTACCTTTTACTTTCTACAAGCAACTATTATCTTCCACACTATACGTTTAATCCTTTGTTTTCAACAAACCAGTGGGATTGAAAACCTCACTTTAAGTTGGGGCAAAGTCTTGAGTTTGTGTTGTGCAGGATTCCAAGTTGTTAGCAACACCTTGGAGTTGTTTCCTTGCTCCTACTGGTTCGATAACCTTGGTTTCATAACTGAGGGAAACTTGCTGGTATGCTCATCACACCTTGCTCTTGGGGCTTCCCAACGAGGCTCTACAAGTACCTGAGCCGCATCAAGACTTTCTGGCACCGTTGCCGGGGAGTTAAGGACAGCTTCACAAGGGGAGTCTTTCACAACCACTCTCTTTACTTTGTTTTTGTTTTGCTTGGTTCTTTTATCAAAAATTACAAAAAATAGTTTCGTTTGGTTTGCCTTTTATAATCAAAAACACACAAAAAATAGTCCTTCCTATAGTTGTCATCTTGTTTTAGATCACCATGTTGATCCCTAAGTTCACCCTAAAATACCTTTCAATAGGTAGTGGCTCTATAATTGGGAAAGAAAATATTGAATAATTCTTTAATCATATTAGCAAGAATAAGGATATTGAGGATAGATCCTTAGCAGAACTTGATACTAGTTATGAAATTATTGCAGCTTCTTTAGTTCACATGTTGGAGGCTAGGTTTTTTAACCTTAACCCCATGATGCAAGTAATGTTTCTTAAACTTAAAGATATTGAGGATATTGAAAAGAGGGATTTTATTCTAGAAACTTTGCTTAAGGAATTCAATGATGTTGCTAAAGAAGCTAAAAAGTTATTTGATCATTTTAATATGCTAGGATCATGTGTAGATGTTATGGGTACATTAGAGAAGATGTAGAAAACCCAACCCAATGGAGAGGAAATTAAAATACCCATACCTTTTAAACTTGTAGGAATGCATGAAGCCTTAGAAAAGAATTTTGATTGGATTGTTATTGAAAACCCGTTTGATGAAAGCAGTGAACCCAAGAGTTTTGAGAGAGGATCCTCTAGAAAACATTTGGATGAGATACCTTTCCTGGTTGAAGAAATTTTGAGTATTGATCTTAATGCTTCTTCATTTGAAAATACATGATTCTTGCTTCTTATGCCTAACTTAAAGGCGTTAAAGAAAAGTACTTCTTGGGAGATAACCCAATAGTTTTGTTGAGTGTTGGAAGTTATTACTTCTGTAATAACCTCTCCTTATCCTTTTTATTTGATTTTTGTGCAAGAATAACCTCTAATTAGAGAGAAGTAGGATTTGGGGAAGTTGTTGTCCCGAAATAGATTTTTGTGCTTCACTGTAAAAATTCGTCAAATATCTCTGTATGTCTAATTGATATGTAATTTTCTGAGTAAATTCCCCAGATTGTTGCCTAACTTCTGTTAGTTCAACACTTTTCTATTCGAGCAACAGAAGGTCTTCGAAAAAATCGGTTTTTACCTGCTGGTCTGTTTTGACAGATTTCTGCCATTATTTGCATTTGCCTCTTTATCAGTTTCTTTTTGAGTTATTCTTGATCACTTGAGATTTTTAAAGGAATTTCTACAGTATCTTGTGTTTTAATGAAAGTTTTACTTGTGTTGAAACTAAACCAAAGGCTTATTATCTTGAATGCACTAATGTTGCTAATGAAGATTGTGTGAAGTTTTGTATGAAGGAAATTTTCAAGTGTAGGGGAAGAATGATGTGATGAGATGAAGAATGGACAAAAGCTCAAGCTTGGGGATTCCACCCCGTGTCACCCCAAGAAATATTCAAATAGGTACAAGCGTCAAAGCTTGGGGATGCCCATGGCATCCCCTTTTTCATCAATAAAAATCTCAGGTCTCTTTCTAGACACTTCGTTTTTATTGTTTCATGCACTGTTGTGTTGTTCTTAAAGCGTCTTAGTTTTCGCTGTGATGTTTCAAATAAGTTGATTGGTGTTGGAAAAGAGTAGAAAGTTTCATGCTTAAGTGCTACAAAAGGGAGCTTGCTTTAACTGTGTCTTAGACTTTATCATGTCTTGCTAGATGTTGTTTTGACCTTATTATTAGTGATTATTGCTATAGCATTACTTGATCCAAACAATTGAGATTTCTTAATGTGCCTTGAAAGAATCATGTGTTGTTTTAGCATACAAAAGCATAATATTGTGGTATTCTCCTTTGATGCTTTGTTTGGGTTGACTTGGAACATGCTCACATCATCTTATGACTATGAACCAGTCATCTTAGCCTCTATGATAATTTATTTTTTGACTTGTGATACCACTTTATGCTTTGATTGATAATGTTTTGTCTCTCTGCATGATTATGGCTATTATTGCTCTCTTAGTTGGTGGCTCCCAGTATTTGCTAGCCTCCACTTGTATTGAGTAAGCTCTAATCGTGCATCCAACTCCCAAGAAACCAAGTTATTCCAAAGAGTCCACTATAAATTACTATGTATGGTGTGTTACACCATTCCAAGTATATTCTTGTTTTATCTACCTTCCAAATTAAACTTGTTATGAGAAAATTAGTGATAAAGCTCTCACAAACTTGATGGCACACTTTATTTTTCTTGCCCCTAATAAACTTGAACCATTGTGTCATCTATGGTGTATATGCTTGCACTTATAAGTTGGGAATTAGCGTAATCTTTGTCATGGGGAACGCTTTCAACACTGTATATTACCCAGTTGATATCATGATCTTTTGTTTATGGATGTCGGCAGTGTGAAATAAAGGGGGAGCTTGTAAGTTCTTGGAGTTATGTATATGTGTTAGAGAAACATCTAGGCAGCTAGCCTAAGCCATGCCTAATCATGGTGGAAATTTGCAGCATCACCATAGTGAGCAATCCATGAAGCATCCTCAGAAAAAATATAGAAAAAAGAGAAGAGAAAAAATATGCACCATGCTAATGGTAAATAAAAGGATCGCTGAGATGCTCACTGTCTGTTGCCTTGTCATTTTGATATGGGATAGTTCCTGTGTCATGGGGAAAGGGGTACCCCGTTGGCGGTTCTCTATGATACACATATGATTACAATGACAAGAACTTACTTGTGACTAAAGTTGAGTAGCATGAGGAACGACCCTCGTATCAAGGGACATGAGATTGCCAACTTATGATTTGTCAAGCATATACTCCATATTTGTTTCACTTTAACCTTAATCACTTCAAGATGCTTATGATAGGGGCAATGAGAGCTGAAAGCTAACAAGTATCATAATTTTTGGAAGCTCTTTATGAAACTTGAAATCCATGCTTCCCTGTGAAGGGTCTTTCTTCCTACTTTTATATTGAGTCCCCACATTCTATCTTTATGCACCAATTAAGAGAGCATAGTTGTCATTCTTAGTTTTATATGCATTGCCCCAAAACATATTGATTGATTCATAATGTTGATATTGCTTGTTCTTGAACTATTTGTATCTAGTCACCCTTATGAACTTTGAAGGTGTCCTGTGCTTTATATTTTGCTACTCCATGAGGAATAAGCTGAATGCCACTGTGCTATGTTTTCTATAAGTGAAACAAACAAACGTCTTTCAATGCATTGTTATTCATGATCTTTGTTTGTATCCTTTCATGTTGCAACATAGTTGCTATGTATTATTGTTAGAACTTCATCTTTCATGACCATGTTTAGAGTACTTTGATCCCAGCTTTCAATGCTTTACAAATGGTTTGATCAAGATTGTGATGGTGCATGTCACCTCAAAAATTATTCTTTTTATCACTTACCTACTCGAGGACGAGCAGGAGTTAAGCTTGGGGATGCTTGATACGTCGTAAACGTATCTATAACTTTTGATGTTCCATGCTTGTTTAGTATCAACTTTCCTATGCTTTGTCTACACTTTGAGGTATTTGTAAACATTTTCTAGGAATAACCTATTAACAAGATGCCGCAGTGCCAGATGCCTGTTTTCTGTTGTTTTTAGTTTTAGAAAATTTAGTAAGGAAATATTCTCGGAATTGGATGGGACAAAATCCAAAGTCATTTTACCTAAGAGAACACAAAGACCGAAGGGCAGCCGAAGGGGGCCACGAGGTGGCCACACCCTAGGGCCACGCGGCCTAGGAGGCCGGGCCGCCCTATGGTGTGGGCCCCTCGGGCGCCTCCCTGCCTTGCCTCTTCGCCTATAAAGTCTCCCCGATGCAGAAACCCTAAGCACCCGATCATATCTCCACGAAACCGTTCGTAGCCTCCGCCACCATCGTCCCTAGATCGAATCGATCCGAAGTTCTTCCTGGCACCTTGCCGGAGGGGAGAGATCATCCCGGAGGCCTTCTTCATCACCATGCCAGCCTCCGGTTTGATGTGTGAGTAGTTCACCCTTGGATTATGGGTCCATACAGTAGCTAGATGGTTGTTTCTCCTCCTTTGTGCTATCATGTTTAGATCTTGTGAGCTCCGCCCATGATCAAGATCATCTATTTTGTAATCATACATGTTGTGTTTGCGGGGATCCGATGGATATTGAGATACTATGTCAGATTGATTACTGATTCTATCATGTCAGATTGATTATTGATTCTAGCATGTCTGTGTTATTTGTGATCTTGCATGCTCTCCATTTCTAGTAGCTATCTTGGCCAATTAGATGCTTGTGACTCCAAGAGGGAGTATTTATGCTCGATAGTAGGTTCATGCCTCTAGTAATCTGGGGAAGTGACATGAATCTCTAAGGTTGTAGATGTGCTGTTGCTACTAGGGAGAAAACAACAATCTTTTGTTCATGGAACAATTGTATTGTTTACTTTACACACATTGCTTAATGCAATTATCCGTTGCTTTCAACTTAATACTAGAGGGGGTTCGGATGATAACCTGAAGGTGGATTATTAGTCATAGATGCAGTTGGATTACGGTATATGTATATTGTTGTAATGCCGAATAAAATCTCATAGGAATCATGATGTCTAGTATATGCATTGTTATGCTTTCTCAACCTGTCAATTTCCCTGATGTAATTTGTTCACCCAGCATGTTATCTATCTTAAGGAGAACACCTCTAGTGAACTGTGGATCCCGGTCCAATCTTTACCATTGGTATTACATCTACTGTTACCTTTTACTTTCTACAAGCAACTATTATCTTCCACACTATACGTTTAATCCTTTTTTTCAGCAAACCAGTGAGATTGAAAACCTCACTCTAAGTTGGGGCAAAGTCTTGAGTTTGTGTTGTGCAGGATTCCAAGTTGTTAGCAACACCTTGGAGTTGTTTTCTTGCTCCTACTTGTTCGATAACCTTGGTTTCATAACTGAGGGAAATTTGTTGATGTGCTCATCACACCTTGCTCTCGGGGTTTCCCAACGAGGCTCTACAAGTACATGAGCCGCATCAAGCTCCGATACCACTTTGTAACACCCTCGGATCGGCCCTATGCGAGTTTTAGTGATTCCCGCCAAACCCGCATAGAAACAATTCAAAGGTTCCCACCAAGGACTTGTGTGCGGGTGGAAAATAAAGTAATATCATTACACAATAGTCCACGAAGGAACCCACAGAACAGGTATATAAAACAACGACTCAACAAGTCAATAATACATATATACAATACAAAGATCCAAATCAGGTTAAAAAACGATACAGCATCCGAGTATGGATAAGAAGAAAATGGGGCTAAGAGCCCCAAAGAATAACCAGTGGCGTCCATAACCCTGCCCAGGTCAAGCCAGAAGGATAACCCTGCTAACAACGTCGATCTCAAAACCTGCTAAAAAAGGGGTGCCGGCAAAGGGCAAAGGAAAAAAAGCGGACAGTGTTGAGGCATGTACACGACGAGACTTAGAATTCGGTGGCTCTCGCCTACATAGGTATGGTGGACTGAAGCGGCAACGCAGCATGCACTAAACATCCTATAGAGACTCGATCCAACTGACGGCTATCAGAGAGGGATAAGAAGGACCTATTTGGAACCAACCTGATACTACCACCAAACATATCCATCCTGTTATTTCCCCCTCAAGACCAAACGAGGAAGTCCTGCCGAGGAAACTCATACGGTTGGCAGTTTTATTCATTCTTTCCACGGTGGTTATCCAACTTACTAATCATATCAGAAACAAGTCAAATTATAACATTAAACTTTAGTTATATTTGTCTATGTTCAAGATATTGTTCTCCATGTCTTCCATAACCGCGAACACGGCTTTTCTAAAAGATTTAATCCTGCAGGAGTGCACCAAAGTTTCCACACGCACTTCGACACTTTTTGCCAGATCGGGTAGGTATAAGATCATAAAACATACACCCAACAATATATTGACGGGGCCTCAGACATGACGTTTTCTAGACCCAAATAAAGTACATGGGGGCCACACCACTAAGCTACCCACAACAAAGTCGGCCGACTTTGAAACAGACCCAGGGTGTGTGACGATGGTTGTAAACGACTGGGAACCAGAAAGTGTGACTAGGCTTGTCAATACAGAAAAACATGGCACGGAGTTCCTAAACAGTACAGAATAGTAAACTCTCTCCACGAGCAACAATAGTAAATAAAAAAGTAAAGCATGGCATAAGTACAGGATAGTAATAATGCTGCAAACTAGGTTGTGGCTCGCAATATAATACTTTAGAATCAGGTACTAAATCAATGGGGTGCCCATACACCCCACATGTGGTTAGCGCTCAATCTTGGAACATGTGTCACGAACTCAAGTCCTAGGTGGACACAAATGGGCGGTTAAAATCCAAATATTGTCTATTACCCACCGGTTCATACGCATTATTTATCTACTTCCAATATTATTTATTAAACTGTAATTAAAGCCATGATCATCTCCACCATTAAGCATGTGACAACCCCCAAACTCAGTGGAACATCAACGATGCGAAGCAGGACCTAAGCAAGCAACTACGACTTGCAAAGCCTGCCATCTACCAAACAACAGGTAATAGGAGGTGTCCAAGGCAATATAGAGGTTGCAGGGGCTATAAATGATATATGGAAACTAAAGCATCGCAATAGAGATACCAATAGATCAACATGAGGAGGTAAAGACTATAAATGCAAAGTAGGTAGAAAGGGGGAATGATCGCCTGGGAAACACTACCAAAGGTTCATCCGAAGATCGGGTCGACACTCGCATCAACTCATCAGCCTAATCTGTGAATAAGCAAAGAACTAGAAGAAACATCGGATGCACTATTTAATACTACGAAAAAGATCGGACATGATGCATGTATGATGCATGATATGGCAAACATGCGAGGTGACTAGGAAATATTAAGCGGAATCGGGGTCCCGACAATTAATTGGTAGGTTTATGTTGTTTAGATACCCCACAATTTAACTTTTGTCTTAACAAGGCAAAATATGGCATCGGTTCTCTACACAAATTTAAACGAAGCCAATATAAGACTAGAAAATCCCACATATGGTCTCCATATTTAGTTATTAGGTGAGTTGACAAGATGCCCTTTGAACCACATGATGAGATGCGAGCATGAATAATTATACGTAACAAATGTATGTCATTTACAAAAAATAGAGGTCTCGGCAAAAGGGGACACACATGGTCGAAGATCTTGGGCAGGTCATGAGGTTCGGGCTCGGCGGAATCGGTTGTAGGATCTAAGTTCGGGGCTCCGGAATCCGTGAAGACAAACTTGGCATCCGGGGTGGCGAACTCAGTGTCCATGACAGAGGTCTTCGGGGTCCAGGAAGATCTTAAGGTTCCGGCATTACCGGATCCGGGAAAAAGGACTTTGCGCCATCGGCCCGTGATGGAGGACTCGGCGTTCAAGACGGAGATGTTCATGTCCGCGTCGAAGATCTTTGGAGATGACCATTGTCGGTGGTGCTTCTGGTCCAATCTCTCATGATGGATTTCGGGAGACATTGGCGCCATTCTCGGCATCGGACGATCTTGTGTGGGTTGCTATTGTTCCTGGCAAATTCTTAGGGGCCATGGCACAAACACTTAAACGGTTAGACAGGAGCACCCGTCCTCAGGAAGGAGAGGACCAACACGACATAACGCGATGACGTACTCGGCAGTAGCAAGCTTCACAGGGTACTGTAGAGAGGAGTCATGGGATCATGCACGGGCGGCCGGAGGTAGGCAACAGAGACGGGGCTCACAGCGGGAATGCTCGGGGAGAGCAGTGGCTCGGCAGGGAGGGGACAAGGAGGCAGATGACTAGGAGAAGCATGGCCAGCGGCGGAAGGCGGCGGCGTCCGATTAGCGAGGCGAGGTGGAGGATGGAGGCTGCGTGGCGTTGGTGACGAGGCCGAGATCGCGCGGCAGTGGCATGTCAGTGGAGGCAAGGAAGGCCTGACGCGGCGGAGACGGGCTCTGGAGGCGGCTCTCAGAGGAGGGCGGCGTCCTTGGCGGCTCTCCACGGCAGGGAGGCAGTCAAGTACTGTAGCGATGGGTAGGTGAACTTGTTGGCGAGCTTGTGCCGCTCGGCAAGGAGGGGTTGTCCTACGTGGGCTCGGGGAGGCCCTGTAGCTGAGGAGGAGAGGAGAGGGTGTCGGCAGCCATGGGTGGTGGCGATACAAGCAGTGGTGGTTGGCGATGGGGAGGAGGTAGGCGCTCGCAGGGTGGGGTTCGGGAGAGCACCGGGGAGCGGGGGTTGGTAGCGTTCACGAGAAAGAGGAGGGTGGCGCCCGCATGGGGTCGGCGAGACGTGGAGTGGCCGCGGTTACAATGGGTAGGAGGTGCACGGGACGGTGTTGGCGGGGTGGGACCGGGAGGGAAACAGAAGAAAGGGAGGGGGATTTGGAAGATGTTGGTGGCGGGGGGTGCTTGAAAGAAGCCAGGGGAGGGGCTCCCTCTCCCTAGGGTTTCGGTGGGGGAGGAGGCCGGATGGCCACGGCTAGGCCTTGGACCACCGCGGGGCTGGAAGCTGGGCCGTGGATGGGTAGACGAAAAGATGGGCTCCTGCTTCTCTCTCCCTTATTTTCTTTTTTTCATCTTTAATTGTTATTTGTTCATTGCTTAGGTTTAAACTTCAAGCAAAAAACATCTCGGACCATTTTGAATATTTTGTAGGGGGTTTGAAAAGGAAGTTTGAACAACAAGGGGAGGAAGGAATAGCAAGGGAGAAGGATGCCCACAACACATGTTCAACTTGGGCATTTGTACTAGGTTAAATATTAGGGTTTATTACATGGAACAAAACCATTGTAAAATAATCGAACCAAGCAATGGACCTTCACTTGTATGAAAAACAAAATATGGAATAAAATAGAGGAGAGGCGATTTAGGTGATATCAAGATCAACCAAGATGCAACAATGATGATACATGCAATGCGGCATGATGACCATGATGATGATGCAACCAGATATAATAGCAAGAGATTTTCTAGGAGGGGTTTTCCTGGGGTGCTACAGTGGTGGAGGTTGTTCCCTCCCGCATGGCTGCGGTACTAAGGAGTCCCGATTCGAGATGTACCTTCCTCCTTCGTCCTACATGCCACGTGTTGTTTGCAATAGCGAGAAGGCGATGATGGATCCAAGACCACGGTGGCGCGGGCGGCAAGCTTGGTAGTGGTCAAAGGATCGTCCAGGGTTTTTGGTTTGGGGTTAGGAGAATTCCTTGCTAGTCATCTGGCATCGACACGGTGACGCTCGAGGGTGTGGCATTTCCTTCCTGAAGGGCATTCGGGGTACCCCTCTCCACTCCCCTTCGAGTACCGGGGGAAACCATAGGACTAGTGCGCTCGTCCGGGCAACAGATTCATCGACATCGCATCCATTCTTGAATGTGTTGCTTGATACTCGGTGCTCCAATGGCTAATATCGGGGTGGGACAACTTTGGAGGGCGCAACGGTTGT
Source organism: Avena longiglumis (assembly GCA_030063025.1). Classification (NCBI taxonomy): domain Eukaryota; kingdom Viridiplantae; phylum Streptophyta; class Magnoliopsida; order Poales; family Poaceae; genus Avena; species Avena longiglumis. The sequence goes on from CP125976.1 coordinate 474,105,409, forward strand.
GGGTCACCTTCACTTTGTCAACATGTCATCGTCTTCATTGTTTTCTTATTTTCTTTTCTATTTTATTTCGGGCTTGTTTGTGTTGCTGCCCCCGGCACTATCGTTGATTCAAAATCTTGTATCATGTGGTTCCTTTATTTATAAAGTGGGGCAAACATCTGATTCGAGGAGGTATTTTATTGCCTTCCTAGAGCTTTTAAATATGGGAGGCGGATAGATTGTCTAGCATCAAATAGATTCAATATTACAATCCAAATCGAGCACTCCAAGGTAAAACCTAGAGACCAAGCAAGAGCCATGGCGATTGCATTTAGAAAGGTGTCTATCTTCCCAATGGCAACCCCGCAAGATCTAAAGAGCTTTGAGATATCTTACGAAAGTGGACCAGGCTATGCTGAGGTTAAGGCTCGTCATCAGAAGGGAGTGTTCCTCAAGCTAGAATTTTATAAGGCTTATGGCCGGCTGGTCTGGGATTTTCTTAGGAAAGTCCTCCAGTGGAGAGGTCTTGATGACAGGGTGATCAGCTAGATTATGCAGTTCGTCATGAGTGGTAGCACCACTATTAACATCAATGGGGAGGTGGGCCCCTATTTTAGGCCCTCCTGCGGGGTTAGACAGGAGATCCAATTTTCTTCCTCCTGTTTAACTCGGCGGTGGATGCCCTGGCAGAGATTTTGGATAAAGCCAAAATCGTTGGCCACATTTCAGGTGTGGTAGGGAATCTTATCCCCGAGGTGGGATCACCCACCTCTAGTATGCGGATGATACCATGATTATGGTTCAGAGCTCGATATCATAAACTTAAAATTCATGCTCCTACGCTTTGAATCCATGTCAGGGCTCAAGATTAACTTTGACAAGAGCAAGGTTATGATCTTGGGATTCTTAGATTAGGAGAAGAAACGCATCGGTGATAACCTCAATTGCAGGCTGGTAGACTTCCTTATCACGTATTTGGGCATGCCTATTAGAGATACCCGGGTTCTGATCAAGGATCTGGTCCCTTGGTTGCGAAGGTTCGATCTAAGGCTGAACCCTGGCAAGCTAGACTCGGATCCAAGGGGAGCGAGTCGATCCTGATCAACTCATGTCTTTCTAGCCTCACCATGTATCAGATGGGGATATACCACCTACCCGAGGGGACCCATGCGGACTTTGCCAAAGAGTTGTCTAGGTTCTTTTGGGTATTGAGGAATGGTCACCAGAAATACCATATGGTGAAATGGGGAGATATGGGGGCTTAGGGATTTTTGACTCGCGTCGATTCAATGTAGCTCTGATGCTCAAATGGGCGTGGCGCATCCTCCAAGACGAGGGAGGATTGTGGCTGCATCTCATTAAGCCCAAGTATCTTAGGGGTCGACCCCTGTTGGCATGCAAGCATAGGGAGGGCTCCTAGTTTTGGAGCCATCCAGGATATTAAGCATATCATCAGGAGGGGACATTCTTCATCGTGGGAGATGGTAGAGGAGTTCTCTTTTGGCTGGATCCATGGCTTGGGACTACTCTCTATCAGGAGTTCCAGGCCCTTTTCTCCATTTGTGCATTTCCCATGATGTTAGTGGTTGAGGCGGAGTAGGGGGCACCTAGAACATCTCGTTCTGGAGAACCTTCAGCAACGTCAAAGTAGCAGACTTCCCGAGACTATGAGGTGCCCTACTTGCATCCCTCTCAGCTGAGAGGGATGGGTTGACCTGGCGCCAGTCTCCTTCATAAGCGTTTTCAATTAGTTTGGCTTATAGAGAATTGTTCCAGGGACCGGATCTCCCATGGAAGACCCACCTTTGGAAGGAACCCATATCCCTTAACTAGAGGATCTCTCTATGGCAGCTGTTATAGGATCGTATCCCCTCATGGGTGGAGGTGTCGAAATGCAGTGGGCCTAGCAATGGACTACTACCCCCATTATGTGGGACTCATGAGACTTGCTCTCACATAATGTTCATTTGTCATGTCGCTCAGTTGTGTGTTTCTGGAGATAGAGACAAACCATGCGGGAAGGAGGCACCACATCTTTTGTCTTGTGTTTGTGGCCCTTACCTAGACGTTGTGGAAAACCCATAATAAGATGGTGATAGGAAGGATCTTTCCACTGCGGGAGTTTGACTCAATTTTTGCTTTTCTTGCTTACCTGCGGCAGTGTTCTCCGATATCTAATCAGCGGGACCAGGAGCATCTAGATGGCATCCTTCAGTCCTTGAGAGCAATGACACGGAGATTTGCGGCTCCTGACTGTAGGGGTTCGTAGCATGGAAAACAAAAAATTTCTACCGCATGCACACAAACAAGCCAAGATCTATCTACTAGATTATAGCAACGAGTCGATAGAGGAACTCACCCTCGAAGATTCCAAAGCGGTTAACGAGAGCAGAATCTCATGGGTGATGTAGTCGTACACTTGCCGATCTCAAGATCGCGTAGACGATCCTTCCCAAGGCTGCGTTCGGCGGCGCTTCCGATCGGTCTGCGTTCGGTACGATGAAGACCTTCCTCTCCCTTGTTCCAAAGAAAATGGAGGTTGTAGCACTCTCCTCGCGATTCGGCAAAGACGGCGTGGTACCAGAAGTAGAGGGGAGATCTCGTAGGGCTTCGCCTTAAGCCGGAGCGAGTATGGTGGACTATGAGAGAGCCTTGGTGATCTAGGGTTTAGACACACCAATTAGAAGGGGTTAAACCAGCGGCTAGGGAAATTAGAAGCTCTAACTCGGCGGCTTGGGAGAAATCCCTAGGCTGTGGCTAGGGTTTAGGTTTAGAGGGAGGCAACTTGTGTGTCTAGGAGGGGAGCCCTGCCCCTCCTTATATAGGTGGAGGGAGGCGCCGGCCAAGGGGAGGGAGTCCCTCCCCAACTCGGATCCCTAGTGGGCCGGCGGTGGAGGAGGAACTCCTCCCCAACTCGGTTTCCCACTTCTTCTCCACTTTCCAAAATAGTCGTTTGACTTTTCAAATTGGCGTTTGACTTTTCAAACTAGGATTTGATTAAACCCTTTATTTTGTACAGCGATGACACCTAGTACATGATGCAATCATTCCAACTTGCAATGACACATTCATGTACCCTTCCCCTCCGGAGTGCCGGACATTCCGGAACCTTCTAGAACATTCCCGATGAAAACACCGGAACCACTCCCCAACTCTGAAACAGGACTTTCCTTATATGAATCTTATTCTCCGGACCATTCCGGATCTCCTCGTGATATCCCGGATCCCATCCGAGACTCCGAACAACATTCGGTCTCTTACTCATCATTCCATAACTACTCAACAACATCGAATCCTTAAGTGTGTCTCCCTACGGTTCGTGAATTATGCGGACATGATCGAGACACTTCTCCGATCAATAACCAATAGAGGAATCTAGAAATTCATATGGCTCCCACATATTTCTACGATTACTTTGTGATCGAATAAACCACTTACATACGATATCAATTTCCCTTTGTCTCACGATAATTTACTTATCCGAGGTTATGATCGTCGGTATCTCTGCATACCTAGTTCAACCTCGTTACCGATAAGTACTCTTTTCTTGTTCCCGTGATATGTGATCCCTTGTGATCCAGTCACATGCTTGCAAGCTAATTGGGTGACATTTCACCGAGAGGGCCCAGAGTATATCTATCCGTCATATGGATGGACAAATCCCACTCTTGATCCATGTGTTTCAACCAATACTTTCCGAATACTTAATGCCACCTTTATAGCCACCCAGTTACGGTGTAGTGTTTGATGTCATCAAAGCATCCATCTGGTAAAGGTGATATGCATGATCTCATGGTCGAATGAATTAGATTACTATGTATCAGAAAGCATATAGCAATTGAACTATTAAAATGACTTGATCTTTATGCTACGCTTATCTATAGGAGTATGTCCATCATATCATTCTCCTAATGATATGATCCTGTTGTTAATAACATCTCTATGTTCATGATCAGGAAACCATGATCATATATTAACCAACAAGCTAGTTTAACAAGAGGCTTTACTAGGGACTCTTATTTTAGTTTACAAATCACACAAGTATTAATGTTTCCGGTTAATACAATTATAGCATGGTATGTAAACATTTATCATAAGTATGAAGATATGATAATAACCACTTTATTATTGCCTCTTGGGCATATCTCCAACAGTATCCCACTTGCACTAGAGTCAATAATCTAGTTTCAAACCTTTGTGTATTCAATACCTATGGCTTTCCGGTGTTGTATGTACACGACTGCTAGTGGTCAACTGATCTCCGGATCTAACACTTCCAGGTCCGTGTGTAATTGCATGTCTTTGCGTCTTTACGCATCACTCATTCTCTAATGAGATGGCTTTGTATAATTTTGGTCCTTTGGTGAGACCTTTAGTTCTTTGGGGTTAAAATATGTTTATTATATTGTCGTACAATATATCTTCATAGTATTATCCCGCTGTGAACTACACCTAGTTTGACAACAAACTACTTGACACAAATGCCCTCTTTAGCTGCTATTATAGCAGTCATATACTTAGCCTTTTGTTGTAGTACCTGTCACAATGTCTTAACTTTGGAACTCATCCAAATCCATTATGGAACTTACTTTCCATTATATTGTGCCACCCTTAGTTTAGATTGAGATAAACTTAATTTGTACTTTGTGACAAAACTAGTATCAATGTAGTACTTTTACAATGAACTAACCATCTATTTGTCACTTCTACAAATAATATACTCTTAGTTCTTCCAAAAGATCATAAGAATATCCTTACTATTGTCCAATGATCAATTTATGAATCATTCTGGTATATGCTCATAACATTTAGAGTATAGGACATATCTGGATTTGTACATATCACAGTATGATTGATATAAATACTCTTTGTGATTTCATACATCAAGTATCAATCTATACTTGAATCTTTGTTTCACTTACCCAGTGTTAATACACTTGAATATATCATCAATATTGAACTCATTCAATCCTTTTTCTGTGACAAGAACCTTTCTTGTAGTTTCTATATTGAACTCATTCAACACATCATCTATGTACTTTCGGCACAACCATATTAGCGTCTATTGATGCCAAATATTTGGGTTTTGCCTAAGTCTTTCATCAGGATGAAATTCTTAATATGTGTTAATAAAAGATACATCTTTTCCAATCAACAATATGTCCTCCACACAATGTATTAGAAATATGTCTTAGCGCTCCCACTTAATTTCTTGCAAATGCAAGCATCTTCATTGTCTCTGATGAAATTAAACTCTTTTAACAGTTTCATCATAGTGAAGATTCCAACTCCGCTATGCTTACTTCAACCATTGAAGTTTGCATATGTGTTTAGCATCCTTTGAATTAACAAAAACCCTTTGGACCGTGTCATGCACACGTCCTAGGTAACCCTTCTATTAGAATAACTTTTTTTGTTTATCCAACACATAACAAAATTATATGTCGTGGTTGCTACATTAATTCGTCTAGACTAAATATCGCTTAATGAAAGATCAGATCTTGTCATAGTCAACTCTTTGAACATTGTTGTGAACTCTTTCCCAACATGTCGACCATTTCATAGATGCGAAACATCCATGTCTATTTATTTATAGATCCAAACACAACTGTAAGGTCTTACACCTTTCTCGAGGGTCCTTCAAGTTCAAAACTTGATTTCTCGTGTATGGAACTATCACGGATTTTATGGCTTCAAGCCATTTTACGGAGTCAGGGCCCATCATCGCTTCTTTGCATGTAGTACGTCCATTATTCTCAAATAATGATTCAACCCTCAAATCTTGGTATTTGATTGTTTACTCGACCTACTTGGTTTAATAGAAAACTTTGACCTTTGTAACCACAACCTTTGAGGCACGTGAGCCATGAGCATTGTTGCTGCCTCCGGAACACTTTTTTGTCGCAACTCTGCACATATAGCTAAGGTTCTTTTAACTTTACCAAAGTTCTATTGTCCTCCCACTTAACTTTTCACGAAAAAATTCCTTCTCAAAGAAACTTGACGTTCTAAGTGACAAACACTTTTGTCTCCGGTGTTATGGAGGAATACTTAACAAAGACAGGTTCATCCGACTTTGGTTGCAAACATCTTTCTTATGCATAGCATACCAATGTTTAAGAAAGGACAACTTGGGTTTTATCCCAAACCATAACTTTATATGGTGTCAATTCAACGGATTATGATGGAGCTCTTTTCAGTGGAAAAACGGTAATCTCTAAAGCTTTTAATCTTTAAAATATAATGGCAGTTTTATGAATTACACCTTTGATCTTACCATGTCAAACAAGGTTTAATTACATATCTCGAACGCTCCATACTCTTATGGTGTTTCGGGAACATGAAAATCCACAGAACGATTCCTTAAATCTTAGGTATTATGCTAAACTTGTAACTCAAATATCTTCCTTTATGATCTTATCATAAACTATTTATATTCTTGTTACAATGATTTTGCACTTCATCTTGAAAGTCTTTGAACTTTTCAAATGTTTCATACTTCATCCTTATTAAGTAAATATTCATATATTCATTCAAATTTTTGGAGAAAGCATATGAAGTTGAAATCCATCGCTCTTGACTACACATAATGGACTTCGTACAACAATATGTACAAGTTCCAATAAGCTAGTCATTCGTTCCCTTTTGGACTATGAACGAAGTTTTAATTATCTCTATGAAAGTTTCAGAAGCGTCATTTGATCAAAAATCAAAAGACTCCAAAATTCCATACACATGGAGTTTCTTTCAATATAATTTAAACGGCGATGTCACTTCCTAAGTGATCTTTCAATCAATTTGTCTTTCGACATTTTTAGCACTAGTTTTATGGATGTGATTTCTCCAACGAGATTTGTGAATCATCCATCTTTTATGGATTACGGCAATTATTTGAACAACCCTTTTGTTCTCATAATACCTGATAAAATAAATCTTGAAGGCAAGCTTTGATGTTTAACGAGTAACACAATAACCCTTTATTTGTTCTCGATGAACATCATCACATATTCTTTTGCTAGTTACTTAGGCCATTGTAGTTCATGAATTGTGTTGTTTCGTATGACGATTCACACCAACAAATTCAGTATCAAATACTTAAGAACCACATTGTTTAATAAGCAAAGAATATAGCCATAACATGTATATCACTATATACTTAAACTGAACAATTCTAGTCTTTTCTTTTCTGCCATATATTTATGAGATTCTCTTTCAGTATTTATTTTCTGTTTGAAAGAATCTATCAACATCAATAGTGGAGTCATACATATGACACATAGTCCAAAGCGTGTATAATTAAATACCAATGTCTTTAGACTTGCACTTTGAAGTAGATCACCATCATCAAATGTTTGGTGTGCTTTCAAATTCCATTCTTTAGTAATCTCTTGGTGTGGTAAATATTTTACCTACATCAAATATTCACCCTTATCATGGAATTATTCATGATCAAGCTACTTTTAGCTTATAAAGATGAATCGCGAGTATAATGTTGCTCTCCAAAACCTTTTGGTGGTTTAGGACAACTAGTGTCTCCAACCTTTTGCAACTTCTCATCAAAATATGAGAACATGTCTTTTGCCATATTGTACTCTATCATGTTGAAACCAATACTTTGTTTCAGATATCACAATATCTTCCACACATCATGGTTTCTGAAACAACTCTTTCAGATCCTAGATAACCTTGATATTAAGACAATTCTTTGAATATCAAGAATCATGGAGACAAACATGATACTTATACACTAACTCTTGGAATTGTCACTCTTGTTTTAATACCAATTATGAAACTTCATGGAGTAACTGGAACTTACTGAAAATTTGCAATAGGACTTTTAAACTTTAGATTAACACTTCAAAACAATACGATACCAGTTCGTAAAGTAACTAACCAGAATTCTATAGTTCTATCACCTCAATTAAAACTAAGCGCAAGGTGGTAAACGGATGCCAATGACTACAACAATTATGCAAATTCACTTTGATTTAATTTATGATAAATAGTGTTCAACTTTTAATCATATTGCCGTTGAACTCCCACTCAAAACAATATCCCTCACATTGTTTTAGTGATCACACGAACCAAATCTACCACATCAAAACCGATCATCACGAGAGTTGATGTAGCTTCAATGGCGAACAATCAACATGTTCATCATATCTACTATATGACTCATGTTTTACCTTTCCGTGATCCGTGTTCCGAGACCATGTCTGTACATGCTAGGCTCGTCAAGATCAAACCTTAGCTTCCGCATGAGCAAATCTGGCTTGCTCACGTTGTATACACTCGCAGAATCTAACACACTCGATCATCACGTGGTGCTTCGAAACAACGAGCTTTAGCAACGGTGCTTACTAAGGATGAACACTTTAAAACTTGAAATTGTGTGCTTGAGGGATCATCTTATAATGCTACCGTCGTAAACTAAGCAATACAAGATGCATAAAAGGATTAACATCACATGCAATTCATAATATGTGATATGATATGGCCTTTCTTCTTTGTGCTTCCGATCTCCATCTTCAAGCACGAACATGATCTCCATCATCACCGACATTGCATCAAGGTCAATGACGCTGCTCCATGGTTGTCGTCCACCAGCTTCAATTATTACAACTACTTTGAATAGACACGCGGGTCTTAACAGAATTTAAAGACAACCATATGGCTCCTGCCGGTTGCCAACTTACAATAAGGAACATTGCATACATCATATATAATCACAATCTTGGCCATATCACATCACAGCACACCCCTGCAAAACAAAGTTAGACGCCTCTAATTTTCTTTGCATGTTTTACGTGGTTTGGGGCTTTCAATAAGTGTCGTTCTAACTTACGAACAAGAACCACAACATTGATCCTAGTATTGTCAATCACCCGTTGTAAATTGAATCTTAACTATGTTGGGAGAAACAGGCACCCGCAAAGCCACTTATGCAATACAAGTTGGATGTCAAGCGTGGAGCAAGTCTCATGAACGATGTCATGTAAGGTTAGCCCGGGCCGCTTCATCCCACCATCCCGCAAGATGCAAAGTACACAAGAAGCACTCGACAACAAAAGCATCAATGCCCACAATGACTATTGTGTTCTACTCGTGCAACAGATCTACATATAGACACGGCTCTGATACCACTGTAGGGGTTCGTAGCATGGAAAACAAAAAATTCTACCGCATGCACACAAACAAGCCAAGATCTATCTACTAGATTGTAGCAACGAGTCGATAGAGGAACTCACCCTCGAAGATTCCAAAGCGGTTAACGAGAGCAGATTCTCGTGGGTGATGTAGTCGTACACTTGCCGATCTCAAGATCGCAGAGACGATCCTTCCAAGGCTGCGTTAAGCGCTTCCGCAATCGGTCACATCGTTCGACTCGATGAAGACCTTCCTCTCCTTGTTCCAAAGTAGCGGAGGTTGTAGCACTCTCCTCACGATTCCAAAGACGACGGCGTGGTACCTAAGTAGAGGAGATCTCGCGAGGCTTAAGCCGGAGCGAGTATGGTGGACTATGAGAGAGCCTTGGTGATCTAGGGTTTAGACACACCAATTAGAAGGGGTTAAACCAGCGGCTAGGGCAATTAGAAGCTCTAACTCAGCGGCTTGGGAGAAATCCCTAGGCTGTGGCTAGGGTTTAGGTTTAGAGGGAGGCAACTTTTGTGTTTAGGAGGGGAACCCTGCCCCTCCTTATATAGGTGGAGGGAGGCGCCGGCCAAGGGGAGGGAGTCCCTCCCCAACTCGGTTTCCCACTTCTTCTCCACTTTCCAAAATAGCCGTTTGACTTTTCAAATTGGCGTTTGACTTTTCAAACTAGGATTTGATTAAACCCTTTATTTTGTACAGCGATGACACTTAGTACATGATGCAATCATTCCAACTTGTAATGACACATTCATGTACCCCTTCCCCTCCGGAGTGCCGGACATTCCGGAACCTTCTAGAACATTCCCGATGAAAACACCGGAACCATTCCCCAACTCCGAAACAGGACTTTCCTTATATGAATCTTATTCTTCGAACCGTTCCGGATCTCCTCGTGATATCCCGGATCCCATCCGAGACTCCGAACAACATTCGGTCTCTTACTCATCATTCCATAACTACTCAACAACATCGAATCCTTAAGTGTGTCTCCCTACGGTTCGTGAATTATGCGGACATGATCGAGACACTTCTCCGATCAATAACTAATAGAGGAATCTGGAAATTCATATGGCTCCCACATATTTCTACGATTACTTTGTGATCGAATGAACCACTTACATACGATATCAATTTCCCTTTGTCTCACGATAGTTTACTTATCCGAGGTTATGATCGTCGGTATCTCTGCATACCTAGTTCAACCTCGTTACCGATAAGTACTCTTTTCTTGTTCCCGTGATATGTGATCCCTTGTGAGCCAGTCACATGCTTGCAAGCTAATTGGATGACATTTCACCGAGAGGGCCCAGAGTATATCTATCCGTCATATGGATGGACAAATCCAACTCTTGATCCATGTGTTTCAACCAATACTTTCTGAATACTCAATGCCACCTTTATAGCCACCCAGTTACGGTGTGGTGTTTGATGTCATCAAAGCATCCATCCGGTAAAGGTGATATGCATGATCTCATGGTCGAAGGAATTAGATTAGTATGTATCAGAAAGCATATAGCAATTGAACTATTAAAATGACTTGATCTTTATGCTACGCTTATCTATAGGGGTATGTCCATCATATCATTCTCCTAATGATATGACCCTGTTGTTAATAACATTTCTATGTTCATGATCAGGAAACCATGATCATATATTAACCAACAAGCTAGTTTAACAAGAGGCTTTACTAGGGACTCTTTTATGTTTACAAATCACACAAGTATTAATGTTTCCTGTTAATACAATTATAGCATTGTTTGTAAACATTTATCATAAGTATGAAGATATGATAATAACCACTTTATTATTGCCTCTTGGGCATATCTCCAACACTGACCGCCTCACCCCTGAGGAGCAGGACTAGAGGCCGCTCTCTCATCACTTCTTTTGTTTTCCCTTTTGGGATTTGTTGTGCTGTTGCCCGAGTAGATTGGTACCTTTTTCTTTTCCTTTGGCACTCCGGTGCCTGTGTGACTGTGCAACCTTGTACTCGGTTATGGATTTATTTATAAAGCGGGCGAAATATTATTTCGAGGAGATCTGTCCGATAAAGAGTAACAAGGTGTCTTGCTCTCTGTTCATTGTCTCCCGCATCACGACATGATCCGCATCACCGTCATTTATGGCAAAAGTAAGATGCAAGCGCATGTAATATGTGGTTTGGTGGGATGAACAAGAAACCTTACCTAATAAAAATGGTCTATTAAGCATGTTTGCTTGGTATTACAAAAATTTCTAGGTCCGCTACTGGCCCTGGCGACCAAAGACAACACCCAAAGACCTAAATGCAACATGATGGAGGCCAACATCCAAAGTCGCCACTCCATGCATCAACGCTAGCCCTATGGCTGCGTCCCACGCGAGTCGACTACCAAGTCACCTGAGCGACCAAAGCCAAAACTCCAACACCTCAAACAAATGTGAAGGGTGTGATAAACTAGACACAGGGCCACACATCGCCTAGCTGAAGAAGAAAACAGATAATCCCGACTGCGACGAGTAGACCATACACCAAAATAGGATGTGTGGGGTTCCATAGCGATGCCTCCAAGGAGATATACGATCGATAGTGTCGCCATTGCTGGCATCAACTAATGTTGGTGCAGCATATTCACCCATAGCTCGCCAAATCCAAGGTCGCATCCACCTATCTGTCGTACTCAAGGTTGCCTAGCAGCTGCCTCGCCAACCGCCAAGTCCCTCCACAAGTCCTTGATGGCATGCAAGAGCACAAGTTCGAGAGCATGTTTTCGTGGAAGTATTAGTTCTAATTTTTATATCGATCGCAACAACGAGCATAGGAAAGTGTTTATGAGCGGTGTTTCTGTCGCACTTAAGATGTCACTTGTCTTGAGTGAATTTACTGCAAGAATTGAGATGGAAGATGGTGAGTGTGAATGGTTGAGCATTAAGTATTGAGCGGTATTAAAAGTAAATAACATAAAAGTAAATAAATCTAAAAAATTGAGATTCTGTAGATGAAAGATTAGGCGGAGAGCAGTTCATGGTGATGGTGAATGTGCCAGGTGGAATAACTTGTATAGGTGATTATAATACTTCTTATTAGTGTGCAATTATGCAAGAAACCCATATTGTTGGATATATGCCCAAGAGGCAATAATATAGAGGTTATTATCATATATTCATGCTTATTATAAATGTTTACATACCATGCTATAATTGTATTAACCGGAAACATTAATACTCGTGTGATTTGTAAACATAAAAGAGTCCCTAGTAAAGCCTCTTGTTAAACTAGCTTGTTGGTTAATATATGATCATGGTTTCCTAATCATGAACATTGAGATGTTATTAACAACAAGATCATATCATTAGGAGAAATGTGTGATGGACATACTCCTATAGTTAAGCATAGCATAAGATCAAGTCATTTAATATAGTTCAGTTGCTATAAGCTTTCAGATACATAGTAACCTAAATCCTTCGACCATGAGATCATGCTAATCACCATCACTGGATGGATGCTTTCATGAAATCAAACACCACACCGTAACTGGGTGGCTATAAAGGTGGCATTGAGTGTTCGGAAAGTATGTGTTGAGGCAAATGGATCAAGAGTGGGATTTGTCCATCCATATGACGGATAGATATACGGTGGGCCCTCTCGGTGGAATGTCATCCAATTAGCCAAGCATGTGACTGGATCACAAGGGATCACATATCACAAGAACGAGAAAAGAGTACTTATCGGTAACGAGGTTGAACTAGGTATGCAGATATACCGACGATCAAACCTCGGATAAGTAAACTATCATGAGACAAAGGGAAATTGGTATCGTATGTAAGTGGTCCATTCGATCGCAAAGTAATCATAGAAATATATGGGAGCCATATGAATTTCCATATTCCTCTATTGGTTATTGATCGGAGAAGTGTCTCGGTCATGTCCGCGTAATTCACGAACCGTAGGGAGACACAATTAAGGATTTGATGTTGTTTAGTAGATATGGAATGTAAGTAGGGAGACTGAATGTTGTTTGGAGTCTCGGATGGGATCCGGGATATCACGAGGAGATCTATAATGGTCTGGAGAATAATATTCATATAAGGAAAGTCCAATTCCCGAGTTCAGGAATGATTCCGATGATTTCATCGGAGAGGTTCTAGAAGGTTCACCGGACTGGAAGGGGAAGGGAACATGAATGTGTCATGGATAAGTGGAATGACTGGATCATGTCCTAGGTCACTTGGTTGAGCATCAGCAAGAAATAAATCAAGATCCAAATTCAAAGTCAAAAGGCAAGTTTGAAAAGTCAAACTGGAACAATGTGTCCTGGTGGAGGAAGGAAAGAATCCTTCTTTCCCTCCACCACAAGCCAACAAGGAGAGGGAGTTGGGGAAGGATTCAAACTCCCCTCACCCAAGTTGCCCTCCCTCTCATAAATAGAGGGGAGGGGTGCCCTAAGACCACACAACACTAGCCCCTCCCCACCTAGCCGCGCCACCGCAGCCCCAGCACCGCCGCCGCCGGCCACGCCTCCTCCTCTTCGGCCCTCTAAACCCTAGATCGCCGGAAACCCTAGATCCACCATAACCTACTCCGGCTTAGGCAAATCCCTGCAGGATTTTCCCTCTACTTTCGACACCACGCCGTCGTGCTGCCGGAATCGCGAGGGAGAAATACAACCTCCGTTACCTGCTGGAACAAGGGAGAGGAAGTTCTTCATCGAGTACCTAACATGTGACCGACTGCAGAAGCGCTGCCAGAACGCAGCGCCGGAAGTATCGTCTACGCGATCTTGAGATTGGCAAGTGTACGACTACATCACCCATGAGAATCTGCTCTCGTTAACCGCTTTGGAATCTTCGAGGGTGAGTACTTTAATCGACTCGTTGCTACAATATAGTAGATAGATCTTGGCTTGTTTGTGTGCATGCGGTAGAATTTTTTGTTTTCCATGCTACGAACCCCTACAGTGGTATCAGAGCCGTGTCTATATGTAGATCTGTTGCACGAGTAGAACACAATGGTCATTGTGGGAGTTGATACTTTTGTTGTCGATCGCTTCTTGTGTACTTTGCATCTTGCGGGATGGTGGGATGAAGCGGCCCGGGCTAACCTTACATGACATCATTCATGAGACTTGCTCCACGCTTGACATGCAACTCATATTGCATAAGTGGCTTTGTGGGTGCCTATTTCTCCCAACATAGTTAAGATTCAATTTACAACGGGTAATTGACAATACTAGTATCAACATTGTGGTTCTTGTTCGTAAGTTAGAACGACACTTATTGAAAGCCCCAAACCACGTAAAACATGCAAAGAAAATTAGAGGCGTCTAACTTTGTTTTACAGGGGTGTGCTATGATGTGATATGGCCATGATTGTGATTATATATGATGTATGCAATGTTCCTTATTGTAAGTAGGCAACCGGCAGGAGCCATATGGTTGTCTTTTAATTTCGTTAAGACCTGCGTGTCTATTATTCAAAGTAGTTGTAATAGTTGATGCTGGTGGACGACAATCATGGAGCGGTGCCATTGACCTTGACGCCATGCCGGTGATGATGGAGATCATGTTCGTGCTTGAAGATGGAGATCGAAAGCACAAGAAGAAAGGCCATATCATATCACATATTATGAATTGCATGTGATGTTAATCCTTTTATGCATCTTGTATTGCTTAGTTCGTGATGGTAGCATTATAAGATGATCCCTCTCACAAAATATCAAGTTATAAAGTGTTCATCCTTAGTAGGCACTGTTGCTAAATCTCGTTGTTTCGAAGCACCACGTGATGATCGGGTGTGTTAGATTCTACGAGTGTATAAAATGGGAGCAAGCCAGATTTTCTCATGCGGAAGCTAAGGTTTGATCTTGACGAGCCTAGCATGTGCAGACATGGTCTCGGAACATGGAATACCGAAAGGTAAAGCATGATTCATATAGATGATATGATGAACATGATGATTGTTCGCCTTTGAAACTATATCATGTCATGTGATGATCGGACTTGGTGTAGTGAATTTGGTTCGTCCGATCACTAAAACAATGTGAGGGATATTGTTTTGAGTGGGAGTTCAACAGCAATATGATTAAAAGTTGAACAGTATTTATCATAAATTAAATCAAAGTGAATTTTCATAGTTTTTGTAGTCATTGGCATCCGTTTACCACCTTGTGCTTAGTTATAATTGAGATAATAGAACTATAGAATTCTGGTTAATGACTTTACGAACTGGTATCGTATTGTTTTGAAGTGTTAATCTAAAGTTTAAAAGTCCTATTGCAAACTTTCGAAGTTCGCATTACCGTGAAGTTTAATAATTGGTATTAAATCAAGAGTAACAATTCCAGTGTTAGTATATAAGTATCATGTTTATCTGCATGATTCTTGATATTCAAAAGATTGTTTTATTATCAAGGTTATCTAGGAACATCATATGTGGAATATATTGCGATATCTAAAATGATGTTTTTGATTATAACATGATAGAGTATAATATGGCAAAGTTTATGTTCTCATATTTGATGGGGATTTTCAAAAGGTTGGAGACACTAGTCGTCCTAATCCTCCAAAAGATTTTGGAGAACAACATTATACTCGTGATTCACCGTTATAAGCTAAAGCAGCTTGATCATGAATGATTCCATGATAAGGATGAATATTTGATGTAGGTAAAATGTTTACTACACCAAGAGATTACTAAAGAATGGAATTTGAAAGAACACCAAACATTTGATGATGGTGATCTACTTCAAAGTGCAAGTCCAAAGACATTGGTATTTAACTATACATGCTTTGGACTATGTGTCATGTGTATGGCTCCACTATTGATGTTGATAGATTTTTTCAAACAGAAAAGGAAATACTAAAAAAAATCTCATAAATATATGGCAGAAAAGAAAAGACAAGAATTGTTCAGCTTAGGTATATAGAGGATATACGTGTTATGGTTGTATTCTTTGCTTGTTAAATAATGTGGTTTTTAAGTATTAGATACTGAATTTGTTGGTGTGAATTGTCATACGAAACAACACAATTCATGAACTACAATGGCCTAAGTAACCAACAAAATAATATGTGATGATGTTCATCGAGAATAAATAAAGGGTTATTGTGTTTCTCGTTGAAATCAAAGATTGCCTTCAAGATTTGTTTTATCAGGTATTATGAGAACAAAAGGGTTGTTCAAATAATTGTCGTAATCCATAAAAGATGGATGATTTACAAATATCATTGGAGAAATCACATCCATAAAACTAGTGCTAAAAACCTTACAGCCGTATTTCATACTGGTTCAGTTGCTAATATTTGTAACTCGAATCAGGGGTTGCGGAACAAGCGACCGCTAGCAAGGGGTGAGGTCAAGATGCGTGTCGGCAATGGATCAAGCGTTGATGTGATCGTCGTCGGAATGCTGCCTCTCCACTTGTCGTCGGGATTAGTAATAAACTTAAATAATTGTTATTTGGTGCCAGCACTAAGCATGAATATTGTATCAGGATTGTGTTTGATGCAAAGTGGTTATTCATTTAAATCCGAGAACAATGGTTGTTCTATTTATATGAATGAAATATTTTATGTTCATGCACCAATGATGAATGTTTTATTTCTACTGGATATCTATAATAGTGTTACACATATACACAATGTTGATGCTAAAAGGATTAAACATAATCATGATATATCCGCATATATGTGGCACTGCCGTCTAGGTCATATTAGCGTTAAACGCATAAAGAAGCTCCATTCGGATGGACTTTTGGAATCACTTGATTTTGAATCATTTGGTACATGTGAGTCATGTCTTATGGGCAAGATGACTAGAACGTCGTTTTTTGATTCAATGGAATGGGCGACAGATTTATTGGAAATTATACATTCTGATGTATGTGCTCCAATGAGTGTGTCGGCGCGAGGTGGATATCGTTATTTTTTTTGAATATTTACTGTAGGGGAATCCCACACAGCCCTTTATTTAAAAAAGAGGCAAAAGTCTTATGTACAAACTAAAAAGTTAAAGAAAAGAGAAAGAAAAAATACTATACAAAGTTACAGTAGAGTATCTATCCAAGATATCAGCTCTGGAACAGTCTTCTTTTTAACTCTATATTTTAAGAATTAGACATCAGTGATAAACCCAGATTTCCAAGAGGCAAATGAAGGTCTTATTCCTTTGAAGATCTTGTCATTTCTCTGTTTCCAAATATTCCAGCAGGCAAGTATAGCAATCTCTATGAAACATGGACCCTTGAAATTCTGCTTCACATGTTTCAATATTTCTGGCCCAGACCCTGACCCCCAGGCTACTTGTAAATATGTCCAAATCCTTATACTAAAATTACACTCAAAAAAGAGGTGTGACCAGTCTTCAAGGGTGTGACAAGGACAAAGAACACATGCATGATTGTCTGAAACATTCCAATGTCTTCTGAGCAGCATGTCTTTAGTATTAATGCGGTCATGAATTATAAGCCAAGCAAAGAACTTGTGCTTGGAAGTACATTTTCTTTTCCAGATCCATTGGGAGGGGAAATGGTTTGATATGTGTTGAAAGTACACTTTGTATATGGCACTGACAGAGTAGTCACATGTGCTTGAATGCATATTTTTCCATTCATCATGCTTACTTTGATGGAGGGTGACATTAGCTAGTTGCAATTGTAATTGTTGTAACTCAGAATTAGCTTCAGTAGAGATTGGCAGGTGAAATGCTTCTGAAATCTGTGTAATTGAAATTGCTTGCCTAACAAAGCAATCTGTATTAAGCACATGTGAGAATAGATGCAGATAAGTTAAATTGAGTGGTTTGCTGTGCCAATTATCCATCCAAAACAATGTTGTGTCTCCTGTTCCTACAGAACATTTAGAAATTGAGAGATATTCCTCATTTAAGCTCATAATATTGCGCCACCAAAAAGATCCACAAATAGTAACAGTACGAGGAACCCTTTCATGATAGTATGTGGTCCAAATGAGGTTCACCCAAGGCAGATCAACTTTATTGTAAAAGTTATGAAGGTGCTTCATAAGCAGGCATTTATTTTGAATTTGCAGATCTATGATGCCTAAACCCCCCTTATCTTTTGGTTTGCAAACCATATCCCAGGAAGCCATAGAATGTGCCTTATCATGATCCTTACTCTTTCTCCATAGACAATGCCTTCTTGCTCTGTTTAAGACTTCTATTATTCCTTTTGGAATACTCAGAGAACTTATGTAGTGCAACGGTAAAGAAGATAACACAGAATTCACCAAAACAAGTCTGTCCCCATAAGATAGGAATGAGGCCGAGGCAGTCAGTCTTCTTTCCACTCTATCAGTCAAAGGTGAAAGATCTTTAATTGTTGGTTTTGTAATACCCATGGGCAGACCCAGATAAGTGAAAGGCATCTTTGAAGTAACACAACCAATTTCAAAAGCAAGTGAGGTAGCCTCCTCTTAGCTTATATTTATGGGCACCAAAGAAGATTTGTGAAAATTAACTTTTAATCTTTTGAAAGCTGTATAATCTTCAAGGATTTGTCTCAGAGTATGTAATTGTTGTGGGTCAACTTGCATGATGATAATAGTGTCATCAACATATTGCACTACAGGGAAATTATTGTTGCCTCTATTTGGGATTGGTGGAACCAATCTTCCTTCACTAAATGCCTTGTTTATAAAGCTCTGAAGCAAGTCCCCCCAAGAACATATAACAATGGAGAAAGAGGATCACCTTGTCTAACACCACGCTTACAAATAAAATTTCTTCCAGGTACCCCATTCAGTAGAATAGCTGAGGAACCAGATGCCAAGATTTCTTTAACCCAACCAATATAAACTTCATCAAAGCCCTTATATTCCAGAATTCTGAGTATTGCTTCATGTTCAATTGTGTCAAATGCCTTTTCAAAATCCAATTTTATTACCACAGTTTGTTTCTTTGAGGCATGACATTGATGTAGGTACTCAAAAGTCCAACCCAAACAATCTTGTATTGTTCTGCATTTGATGAAACCATATTGGTTTTCATGAATACACCTTTTTATTTGCTTCTGCAACCTGTTAGCCGCCAATTTTGTTAGAAACTTTAGACAGGTGTTTGTAAGAGAGATAGGTCTGAAATCATTGACAGTCTCAGGAGAATTCTTCTTGGGAACCAAAGTAATGAAGGACCCATTAATACTTGCAAGAGGAGTTAAACCCTTGTGAAAATCATGACATAGTTTAATAAAATCATCCTTAATAATATGCCAACACTTTTTAACAAACATCCCATTGAAACCATCAGGCCCAGGAGCTTTATCAGTCTTCATATGTTTAACAACATCTTCAATTTAATTTGTGGTAAACTCCTCAGAACGACATTCAAGATCATCAACTTTTGAGATAAAGTCAGATAAGTCTGGCCTGTATTCAGTAGGGAAAGAAACCCCCATTCTATTTTTATAGCATTTCCATAAAGCCTCTGCCTTATCTTTATGTTCTACCAAAGTATTTCCATCTTCATCCTTAATTTGAGTTATAACATTATGCCTGTATCTTTCAATAGCTTTAGCATGAAAATATTTAGTATTTTCCCCTCCAAATTTGACCCATCTTATTGTACATCTGTTTTTCCAATATGTAGACTGAGTGTTGAGCAGCTTCTTTAGATGCAGTTTAACAATATTCCTGAAGTTAAACTCAGGTATGCTCAAAGTTCTCCTATCCCCAATAGCATCCAGCTCAAAAAATGACTTTGTTACACTTGTCAATCAGAAGCTTGATGTGCGAAAGTTTTTCCCCCATCGTTTCAAAGCATATATTAAATTTTTGAACTTTGCAGTAATGATATTTGCAATAGATCCCTGCTTCACTGGTTGTTTCCAAGCCTTTTCCACTACTTGGAAGAACCCAGGCTGCTCAATCCAAATATTCTCAAATCTGAATTTTTTTGCTCTAGGGATTGTAGTGGAAATACTAACCACACAGGGTACATGATCAGAAGTTGACTTTGACAAAGGGTTGACCAATGTGTTTGGGTATTTTAAAGTCCAGTCAGGAGTTGTAAAAAACCAATCCAATTGTTATAACAGGGGGTTTGCTTGCATATTTGACCAAGTAAAATTTCTTCCTTTTAAAGGCAATTCCAGCAGACCAAGGTGGCTAATAATGATGTTAAAAATGAAGATGTCATTGAGATCAGCCCCATCCTTATTTCTATTATCCAATGACCTAATGAAATTAAAATCTCCCAAGAGCAGTCAGTCTTCATGATTTGGGATATTTAAATCATACAACCATTGCACAAAAAGATCTCTCTGCAGTCCTCTACATGGCCCATAGACATTTACTAGTGTCCAAGTATCAGAGTTATGAGTTGAGGCAAACTTGATTTTTATTGCTGATACAGTTGTTTCCATTAATGATCCAATAAAAACATAGCTATTCCATAAAACTATTAATCCACCCGAAGCACCAACAGAGGGGACAAACACAAACTGATCAAACTGTTTTGGGCAAAAAGTTCTGATAAAAGAATGATCAAAATCCTCACATTTTGTCTCTCAAGACAAATCACGATTGCTTTCATTGATTTTATTATAAACAGCCAATCTTTTATATTTATCATTTAGACCTCTGACATTCCAACAAAGTACCATCCAATCATGGTTTAAAGTATAGGAATTATCCATGGAAAAACATTTTCAAAATTCATCCATCTGGCATGCACAACAGACCAGAAACAATCATAGGGCACCAGCCTTAAGTAGTAATTATAAACTGCCATAGATATTGGTTCCTTAACCAAGCCAAATAAATGAAAGTGCCAAAATACCCCAGTATACCACTTGAACAGAAGCAGTGCAATATTACAGGAAACAAAATTATGCATAACTAATAACTGAAACACTGGACCACACTGATAAAATTGACCCTCATTCATCATTGGGAACCTTCTTGGACTTGTTGGAAGAAGGACCAACCATAAGCTTGTCCAGAGAAAGCTCTTCAGAGGGAATCTCCAGTTCATGGCCTGCCCTTTGAAGAACGGGAATTGGGATAAAGAGCTCAGCTGGGTCTTCTATAGGCTTGGCAGATCTGGCTTTCTTTTTTGGCCTTGAGGTTTCAGCTGTCGAGCGGGCTTTGAAACCAGCATCCCTATTGGTTGTTCTGGCACTCCTCCTGAGTGGAGTAGACAGTATCTAAGCATCATACCTTCCCACAAAAATAGGCTTGGTTTGTACATATTTCATATCCCTTGTAGCACTTCTTGTTACTCTAACTGACTGGCCAATGCATGCATTCTTTTTACTCCTGGTAGCACTGAGTGTAGAAGCTGAAAAAACCATGGGAGTCACTTGTTGGTCATTGATGTTGACAGAGTTGAGACTTGTAGTGTCTGGTCTTGTCTTTATATTTGTCTTGTGGACATGTTTCTCATGATCCCAAATAACAGAGAAACCACAAAGATTATTGAAAGCCGTATGCCAGTCTCTTTTTGCCAACAAAGAACTAAAAGTTTGTTCAACTGACAAGCTAGAAGGGATAACCTGTTTACAGTATTGTGGGATCATAAACTGCAGTAACTTATCAATTTGCATGCTGGGTGGGATCACAGGACCATAAGTAGATGGCGAGCATGCTCTCCACAGGAACAATTCTAACATGATTAATTATCAACTGATTTTGTGGCAACATATTAATATTGTTGAAAGACCCTCCTGAATCACCAGATCCATCAGTAACAATGGAGTCATCAACTTGCTCAACATCCTGTTCCTGCTGTGCAACAATATTTTGTGCCTGATGCTGTATCTCATCCTGCATGTTTCCCTGCATATCATGTTGGTCAGGCTGGAAATTCTCTCCTTGGTCATGTGCCCCTTGCTCATGATTCTGGTCCCAACCAATTTCAGGATATTGTGGGCCAACAAAGTTGAAATTATTCATATGCATCTGTCCAGGCAAAGGGTGGGGATTACCATCCAAAGGCATTTGGTCCTCATCATTAGGCAAAGCATCAGCAAAGTGTGTTGTCAAAATATAGCAGGCGGCAGTCGATCCTTCCCTCACTCCACCAACTGAAGCATAGTTGCCAAAAACAACATCCCTGGGAACTTTGGTAATAGCAGGGTAGGAAGCATATACCAGAGTTCTTTCAAGTACATTGGGGTCTTGGTGCCAATGCAAAAAATTTCCAAAAGTTCCAATTGCATTAGCAATGTCATAATCATTCCTATAATCCAGGGTCAAACCAAGAAACATAAGCCACCCAGTACTAAATCCTACCTCAGCCCTGTGATTCTGCCTATCATCATGTGCTAAAAAGCGAACAAAAGTACCATTCTGAAGCTCATACGGAGGATGATCAATCAGAGCCGATCTGGCCGCCTGGTTACGAAGAACAAAAAGACTAACTCCAAACAAACATGGCTGAACATCATCAACAGGACGATGCAACTGATGAACAATAAAATCCCTGGCCTGCTGCCTCCAGAAAGCTTCATGTTGTTGCGGAGGTGGTGGCATGAGCTCAGCAATGCAGATGTGATCATGTCGACGCGGAGGCACCACCGAGGGAGTGTAGAAGGTTCATGGCAATCTTGTAGGTCCCCCGTCGATAATCTGATGCCCTTCAGGAATCCACCTTGTCGGATCAAGAGGGAAGTTTGCCATTGTCGCTGGGACAATCTTCGGCAGCAGATTTGGGGTAGGGTTTGTTTGCGAGAGCAATGTGTCTGAAGCGATGCTCGAGGGGTGCAAAGGGGATTGAGAAGCCGAGGAGTCCGGGTACTGTTCAACCTTGTCTGTCTTGGACTCCTTGTCTAAACCGTGGACAGGTAAAGTTTTTTTCTTAGGAATCCAGCACTTAGCAGTTTGACTCTTGGAATTCAGGCAGTTCTTTTTTATGTGACCATATCTGAAACAAGCTCGGCATCGTATATCATTTACACATTGAGAAGTGTTATGGTCCATACTTAGACATCTGCCACAATTTAAAATCTTATGAACCATATCATCAATCATTTTTTCAAATTCCACATCTTCATCTAGAATATCAAAAATACCATCAGAAGAAAGTTCAGAAGTTTTTGAAGATTCTCCTAGCTCCAAAGAAGTAATGGTTCCAAAATTTATGCTTGACTTGGATCCCTGCAATGCAGTTGGCAGAATAACACCAGATTTTTCCCGAATTTGAGGACAATCATATCCTGCTTCCAAAAAACAGAGAGCCTCTTCTTTACTAGAAGGGAATTCATACCCTTCACAAGCGTCATATTGTTCAACTGTAGCAAAAGAAAGCTTCTTTTTCACCTGTTGGTTATATTTCCCAAATGAAGATCTTCTGATACTGGAGACAGTGGGCTTTTTCTTTAGAGCATTTAAAGCCCTATCAGTTCTTATTTTATTAGGGCTAATCAAAGTCCATTCTTTGTTGCATTCAATTTGCCAGTCATTGAATTCCCTATGCCATAAAGGACCTCCATTGCTCCATAAGTGAAATAAACATTTACACTACTGGCAGGAGAAGCTACATAAAGCATAAACCATGAAACCAACAAACCTAGAAGCCATAGAGAACCTGAAAACCCTATCAGAAAGTTGAGTGACTGCAAGTTCCTGACTCAGTCCACCAATACAAGATTCCAAAGCTTGACTGACAGAATGATCATCCAATTTAAACTTTGAACGGCCAAAAGACACAACCATCAAAAAATGATTAGACTTTCCTAAAGGATGAACTATCGAAGCAAACTTGTATTTCACATCATTTTTGAAGCCAGAGCCAAAAGAGAAATCCAGATCCAAAGAGATATGATCCTCCGGAGCCTGCATAGGGGCCTCAGTGTTCCCAGACATAGGTCCAGAAATGCAAGATACGATCGAAATATTGTGTTCTGAGATCTGGTTATTTTGTTACTTTCACAGATGATTTGAGTAGATATGGTTATATGTACTTGATGAAACACAAGTCTGAAACCTTTGAAAAGTTTAAAGAATTTCAGAGTGAAGTGGAAAATCATCGTAATAGAAAGATCAAATTTCTACGGTCCGACCGTGGAGGTGAGTATATAAGTTACGAGTTTAGCACTCATATAAAAGAGTGTGAAATTGTTTCACAACTCACACCTGCCGGAACACCATAGGGAAATGGTGTGTCGGAACATCATAATCACACTTTATTGGATATGGTTCGATCTATGATGTCTCTGACGGACTTGCCGTTGTCATTTTGGGGTAATGCACTAGAAACTTCTGCTTTCACTTTAAATCGGGCACCATATAAATCCGTTGAAAAGACACCGTATGAATTGTGGTTTGGAAACAAACCTAAGATGTCATTTCTTAAAGTTTGGGGATGCGATGTTTATGTGAAGAAACTTCAACCAGATAAACTCGAACCCAAAGCGGAAAAATGCATCTTCATAGGATACCCTAAGGAAACTATTGGGTATTCCTTCTATCCCAGATCTGAGGGCAAGGTTTTTGTTGCCAAGAATGGATCCTTTCTAGAGAAAGAGTTTCTCGCGAAAGGTATGAGTAGTCGGAAGGTAGAACTAGAAGAGGTTATTGAACCTTCTTTTCAAAGTATGGCGAGTAGCGCAGCGTCGGAAGTCGTTCCGGAGTTGGCTTCACCAGTTGAAGAGGGAACTAATGATAATGATCGTGAAACTCCGAAAGAGAATACTACCAAACCTCGCAGTGCAGCGGGGCGCATGCTCCCCGTTTGTCTGAAAACCCTGTTATGAATTTCATGGTTGATGACCCTGCGACGTATGAAGAAGCGATGATGAGCCCGGATTCCAACAAATGGTTAGAAGCCATGAAATCCGAGATGGAATCCAAGTATGAAAATCAAGTTTGGAACTTGGTGGACTTACCTCACGACCGAAAGGCCGTGGAGAATAAATGGATTTTCAAAAGGAAAACTGATGTTGATGGTAATGTGACTGTCTATAAAGATCAACTTGTTGCAAAGGGGTTTCGACAAAATCAAGGAGTTGACTACGATGAGACATTTCTCCCGTAGCGATGCTAAAGTCAGTTAGGATTATGTCAGCAATTGCTGCATATTTCGATTATGAGATATGGCAGATGGATGTCAAAACCGCGTTTCTCAATGGTAATATTGAAGAAGAATTGTATATGATACAACCAAAGGGTTTTGTCGATCCTAAGGATGCTAACAAGGTGTGCAAGCTTCATCGATCCATCTATGGACTAAAGCAAGCATCACGAAGTTGGAATCTCCGCTTTGATGAGGTGATCAAAGAGTTTGGATTTGTCCAAACTTATGGAGAGGCTTGTATTTACAAGAAAGTGAGTGGGAGTAATGTGGAATTTCTGATATTATATGTGGATGACATATTACTGATCGGAAATGATATAGATCTTTTAAACAGTGTTAAAAGTTATCTAAATGGAAAATTTTCAATGAAGGACCTAGGTGAGTCGTCATACATATTAGGCATAAAGATCTATAGAGATAGATCTAGGCGCCTAATAGGGATTTTGCAAAGTACATACCTTGATAAGATTTTAAAGAAGTTTAAAATGGACGGAAGTAAGAAGGGGTTCTTACCTATGTTGCAAGGCAAGACATTGAGTAAGACTCAAAGTCCGGCTACGGCGGAAGAAAGAGAGATAATGGACAAAGTCCCCTATGCTTCAGCCATAGGCTCTATAATGTATGTCATGCTATGTACAAGACCGGATGTGGCACATGCTATTAGTTTGACTAGTAGGTACCAAACGGATCCAGGTTCAGAACACTGGATAGCGGTCAAGAATATCCTTAGGTACTTGCGAAGAACTAAGGATATGTTTCTTGTGTATGGAGGTGAAGAAGAGCTCCTCGCTAAGTGTTATGTTGACGCAAGATTTGACACCGATCCGGATGACTCTGAGTCTCAATCCGGATACGTATTTATCATGAATGGCGGAGCGGTTAGTTGGAGCAGTTCCAAATAACCTGTGGTGGCGGGATCAATAACGGAGGCCGAATATGTTGCTGCTTCGGAAGCGGCTCAGGAAGCGGTTTGGATGAAGGAGTTCATATCCGAACTAGGTGTGGTTGTGAGCGCGTTGGACCCAATGGTGATCTATTGTGACAACAATGGTGCCATTGCCAATGCCAAAGAACAAAGGTCTCACAAGAATTCCAAGCATATTAAGCGTCGGTTTCACTCCATCCGCGAGCATGTCAATGATGGAGATATAAAGATTTTTAAAGTACACACGGATCTCAATGTAGCATATCCGTTGACAAGAACTCTCCCTAGAGCAAAACATATCAACACCAGAACTCCATGGGTGTTAGATTCATCACTATGTAACTACATTATTGTCTCTAATGCAAGTGGGAGACTGAAGGGAATATGCCATGAGAGGCAATAATAAAGTGTTTATTACGTATATTCCAAGTATATGATAGATGTTTATTTTGCATGCTATAATTGTATTAATACGGAAACGTTAATACATGTGTGTTTAATAAACAAACAGAAAGTTCCTAGTTATGCCTCTCTCATAAACTAGCTCGTTGATTAACAAGATGATCATGGTTTCCGGATCATGGACATTGGATGTTGTTAATAACAAGATCACAACATTAGTGTAATGGTGTGATGAACAGTCATCCGAAGTGTAGCATTACAATCAAAGTCATTCAGTTTATATTGCTATAACAACTTAAGAAGTGATCCTAATCCTTAGACCATGAGATCATGTCAATCACTAACACCGGAAGAGTTTCTTGATAACATCAAATGTCACACCGTAACAGGATGATTATAAAGATGGGTTCTGAACTAATAAAATGTTATGTTGAGGCCCATGGATCGAGAGTGGAATTTGTTCATCCCGATGACGGATAGATATACTCTTGGCCCTCTCGGTGATATCACATTGGTTAGCTTTCAATCAAGTGATTTGATCACTAGAATGTTATATCACGGGAACGGGAAAAGAGTGCATGTCAGTAACGAGATCAAACTAGGTATAGAGATACCGATGATCGAATCTCGTACATGTAATATATCATGAAACAAAGGGATTAAGATACAAGCATAAAAGGTTCCGACAATCACAAGAAAGTCATAGTTGAATGTGTGGGAGTCAGTATGGGTCTCCAGATTCCGCTTCTGATTATTGATCTGAGAGGGGTCTCGATCATATGTCTGCATTATTCGCGAACCATAGGGTGACACACTTAAGAGACACAGACATCCAATTGGAGCAAAGGTTTCATGCCGGAAAGAATAACAAGCGCATGAATATATTTCACTAGATACCGAAACAGGTTTTCGAGTGAAATTGCAGAAAGTGTTTTTGCATGTGAAATTAAATACTAGCAAAGGATTATATGAGAATGTTTGTCATTAAAGTAATTGACAAAATTCTGAATAAATAAAAGGAGGTTTATTTAATTAGAGTTTGCATTAAATTTGGTGGAAATTTGATGGGAATTTTGAGTGGGATTTTGAGTGGAGGGAATTGAAAGGATTTTTGTGAGTGGAGTGTCCACCCACATGAATGAAGGAGGGGAGGGGGCAGCCCCCATGACCGGCGGCCACCCCCATGGGTGCCCCCCTCCTCCTATAAAAGGCACCCCCTCCTCACTTCTCACTCACACTTCCTCGTGAAGGATCTCTCTCCCCCTGTAGTATTTATCCCCCATGGTCTCGGACTAGCGAGATACATGTTCCCGATGGCTATTTGGCAAGAAAGAGTTGTGCTTACGCTGCATCGCTGGAGCGACGAGGCGGAGGTTGCTCGGTGCCTCGGACGTGTATGCGAGCACGGATGCGCCGCTAAGTTGCGGTGCTAAGGACTTCAAGGGTATGTTCTCTACGGATATACATCTGCCCGTTGTTTGTATTTAGTAGATAGATCTTGGTACATAGTTGTTCCCATCGTAGGAAAATTTTTGTTTTCTATGCTGCGAATCCTACATTCCGGAGATGAGGTTTCGGAGATTTCTGGGTGTTATGTATGTCGTCTCTCCGAACCAGTTGCACGGGGTGAAACTATTTGAGGAGGCGGGGGCAGCACCAACTATACGGCCGGAACTATACGGCGGCGGGCCATATAGTTGGACGTTAACTTGTCTGCCTCCTTTGCTCGCTTCGGGTTTTCTTCTGGTATTATTAATATTTCCCCAATAAGTGATTTATGTAGTTTTTGGCTCCTTTTCTCTCCAGTACAATTGATCCAATAATAGTGTCCATTGGATCCATCATCTGATCCGATCCTGGTGAAAATAAACATAAAAAGTGCATGCGAACACCGTAAAATACCAAAATTATACATCTACAATGCAAAATAATAATCTAAAACATGATGCAAATATGCACTCATCAACTTCCCCAAGCTTAGACTCTTGCTCGTCCCAAGCAAGTTTAGCTTAATGGATGTGATCCTCATATTCATGAGCTGAGTCGATAAAATAAATGAGGCAGTTGCAGCATGTATTTATCATAAAGGATACATATAAATAAGTTTATGAATAGTACCTTATTCGAACCATCCGAATAATATTAGCAGGCTTCCACACCTTAGCAATTAACGGTTCACAAAAGATTTTTCTCAACATGATGTCAAAGTATTCGGTTCAACCGAAAGAGTTTTTAGTATTAACATAAGGGTCCTCTTGGGGTGGTCGTGGAGGAGACACCAAGCAGTCCTCTGGTCGAGGTCGTGCTCCTCCTCCCCCTCCTCCCTCGTGGTGCACCAAGAGTCAAAGTTCTAGGCCATCAGGGCCAAAGCTCCTGTCTGATATTTCTGACAAATAATTTTCTGCTTTGAGGAATGAGAACCCCTATGTTTATGCTCGTGGTCGTGACAACAAAGACAATTTGTTCTACACTGAGTTCTAGGAAAGGGTGTACAACGAGGTTCTCTTGCACAATGACAAGTTGGTTGTGCCTCAGAAGTGGATTGATATGGTTCATGTGAACAAGAATCTTGACTACTTTGGGAAGGCCAAGGAAATTTGTACCAACATTGGATTGCTTTCTATCATGGAGTTCAAGCAATACTATGATCCCTTTCTTGTGGCTCAGTTCTATGCAACTGCCAACTTTTTCAAAACTCGGTCAAGGACAATGACTTGGATGACTCAGGGAGTTATTAGGGAAGCCACTTTGGCAGAGTTTGGGCACATTCTTGGTTATGAGGACCGTGCCTTGGCCAACCCCTCTGGATATCGTTGAGACATTATTGGTAGACCCATGAAGAAGGCGGTTCTAGATCCTCTCTATATTCGGGGCAGAGGTATTGTTGGCAAGATCAAGGATCCCCTTCCCGCCTATGATATCTTGAACCGCAACTTCCGTGAAACTGTTGCTCCCGAGCGGGGCAATTTTGATGAGATTCGTGGCTTCATGGTTGACCTCATGTTCAACACTTTTGTCAATCGTGAGTCTGGTGATCCGCTTGATGTGATGGACTTCATTTGGAATGAGATGGTCATTGCCTCGTTCACTCGGAGAGTGCCCCATATGTTATGGCACTTATCATCTCCAAGTGTCATCCCATTTCCAATAATATTTCCAACCGCCAGCTTGTGGCTCACAAACACATGTCCTTGTTGATCAAGAAGCATGCTAAACCTCTCAACGTGGATGGTCAATAGGTTCATGAGGAAGGAAACGTGATTTAAGAGGGCTCTAGTGAAGAATAGAGTAGTCATAGTGGTCATGGCTTAGTTATGTCTCGTCGCAAGGATGCTCCGCCCTCAAGGGCCAAGAGCATTGAAGCCAAGCTCAAGAAGGTGTTTTTCTTCCAAGCAAACAATCAAAAGCATATGTATGAAGCTCATGTCTATGCCAAGAAATAATTCGCTCGTCAGAAAGAAATGGTGGAAGCCCAAGGTTTGACTGTCTCCAAAGGTTCAGAGGACAACATCACCCCGAAGAGCAATGTATCTCCAAGCATAGCAACTGCGATGATTATGATGCCACTTCCTCCTTCCATGACTCGAGGTTCAATGACGATGATTATGATGATGAGGAGGAGGAGGAGTGATCTTCGGTACGTTAGTATTTCTCTTGTCCCTTTTTGGTGTCTTGATGCCAAAGGGGGAGAAGTTGCAACATAGGTTGTGCGGGATTTGCATGGTAAAGTCATAAGCTCGTTCTTTCTTTGATATTTGGTTGCTTGTGAACTTTATTTGCCTTGCCTCATATTATTTGTAAACTCTATGTATTACCTATTTTTTACTCTATGTAAGTGGTTATGCTTATGTGGATACATCTTATGTGATGATGCTATCTAATTATCGTCCTTCTAATTCTCATCACATAGTTGTGTGCAAAGGTATGAGTTTCAAGTCAAATTCTCCATTTCCTTACACCTTTGGTTGGTCTGTAAAATTGAGGGGGGGGGGGTGTTGATCCTAGTGTGTTGCGGTGACCCAGCATACCACTGCATGATGTAGTACACTATAGTCGTTGAAATAACACCAATGAAACACCGTTCACTAGTATTACATCCCTTGGAGTGGTACAACAGAAACACAACATGTCCAAGACATGACTATAGGTTATAAATCGACTCTTAACAAAAGATCCAGAGAACACTCTTAGTTATAGAGAGAGAAAGAAACTTCTTACAAAAAAGAACCAGAAATACTCAAACGCATAACTATCATACTAATAAGACTAGTATTTGAACTATTGGGCTTTTATTGTTGCTATTCCAATACTCTACAGAAGTAGGTTCTATGGAAATTATACTCCTTTCTAAACAGCAACTTCGTCTTCACTTTAGTTGACGTATATCTTGACTCCGTTGACTTCATTCTATAACTTGAGCTTTTGGTGATGATTCCCTTGAGCAAAAATTGGTGTTGACGTCATATTTATTAGCTTCAGAATCTAGCAAGGGTTAAGAAGGTACGAGTGAGTACGAGCGTACTCAGCAAGTTCACTAAAAAGGATTTTTTGATGCATTAGCTACAGCCACAGACCATAGGTCGTAGGCTATGCAGATTTTCTTGAACATTTATTTTATGGTTGCTTTTATTATGAAAAGCTATGTCTGTCAGCCTTCACAGGTTTACCAGAACTTTTGTGGAGTTGTTTTCCTGCCGCTTTCATAGCTCCTTCCTGGAACAGGGAGTAACAAGTTACAGTTCTTACACTCTACAGAGGTGCGTTACTTTCCCCTGAGAGATCTTAAGCTTTGTGGCATGGCCAGGAGTATGTCCCCATTCAAACTTCCATGGTTTGAGGCCCAACAAAATATCCAAGCCAATCACTCCTTCTGCAGGACCCCGCATGTCTCCTTGGTGTACGACATTCCCACCTATTGAATTACGGCAATGGACAATATAAACCGTTGATGGCTCAGATATGTAGAGCTCGTTGGGAATCCCAAGAGGAAGGTATGATGAGCACAGTAGCAAGTTTCCCTCAGTTATGAAACCAACGTTATCAAAACAATAGGAGTAAGGAAACAACTCCAAGGTGTTGCTAACAACTTGGAACCTGCACAACACAAACTCAAAACTTTGCCCCAACTTACAGTGAGGTTGTCAATCTCACCGGTTTGCTAAAACAAAGGATTAAACGTATAGTGTGGAAGATAGTAGTTGCTTGCAGAAAGTAAACGGTAACAGTAGATGATGTAACAATGATAAAGATTGGACCGAGGTCCATAGTTCACTAGAGGTGTTCTCCTTAAGATAGATAACATCCTGGGTGAACAAATTACAGCGGGGCAATTGACAGATTGAGAAGGATAACAATGCATATACTAGACATATTGACTCCTATGAGATTTGATTGGGCATTACAACATAATACATAGACCGTAATCCAACTTCATCTATGACTAATAATCCACCTTCAGGTTAACATCCGAACCCCTTCTAGTATTAAGTTGCAAGCAACAGATAATTGCATTAAGCAATGTGTGTAAAGTAAACAATACAATTATTCCATGAACAAAAGATTATTGTTTTCTCCCTAGTAGCAACAACACATCTACAACCTTAGAAATTTCGGTCACTTCCCCAGATTACTAGAGGCATGAACCTACTATCGAGCATAAATACTCCCTCTTGGAGTTGCAAGCATCTACTTGGCCAAGATAGCTACTAACAATGGAGGGAATGCAAGATCACAAATAACATAGACATGCTAGAATCAATAATCAATCTGACATGGTATCTCAATATCCATCGAATCCCCGCAAACACAACTTGTATGATTACAAATAGATGAACTTGATCATGAACGAAGCTCACAAGATCTAAACATGATAGCACAAAGGAGGAGAAATAACCATCTAGCTACTGTATGGACCCATAGTCCAAGGGTGAACTACTCACGCATCACTCCGGAGGTTGGCATGGTGATGAAGAAGGCCTCTAGAATGATCTCTCCCCTCCATCAGGGTGCCGGGAAGAGCTTCAGATCCCCCCCCCCGATATAGGGATGAAGATGGCGGCTACGGACTGTTTCATGGAGATTTGATCGGGTGCTTAGGGTTTCTGCATCGGGGTGCTTTTATAGGCGAAAGGGAAAGGTTGGTGGGTGCCCGAGGGGCCCACACCTGTTGGCGGCGCCCCCCTAGGCTGCGCCTCCCTAAGGTGTGGCCACCTCGTGGCCCCCCTCCGGCTGCCCTTTTGACTCCATCTTCGCTCCGGTAAAATATTGACTTTGGCTTTTGTCTCGTCCAATTCCGAGAATATTTCCGTACTAGCTTTTCTGAAACCAAAAACAGCAGAAAACTGGCACTGCGGCATCTTGTTAATAGGTTAGTTCCAGAAAACGTATAAAAATACCTCAAAGTGTAGACAAAACATAACAAAGTTGATACTACCAAGCATGGAGCATCAAAAATTATAGATACGTTTATGACGTATCAAGCATCCCCAAGCTTAACTCCTGCTCGTCCTCGAGTAGGTAAATGATAAAAAGAATAATTTTTGAGGTGACATGCACCATCACAATCTTGATCAAAATATTTGTAAAGCAATGATAGCTGGGATCAAAGTACTCTAAACATGAGCATGAAATATGTAGTTCTAACAATAAGACATAGTAACTATGTTGTAACATGAAAAGGTACAAACAAAGATCATGAATAACAATGCATTGAAAGACGTTTGTTTGTTTCACATATCGAAAACATAGCATGTGTGGTATTCAGCTTGTCCTTCATGGAGTAGCAAAACATAAATGCATTGGACACCTTCAAAGTTCATAAGGGTGACTAGATACAAATAGTTCAAGAACAAGCAATATCAACATTATGAATCAATAAATAAGTTTTGGAACAATGCACATAAAACTAAGAATGACAACTATGCTCTCCTATTTTGTGCATAAATATAGAAGGTGGAGACTCAACATAAAAGTAAGAATAAATGCTGTCACATCCCAAATTTTAGATTTGGTTCTACATATCATTCATATCATTGCATCATACTTTTTCATGCAAAACCGTCGATTGAAAAGAATCGGTGAAACGCTATTTTCAATACCCTTTTCTATTCTTCTACGAGGCTCCCGCGGGAGGCATTAGAAGAACTTGTGTTTCCACCCTTGTAGACTAGTGGTTTCGCTCAACCATTGACCCTAGATTGTTCCCCTCGATTTTATAAAACCGTAGGAGCAAGAATCGCTCGATTCGGAGCTCGTACGGAAAAGTTGCGGCCGTTTTATTAAAAGATAGAAAAACGGGCCGATTCTCGGGCCGATTTTTCGCCGTTTTCGCCTCCAACTGCGCGTCGTATCCGCGTAGGACCCCGCGTGAGGGCCCCACTTAAGGGACCCCACCTGCCGCCGCCGCCCCTACCTCGTAGAACGCGCTCGCGCCCGCCTCGGGACCCGTGCCCTCCCACCTCGATCGCCGCACCCCGCCGCCTCTCCTGGAACCGCCGCCGCCGCCTCGATCCTCGTGTCGAGCCGCCGCCCTAGGTTCGTCGCCGCCACCCGCAGCTCGCCCGCCCCGCGCGCCTCCGCCGCCAGCGCGCCTGCCGCTGCCCCGCCGCTGCAGCTGCCCGCCTCCGCGCTGCCGCGCGCCATGCGCCGCGCCAGCTTCGCCAGCGCTTCGCTTTCTGCTTTCCGCGCCCGCCTGCGCGCCTGGCCGACTACTCTTATCATTCGCTTTTGTGCATTGAATCAGTGGATCCAGCAGTTTTACTCCGTCCACGGAAGTTAGGTGTGGCTTTATTTGTTGAAACCTCTACCTTCGACTTTTTGTTCAGGAGTGTTCTCTCGGCTATCACGGACAACGACCTCTTGTTAGTGGTGTCGCGAGGATCTACACGAAGCGAGAAGACGCAGATCGCCGACCTTCCTTCCGGTACCATGAGGCGGATCTCGAGGGCGAGATCCATTGTTAGTGGTGTCGAATTGTGGCATCCCGCAAAACTACTACTAGAAAATCGCGTTGTTTTTGTGCATTGCATCATCATGACCGCATGCTCATGTCATCATGCCACATTGCATTTGAGCATCGTCATCATCATGCATATTAATTTGCCTAAAAACTATTTGCGAAAGACAATCGTTTTCTAAAAATTAACCCTCCTTCTATTTCAAATTAAACCCCCAGATGCTTCCGGATATTTTTTTTGTTTGTCTAAAATCTATTTATAAAAGCTTATTGCAAAAATTAAATAAAAATTATATTATTTTAGTGGGGTTCGAGCGGGCGAATCGACCCGACCACCCAGTAAATCGGTCCACCCCTTAATCCTAAAGCTACCCAACCTAATCTACCCACACCCCCCTCTCACTCCCTCTCACCCCCAACCTCCCCAGCCACACAACGCACACTTTAATCCCGAGCCGCCTGCCTGGCCCCACCGTCAACCCCGACCCGGGCCCCACCCTGGCCCCGTGCCCCACCCTCTCCTCCCCATGGTCCCTTCTTCCCCACCCCGACGCCTTGCCGCCGTCCCCACCTTCCCGACCCGGACCTCCCGGCCTCCTCGTCGCCTCCGTCAACCGCCTCGCCCGTTCCCCGCAGCGCACCCGGCGTCCGCCTCCTGCCGCCCTCGCCCGTGTCCCGAGCCTCACGCGCCTCCCTCCGTCCTCGCCCGCCCTTCGCCCGCCTCGCCCCAGGCTCGCCCGCGCCTCCTCCAGCCCGTCTGCGCCTCTCGTGGCGAGCCGCCTCCCTTGGTCCTGCCCTCTCGCGCGCCTTGGCTCCTCAGCGTCGCCTCCCAGCGCGGACGCCCCGAGCTGTCCGTCCCCTCGCCCGGCTCCCAGGCGTCTGCGCCCTCCTCGCGCCACCACCCTCCCAGGTGCCACACCTCTCGTCGCCCACCTCCGGCCAGCCTCTCGCATGCTCGTCTCCCGTCTCCCTCCTGCAGGCGGGCCGCAGCGCCGGTCGCTGTCCGTCCTCCTTCTACTTCGCCGCAGTCCCTCCTCCATGTTCCTTCGCCAAGGGACCCCCTCTTGATCGCTATGTTATGGCCAAGCGTCTGCTGCGTCGGTGCAACCAGTGTAGTCCAAAAGTGCGTGTATGCACGGTGTTGTGTGTCTTCTTATGTCGGCATTGTCCTCACCTCGCTCTCGATCGGACCTTTTCTAGATCCCATCGACGCTATCAAGAACCCCGCACTGAGTATAAGTGCGATCAAGACCCTACCGAGCCGAAGGTGCTCAAGAATCATAGACAAGAACTCCCTCACGGAACATCAAGTACTACAAGGACCAAGACCGATCCGCGGACGCCAAGATCTCCTTCCCGGTACGAGGAACATGAACCGAGCCCGGAGATCCCCGTCACGGAACCACAAGACCTTTGGGGGTGGAACCGACAAGATCTACCTCACGGAGCGTCAAGATCGCCTCACGGAATCCGAAGCGCGGACCCGACAAGAGCCTCGCAACGACAAGACCGACGACCCGACAAGATCTTCGCGACGGCAAGATCGACCGCGTGGAACCAAGTCCTCCTTCCGGACGCGATAAGACCTACCTCCGCTATCTGAGAACGTTCCCGTCGAACCCTGGGCCCCGAGGCCGAACCCCGAACCCCGGAACCAAGATCTGCCGAACCCTAATGTGTGAACCCCTTCCCGAAAACCCCATTTTATAATATGTATACAACTTGTCGCACATTAAATGTTCATGCATGCATATTGTCGTGTGGTTTGGGGGCCTTACGCCGATTCATCTCATAATTAAATATGGGGCCCATATGTGGGCAAATCTAGTCTCATATTGGCCTCATTTAAATTTGTGTAGCGAACCGGTGCTATCTTTTGTCTTGATAACGCAACATTTAAAATTGCGGGGGTTCTAAACAACCGGAACCATTTAATTAATTGTCGGGACCCCCGGTTCCACTTAATATTGACCTAATTGCATCGCACCTTTGCCATGCCATGCATCATATCATAAGCATGCCGATCTTCTGCCGTTGTATTAAATATTGCATCCGGTGTTATTCTAGTGTTTTGCTTCTTCGCGGATAAGGCCGTTGAGTTGATGTGAGCTTCGCCCCGATCTTCGGTTGAACCTTCGACAATGTTTTCAGGCGAGCATCTCCCCCTTTCTACCTATCTTACTTTTATAGTATTTATTCCCTCCTGTTGATCTATTGCTATCTGTGTTGCGATGCTCTAGTTTTCGTACCGTGATATCCCTTGCAGCCTTATATTACCTCGGACACACCCTATGACCTGTTGTTTGGTAGATAGTTGGACTTGCGCGCCTTAGTCGCTTGCTCAAGTGCTGTTGCGTGTCGTCAAGTGCCACAGTTGTTGGAGTGTTGCCGCATGTTGATGTTGGAGATGATCATGGTTTTACTTATCGTTCACTTTAATTCCTGTTTAACAACTAAAATTGAAATAAGCAGAGGCATCGGTGGGTGATAGATAATATTTGGTTTCCGATAGCCCACTTGTGTCCCGTAGGACCCCGAGTACTTGATACCTGTTCCTTGATTTATCGCGCTATCCACATCCGGGAGGATTATGGGACCCCCCTTAGCCAAAGCTTGATTCAGTCTTATTTCTTGGGGCCACAAACTAGTTTGAGGTTTTATTTACTATCCTGTTTATGCCATGCTACCATCGTATTTACGATTGTGCGAGGAGCACCTTTGTCTTTTAGGTAAGCGGAGTGTTTTCGCAGTATCGACAAGCCCAGCCACACTTTCGGGTTCCCGATCGTTTCTGACCAGACGCAAACCTTGAGTCCGTCTCGAGTCGGCTAGCTTCTTGGTCTACTCAATGGGTGGACCCTGAAATAATCTGAATCATGTGATTGCTTTGTCGTGAAGGCCTCATTGGGTTTTGATTTGGTTTTCCGAGGCTGATCGAGTGTGTGTTGCTATTTGTGCACCGGCGGGTTAAAACTTTCGAAAAGCCGTGTCCGCGGTTATGGACGACTTGAGCACAAGATTCTCGACCATAGACAAGCTTAACTAAAGTTTATTGCTATAAATTTGACTTTATAATGACTAGTAATCAGCTTCACTATAATGGAATGGCTAAATAATACTGCCAAAATTGCTTGTTTGGATTGTCGCTTGCGACCATTGTATCTGACTAGTAAGTATTGCAACTACAACGGAATGGCTAAATAAAAGTACCAACAAGCTTTGGGTTTTGGGTTATCTCATGCTAATTGTATGTCGACTAGTAAGTGTTGCAACTTCAATGGAATGGTCAAATAAAAGTGCCCACTGCTTATTTTATCGGGATGATTATCTATACGACTAGTAATTGCTGCAAGCGATAATGAATAAGTAAAGCGCCAACTGTGAGTTCTCGGTGACTTCCTCATTTGGTCTCGAGAAAACGCCAGGATGGGTTTGTTTGATAGTAGTACCAGGATCCGAATAGGTCTATCTTACCCCTCTCTCGATAGTCGCATGTATCGAGTCTCTATAGGTTGTTTAGTGCATCTTTGCTTGCCGCTTGATCCACCATACCTATGTAGGCGAGGACCGCGAATTCTAGTCTCGCTGCATCGGCCTCAATCGACGCCTCTTTTTCCTTTCCTTTGCCTTTGTCGGCACCCCTTTTGTTTAAGCAGGTTTTGAGATCGACGTCGTTAGCAGGGTTACCCTTCCGGCTTGGCCTGGGCAGGGTTATGGACGCCACTGGTTATTCTTCAGGGCTCTTAGCCCCATTTGCATCTTGTCCGTAGTCGGACGCTCTATCGTTTTCAAGGTGATTTGGATCTTTGTATATTATATCTGAATTCTTGACTCATGGAGTCGCTGTTATATATATATATATCTGTTCTGTGGGTCCCATCGAGGACTGTTGTGTAATGTTATTACTTCGTTTTCCATCCGCACGAAAGTGCCTGGTGGGCACCTTTGAATCGTTTCTATGCGGGTTTGGCGGGTTTCGCTAAAACTTGCATAGGGCCGATTCTGAGGGTGTTACATCACCACTCAAAATGAGAGTGATGGTACGAGCTGGGCTGGCCAAGGCACATGGGTAAAGTGTACTAACCTCTGCAGGGTGTATAATCTAATCGATTAGTCGTGTCCCCGGTTATGGACAACGGAGTTGCTTGATATTGATTCCATGACATGTTTCTCGCTCATTCTAATTTCATAATTGTTTTAATATTGTTGGGTTAACTTAATTGGGATCTTTTCAAAGAAAATCAAAAACTGTTTACGAAAGTAGGACAAAGGTATTTTCAAATGCAAGCCAGACACAGCTCCACTTGCCAAATATGCATGTAGATGTTAGTACTATTGTCTCCATTACTAGCTCTACTTTCCATACATTCCATGTATTGACCCTCCGGGGCTGCTACGTTTCATGTTGCAGGTTATTCCGATTCTGAGTAATCGATATAGGCCACGGTACTCCACTCGGCACTTGTTCACTTGTGGGCAATTTGAAGAATGGAGGATTTACTTTATTTATGTTGCTACCTGAATAATTTGAGCTAGCCTTGGGCTAAGCTTTTATTGTAATAATGGTACTCTGGATCTTCGTTATTCACGATACACGGATATTTTGCTATGTTATTCATCTTATTCTATTGTGGGCCAATGAACCGATCCAGGGATCGACATGTCACATAGAAGCCACGATCTTTTCAGAACCGCGGTGTTACAAATGCCCTTCATGAAGGGAAGCAGGGATTTCAAGTTTCATAAAGAGCTTCCAAAAATTATGGTACTTACTAGCTTTTAGCTCTCATTGCCCCTATCATAAGCATATTGAAGTGATTAAGGTTAAAGTGAAACAAATATGGAGTATATTCTTGACAAATCATAAGTTGGCAATCTCATTTCCCTTGAGTACGAGGGTCGTTCCTCATGCTACTCAACTTTAGTCACACGCAAGTTCTTGTTATTGTAAGTATATGTGTATCATAGAGAACCGCCAACAGGGTACCCCTTGCCTCATGATACAGGAGCAATCCCATATCAAAATGACAAGGCAACAGACAATGAGCATCTCAGCGATCTTTTTATTTACCATTTGCATAGGTTTTTTATTGAGGATGCATCGCAGATTGGTCACTATGGTTATGCTGCAAGTTTCCACCATGATTAGGCATGGCTTAGGCTATCCGCCCAGGCGTTTATAATACTCCATGGACTTACAAGCTCCCCTTTTATTTCAAACCGCCGACATCCACAAAGAAAAGATCATGATATCAACTTGGTAATATATACAGGTATTGAAAGTGTTCCCCATGACAGCATGGTTATGATAATTCCCGACTTATAAGTGCAAGCATATCGACAACATAGATGACACAATGGTTCAATTTTATTAGGTGCAAAAAGTAAAGTGTGCCATAAAGTTTGTGAGAGCTTTAATCACCAATTTCACATAACAAGTTTAATTTGGAAGATAGATAAGAACATGAATATACTTGCAATGGTGTAAC
This sequence comes from Avena longiglumis, assembly GCA_030063025.1. Classification (NCBI taxonomy): domain Eukaryota; kingdom Viridiplantae; phylum Streptophyta; class Magnoliopsida; order Poales; family Poaceae; genus Avena; species Avena longiglumis. Next base: position 474,145,320 of record CP125976.1, read on the forward strand.
ACACCATGCATAGCAATTTATAGTGGACTCTTTGGGATAACTTGGTTTCTTGGGAGTTTTATGCATGAGTAGAGCTTACTCAATACAAGTGGAGGCTAGCAAAAGACTGGGAGCGACCAACTAAGAGACCAATAATGGCCATAATCATGCAAAGCGACAAAACATTATCAATCAAAGCATAAAGTGGTACCACAAGTCAAAAACTAAGTGATCATAAAGGCTAAGGTGACTGGTTAATAGTCTTAACATGGTGTAAGCATGTGCCAAGTCAACCCAAATAAAGCATCAAAGGAGAATACCACAATATTATGCTTTTGTACGCTAAAACAACGCATGATTCTTTCAAGGCACATTAAGAAATCTCAATTGTTTGAAACAAGTCATGCTACAGCAATAATCACTAAGAATAAGGTCAAAGCAACATCTAGCATGACATGATAAAGTATAAGGCACAGTCAAAACAAGCTCCCTTTTATACCACTAATAGCATGAAACTTTCTACTCTTTTCCAACACCATCAATCAACTTATTTGAAACAAAACATGCGAACGCGGGGGTCCAACTAATTTATTCAGCAAACCAAACAAAATAAAACCAAAAACAAAAACTAAGACGCTCCAAGAACAACACAATAGTGCATGGAACAATAAAAATGAAGTGTCTAGAAAGAGACCTGAAATTTTTATTGATGAAGAAAGGGATGCCTTGGGCATCCCCAAGCTTTGACGCTTGTACTTCTTGAATATTTCTTGGGGTGACACGGGGTGGAATCCCCAATCTTGATATTTGTCCATTCTTCATCTCATCACATCATTCTTCCCCTACACTTGAAAATTTTCCTTCATACAAAACCTCACACAATCTTCATTAGCAACATTAGTGTATTGAAGATAATAAGCCTTTGGTTTTAGTTTCAACACAAGTAAAACTTCCATTAATACACAAGCTATTGTAGCTATTCCTTATAAAATCTCAAGTGATCTAAGAGAACTCAAAAAGAAACCGATTAAGAGGCAAATGAAAATAATGGCAGGAATCTGTCAAAACAGACCAGCAGGTAAAAATCGATTTTTTCGAGGACCTTCTGTTTCTCAAATCTAAAAGTGTTGAACTAAATAAAGTTAGGTAACAACCTGGTACATAAGCACAAAACATTACAACTCAATTATATGTACAGGGAGTTTTCACGAATTTTTACAGTGAAGCACAAAAATCTGTTTGGGGACAGCAACTTCCCCAAATCTTACTTCTCTCTCATTAGAGGTTATTCTTGGCACAAAAACCACACAAAAAGGATAGGGAGAGGTTATTACAGAGGTAATAACTTCCAAGACTCAACTAAAACTATTGGTTTATCTCCCAAGAAGTAATTTTCGTTAACACCTTTAAGTTAGGCATAGGAAGCAAAAATCAAGTATTTTCAAATGAAGAAGCATTAAGATCAATACCAGAAATTTCTTCAACCAGGCAAGGTATCTCATACAAATGAGTTGTAAAAGACCCTCTCTCAATACTCTTGGGTTCAATACTTTCATCAAAAGGGTTTTCATGGACAATCCAATCCAAGAGGAAGGTATGATGAGCACATCAGCAAGTTTCCCTCAGTTATGAAACCAAGGTTATCGAACCAGTAGGAGTAAGGAAACAACTCCAAGGTGTTGCTAACAACATGGAACCTGCACATCACAAACTCAAAACTTTTCCCCAACTTACAGTGAGGTTGTCAATCTCACTGGTTTGCTAAAAACAAAGGATTAAACGTATAGTGTGGAAGATAGTAGTTGCTTGTAGAAAGTAAATGGTAACAGTAGATGATGTAACAATGATAAAGATTGGACCAGGGTCCACAGTTCACTACAGGTGTTCTCCTTAAGATAGATAACATGTTGGGTGAATAAATTACAGCGGGGCAATTGACAGATTGAGAAAGCATAACAATGCATATACTAGACATCTTGACTCTTATGAGATTTGATTGGGAATTACAACATAATACATAGACTGTAATCGAACTGCATCTATGACTAATAATCCACCTTCAGGTTATCATCCGAACCCCTTCCAGTATTAATTTGCAACCAACAAATAATTGCATTAAGCAATGTGTGTAAAGTAAACAATATAATTATTCCATGAACAAAAGATTGTTGTTTTATCCCTAGTAGCAACAGAACATCTACAACCTTAGAGATTTCTGTCACTTCCCCAGATTACTAGATCCATGAACCTACTATCGAGCATAAATACTCCCTCTTCGAGTTGCAAGCATCTACTTGGCCAAGATAGCTACTAACAACGGAGAGCATGCAAGATCACAAATAACATAGACATGATAGAATCAATAATCAATCTGACAAAGTATCTCAATATCCATTAGATCCCCGCAAACACAACATGTATGATTACAAATAGCTGATCTTGATCATGAACGGAACTCACAAGATCTAAACATGATATCACAAAGGAGGAGAAACAACCATCTAGCTACTGTATGGACCCATAGTCCAAGCGTGAACTACTCACGCATCACTCTGGAGGCTTGCATGGTGATGAAGAAGGCCTCCGGGATGATATCTCCCCTCCGTTAGGGTGCCGAGAAGAGCTTTAGATCCCCCGATCTAGGGATGAAGATGGCGGAGGCTATGGACTGTTTCGTGGAGATTTGATCGGGTGCTCAGGGTTTCTGCATTGGGATGCTTTTATAAGCGAAAGGGCAAGGTCGTTGGACGCCCGAGGGGCCCACACCTGGTGGCGCCCCCCCCCCCCCCCTAGACTGTGCCGCCATAGGGTGTGGCCACCTCGTGGCCCCCCTTCGACTGCACTTTTGACTCCATCTTCACTCCGGTAAAATATTGACTTTGGCTTTTGTCCCGTCCAATTCCAAGAATATTTCTTTACTAGCTTTTCTAAAACCAAAAACAACAGAAAATAGACAACTGGCACTACGGCATCTTGTTAATAGGTTAGTTCCGAAAAACGTATAAAAATACCTCAAAGTGTAGACAAAACATAACAAAGTTGATACTAAACAAGCATGGAGCATCAAAAATTATAGATACGTTTACGACATATCAACCGTTCAGATGCCAGAACTACCGTGGGACGTTGAGGGTTCCCACCCATATGCTGCATATCATCTACGAATTACCAATTATTGCACACTACAAGGATAACAGCCACAGCCTACGCATCCGGATACATGTGAAAGGGCAAAGATCGATACAGCTGACTTCTGTGTCCCGTTCCAAATCTCATGGTCAACGCGTAATACACGGCGCAAGAATCACTGGTGACATTGGTTGTTAAGTCCTAGATAGTATGTTCCTTTACCACCAAAAATTTCATAGCAGGTTATTACCTCCTTGTAAATAACCCACAATCATATTATTATGAAAATAGTGTTTTCTAACCTTTGAAATGCGGGTGATGACAACACTAGATTTGCAAAATATTTGATAGAAAATAACCAAAGGACATGAGCAAGTGTGAACTTGCCTTTTGTGGTTGCAATATTATGCACTCACGGTCTTCGAGACAATAGAAGATCCAATATCTAAAAATAGCATCATTGGTCCGGTAAGGATTGATGTTTAAAGAAGCAAGATGCCATTATTCATAAGTAATGTAATGCAATTTAATAAACTCGAATCCCTGGAATAAGCGTTGATCTTGGGTTTGGAAACTGGAAATGGTTTCTTTAGAATGTGTTGTCCTTTTAGATAAGTTTTACACATTTACTTCTTATTAAGGCTTGTGAGTGTGTGTGAAACAACATGTAGGTATAATAAAGTATGCATAATAATAGAATATTCAAGTGTGGAATGTATTCAAAGACTATGTATATAGGGGTTGATCATCATTTAGAGCTTTCATAGGAATGCTTATGGATTGCTTTATAATGTATCTTAAAAGAATAAATTTTGAAGAAATGTTTACTTAACCAAAAAAAGCATTTAAACCTTTAGTTAATATTCTTAGGTTTCTAACTAACTATAGTTGTCAATGGACATTGAATAATGACATCATCAGTAGTTGAAACTTATCAACCTTGGATGGTAGTACAATTTGTTCATTTCATAATGTTTCCTAGAGGTTAATTAAGAGTGGTAACACTTCTATTTGAGTAATAGTTTCTTAACCTTATGATTGAATGGAATTATTTATATTCTTACAAATGAGTGGTTATGATTTGTAAACATGGAAACAACATTACATAAATATTTATGAATTATATTTGGATTTTTAGTATGTTTATAAACTTGTGGTTAAAGTAATGGTAAAAGGTTTTATTAAGTAAAAAATATCATTCTTGAGGATCTTATATTTCATAAGAATCCTTTTGGAAAATAATAAACACTTATTGATGAATGATAATTTTAATAAGATTGTATCTAAAATGTGTTGAACTATTTTGACTTCTTATTATCAATATCTTAATGAAAATACTATTATTAGGCCTTAGATGTATAATATTAGAAATATTAGCAATTTTTATTTATCATTATATGAATTATCAATTAAGGAAATAGGTTTGAATTCAATTTATTAGGGTATTAAATTTTTAATTATTTCAAAAGTGGAATATTATATTTTTAACATGTAGATATTCTTTTTGTGATCATTTTGGAATATTATAAATATTTTTATGATTTTTAAATAAAAAGATATGATTTTTCTAAGATTTATGACTTTATAAAATACTTAATAATAATAATAATAAATATTTGGTTAAATGATATTTTAATATAAGGTTATAGTTTTAAATTATAGTTTTTATTTTTCTAAGAATTTTGGTAAATTATTTATATTTTCTCATTTAACAATATTAAAATATTTTTATTACTTATAAAATCTTTATTAAATCATAATTATTTAAATAGTTAACACAATAATATATGATAATAAATTTAAATTGTAGATTTTATTTTTCTAAACATTTTCATATATTAAACATATGTTTATAAATTGTAAAACAAAAGATATTGAATTTATAAGATTTAATCATTTTCTGAAATTAAAATTAAATAACTAAATGTGTTTATGATGCAATGCTGATGTCAGCATAAGGTGAGGGTTTTTTAACTGAGACCATTCCTAGCCCAGTCCTTCGAGTGGTGGGGTCAGAACCATGTCAGCAGCCACCTAGGCACTCACCAAGTCAAAATTATTGACTAGGCGGAAGATGACGCAAGCTTGATGTCACAATGACGTCGGTGTAGCCTCCACCGCCAAAACATGGTCGCCAGTGGCGAACTGGGCTACGATGGCAAACATGGATGGTTGTGTTAGAATCGCAAGGACACAAGGAGCTAATTGGTACTAACTACGCTTGGTATTGTTCATCGAAACTATGTCTCTGATGGCCGGCGGCGATGGAGCTCAGAGATGGATGGATTGTAGGGATTCGTAGCATGGAAAACAAAAAAATTCTACCGCATACAAACAAACAAGACAAGATCTATCTACTAGATTGTAGCGACGAGTCGATAGAATAAATCACCCTCAAAGATTCCAAAGTTTTTAACGAGAGCGGATTCTCGTGGGTGATGTAGTCGTACTCTTTCTGATCTCAAGATCGCGTAGACGATCCTTCGTTAAGGCCAAGCGCTTCGCAATCGGTCACACGTCGGTACTGACGAAGACCTTCCGTCCCTTGTTCCAAAGAGCATCGAGGTTATAGCACTCTCACGATTCCCAAGAAGACAACTGGCGTGGTACCGGAAGTAGAGGGAGATCTCGCAGGGCTTCGCCTTAAGCCGGAGCGAGTATGGTGGACTATGAGAGAGATCCTCGCCGATCTAGGGTTTATACGCACCAAGGAGGAGCAAGGCCGGCGGCTAGGGTTTTCCTAGGAGGCGGCGACTTGCCCTAGCGTGGCAGAGGAGGCGGCGCCCATGCTAGGATTAGGGTTCATGGGCGTGGTATTGTGTGCTTGAGGCAGCCTGCCCTCCTTATATAGGTGGAGGGGCGCCAAGGGAGGAGTCCCTCAACTCGTCTCAAGTGGGCGGCGGTGGAGGGAACTCCTCTCCAAGTAGGTTTCATTCCTCCACCTCACAAAATAGCCGTTTGACTTTTCAAATTGGCGTTTGACTTTTCAAACTAGGATTTGATTTAACCCTTTATTTTGTTCAGCGATGACACCTAGTACATGATGCAATCATTCCAACTTGTTATGACACATTCATGTACCCTTCCCCTCTGGAGTGCCGGACATTCTGGAACCTTCTAGAACATTCCCGATGAAAACACCGGAATCATTCTCCAACCCCGAAACAGGACTTTCCTTATATGAATCTTATTCTCCGGACTATTCCGGATCTCCTCGTGATATCCCGGATCCCATCTGAGACTCCGAACAACATTCGGTCTCTTACTCATCTTTCCATAACTACTCAAACAACGTCGAATCCTTAAGTGTGTCTCCCTACGGTTCGTGAATTATGCGGACATGATCGAGACACTTCTCCGAACAATAACCAACAGAGGAATCTGGAAATTCATATGGCTCCCACATATTTCTACAATTACTTTGCGATCGAATGAACCACTTACATACGATACCAATTTCCCTTTGTCTCACGATAGTTTACTTATCCGAGGTTATGATCGTGTGACACCCCGGTTCTGATAAGACCGTGGCCTCTATGTGACATGCCAATCCCTGGATCGGTTCATTGGCCCACAATAGAGTAAGATAGATAATCATAGCAAAATAACCGTGTATCATGATCTACAAAGATCCAGAGTACCATTATTACAATGAAAGCTTAGCATAAAGCTAGCTCAAAGTATTCAGGTAGCAACAAAAGCAAGTAAATCCTCCAATCTTCAAATTGCCCACAAGTGAACAAGTGCCGAGTGGAGTACCGTGGCCTATAACGATCAATCAGAATTGAAATAACCTGCAACATGAAACGTAGCAGCCCCGAAGGGTCAATACATAGAATGTATGGCAAGTAGAGCTAGTAATGGAGATAATAGTACTAACGTCTACATGCATATCTGGCAAGTGGAACTGTGTCTGGCTTGCATTTGCAAATACATTTGTCCTACTTTCATAAACAGTTTTGATTTTATTTGAAAAGATCCCAATTAAGTTAACCCAACAATATTAGAACAATTATGAAATTAAAATGAGCGAGAAACATGTCATGGGATCAATATCTAGCAACTCAGATGTCCATAACCGGGGACACGGCTAATCGATTAGATTATACACTCTGCAGAGGTTAGTACACTTTACCCATGTGACTTGGCCAGCCCAGCTCGTATCATCACTCTCATTTTGGGTGATGATAGGAAGAAGACCAAGAAGAGACTGTTCGGGAAGTAGCTCCTCAATCCCGACGCGCACCGGTCCAACCTACCAAAATTCTACATCTCTGGATACGCGGGTTCGAGTTACCACAACCTACTAAGTCCAACCAACAGCCCATTCCATTATTGGCACATGGTTGTACACGTAAGCTACACAATAAAGAAGCCAATCATTCTCTCTTGATACCTGGGTGCCTTTCCGCAATGAAACCACCAAAATTTATCAATACCATCACACCCAGGGGTTCATTGATTAAGTTGTTTTAGTTTTCACAAACCAATACTTTGAGAAAACAAGTATCAAATGATGTAACCCAGCCCTCGTTCAACAAAGCATGACTAAGCACATCTACCAACGGTGGTTCATCTACAAAGAGGGTCCTACCACATAATAGGACATAGCATAGCGATAGTATCATCCTACACATGCATCTACAAAATACACGACAATGCATTGAAAATAGTAGGACGATATTCATGAACAAAGTAGCATCTACTTGCCTTGGTTGTAGCGGTCTGGAGCACAATCCTCACACGAGCAAGCGTTGCACTCAACACAATCTACACGACACAATTGCATTCATAAACAAACAATCCATAACATATGCAACAAATATGATGCATGAATGCGAGAACGGCAAGTGAATTGGTGCTATAGCTGCACCACATAATTCTAATCCATAATACTACCGAATACATACATGGAAAATAAATTTGGCGCTAGGAAAACTAATAGACAAAAGTAATGCTCCAAACTAGAGCTAGCACTTAAACAATTCACTACCGGTAGTATACTGTTCGTAAAATCGTAGGAAAAATCTACTGCATAGGCATCGCTGAATAGAAACAGTATCAATTGGAATTACTCAAAAAGGATTTATAGAACTTCCCGAGTAATTAAAACACTGCAGAAAGCCATTAGACAAATACTGCAGAAGTTTTACTGTAAGCCTACCTTTTAAATTCACGATGAGATTCCCCTCGTTCACATGAGTTCAGGGACATATCACACGCGATTTTTGGAGCTACGGATCTTTTTCTACGAATTTATTACTCCGAAAAGGCCACTAACTAGTTTGATTAAACTGTACTAAACCTGACAGTAAAAGTCTGAACCAAGGGTACAGCGAGATTCTACACGACTCACTGAACTCGTACATATTTTATTTGCAATTTTTGGCCAAGCGGTTGAATTTCTATGCAATTTACAAAATTCTACCGAAATCTGCCAACTAAAGGGATTAACGAAATTGACTATCAATCGTTCTGCATTTGATTGCGTCGATCAAGGCGTCGACTAGTCAACGCCTGGAATGCTGACCAGTCAACGAACGATCTAAGCCGCTGATCTGAGATCTGACGGTGGCTGTTGTCTTACCGAAAACGGATGGCGAATCGGACTCCGGAAGGTGCGGCGAGCTCCGAACGGCGGTGGCGATCGGTTCCGGCGTCGAGATCCTTCCTACACGGACACACACGGTCAACGAACGGTCCGAGAAAATCAACACGGCGCGCGTACGTGTGTGTATGCGTGCATGCAAGCGCCAGATACGATGATGACGCGTGCGTATGCGTGTACGCTGTGTGGCATGCAAGCACGCTGGGCGGCGGGCGGCAGCGACGGCGGCGGCGCTGGGCGTATGGCGCGGCAGCGGCGATGCTGGCGGCGCGGGCGGCGCGGTGGCGGCGCGCGGGCGGCGTGGCGCGGCGGCAAGGCGCGGCGCTGGCGGCGGCGGGCGCGGCGGGCGACGGTGGGCGCAGGCGGCGGCGCGGGTGGCAGCGGGCGGCGGCGCAAAGGCGGCGGGTGCAGAGGCGGAGCTGGTCATGTGACGGTGGCGAGTGGCGGCGCAGCGCGGCGACGGCGGTACCGGGCGGACGGTGGACGCGGCTGCGGCCAGAGGCGGCGCGGGCGCGCGAACCGAGGAGGGCGGCGCGCGAGGCGGGCGGTCGAGGCGCGGGTAGGGCACGGGTTACGAGGCCCTGGTGGGGTTTTTGTGGCCTCTCGCACGAAGTTCTACTCCAATTCGTCCAGAAATTGACTACAACTCGAAATCGGTCCGGATTTTCGGACCGTTTTCCGGCGGATTACTAAAACGTCCGAGTCTTTTGCATACGAACTCTGATTGGAGCGATTCTCGCGCCTACGGGTTCGTATCGTCGAGGGGCACAACCTTCAGTCAAAGTTTGCGCGAAAACTCGAACCTACAGGGGTGGTTGTTTCAAGACACTCCAAAGCTGCCCGCAGGAACCTCGTAGCAACCTAGAATAGGGTTTTGAAAGTAGCGTTTCGCCGAACCTTTCTACTCGACGGTTTTGCATGGAAAGATATGATGCAATGCTATGAATGTTATGCAAGACCAAATCTAAAATTTGGGATGTGACAAGACTAACCCCCTTAAGATGAATCTCGTCCTCGAGATTCGGCGCGGCTAGCGAATAGGTGTGGGTAGTCCTCTCGGATGTCATCCTCACGCTCCCAAGTGGCTTCCTTCTGTGGTGGCTCCAGCACTTTGCAAAACTTGATTGTCTTTGTACGGTAGTCCTTTCTCGCCTCTCCAGAATCTTGACCAGTTTCTCCTCATAGGTCAAATCATTCTCCACTGAACCTCCTCCAATGACGGTGTCTCTCAATGGCGATCCACCATCTCCGATGGCACTTCTTTAGCTGGGACACGTGGAACACGTTAGAACAGCAGCAGAGCCTCCGCAACTCCAACGATAAGCAACTTCTCCTTTGCGTGCTAAGACCCGATACGGTCCAATGAATCGAGGTGCCGCCACCCTTAATTCCAAATCTTTTGATTCCACGGGCGATACTCGAGGTATGCTCTATCACCTATCTCATACACCACTTCCTTGCGCTTACGCCAACAGAGCTCTTCTGCCTTGATTGTGCTACCTTCAGCCTATCCCTAATCAAGGCGACCTTCTCCTCAGCATCCTTGATCAAATCAGGTCCAAACAACTAACGTTCTCCTACTCCATCCCATAGCAATGGTGTTCGGCACCGTTTCCCATATAATACTTCGAACGGTGACGTCTTGATGCTGGTTTGGTAGTTGTTGTTGTAGAAAAACTCCGCATACGGCAAATTCTCATCCCAACTAGAACCATGAGCTAAAGCGCAAGCTCTCAGCATGTCCTCCAAAATCTGATTCACCCTCTCGGTCTGTCCATCGGTCATTGGGTGAAATGTTGTGCTAAACTCCAATCTAGTACCAAGTGACTCGTGTAGCTGGCGCCAGAAGTGTGAGGTAAATTGGGTGACTCTATCAGATACGATACTCTTGGGAACTCCATGTAGGCACACAATCCTGTCCATATAAATCTTGGCCAACTTTGCACTCGTATAGGTCGTCTTCACCGGTATAAAGTGGGCTACCTTGGTCAAATGGTCGACCACTACCCAAATAGAGTCATATCTGACGTCCTGGGCAATCTGATAAAATCCATTCCCACTCTATCCCACTTCCAATCCGCACGGCAATGGTCTGTAGTAATCCTGGCTTACGGTGTTCTCGCTTCACTGCCACATACATCACATAGAGCAATATGCTTGGCGATATCTCCCTTCATGTTGTTCCACCAAAATCGGCTCTTCAAATCCATATACATCTTTGTGTTGCCCGGATGTATGGAGTATGGCGAGTTATGAGCCTCCTGCAAAATCAACTCCCTTATCTCTGGGTCGCTGGGCACACACAAACGATCTCCGTACCACAAGGTACCATGTTCATCCTCGCGAATATCCTTTTCCCGATTCTCCTTCATCTTTTACTTTATCTCTTCTATTTCCTTGTCTCCTACCTGAGCCTTTATGATCATGTCCTGTAGCGTTGGTTGGACTTCCATTGTAGCCAAGTAGCCTTCAGACACTACTTCCAGTCTAAGGTCTCTGAATTGCTTGCACAAATCCTCAGGCAATTCACCAATTGTCAACCCATTGGCATAAACCTTCCGCCAAGGGCATCATCGGCTACTACATTAGCCTTTCCCGGTGGTATTGTAGATTCATATCATAATCCTTGATAAGTTCCAACCATCTCCGTTGTCTCATGTTCAGTTCCTTACGTGTGAATATGTACTGTGCTCTTGTGGTCGTGTACATCACAGTGTTTTCCCATTAAGTAATGCCTCCATACCTTGAGCGCATGAACCACTGACGCTAACTCCAAGTCATGTGTGGGGTAATTCCGCTCATGGTGCTTGAGTTGTCGCGAGGCATATGACACTACTCTCCCATCTTGCATCAGCACACTCCCAAGTCCCTGTCGAGAAGCATCACAGTACACTTGGAAATCCTTCTGAAGGTCTGGTAGACATAGAATCGGCGTGGTCACTAGTCGACGCTTCAGTTCCTGAAAGCTGGCTCCACATACGTCTGACCATTCGAACTTCCTCTCCTTCTTCAGAAGTTCAGTCATAGGCTTAGAAATCTTGGAAAAGTTTTCAATAAACCTCCTGTAATAACCAGCAAGCCCCAAAAAGCTTCGAATCTCTCCAGCATCCTTGGGTGCTTCCCACTCAGTTACTGCAGTCACTTTGTTTGGATCAACAGCAATCCCTTCACCTGACACTACGTGTCCAAGAAATCCAACGGTGTTAAGCCAGAATTCACACTTACTGAATTTGGCATATAGCTTGTGTTCCCTCAGCTTCTCCATAATCATCCTCAAATGTTTCTCATGCTCGGCATCATCCTTGGAATATATCAGTATGTCATCAATAAACACCACCACGAACTTGTCCAAATACTCCATAAATACCTTGTTCATCATGGTCATGAAGTATGCTGGGGCATTCGTTAGTCCAAAAGACATAACTGTATACTCATATAACCCATACCTAGTTGTGAAGGCGGTTTTCGGTACATCCTCCTCTCGGATCTTCAATTGGAAATAGCCTGATCGCAGATCAATCTTGCTGAACACCTTTGCTCCTTCCAGTTGATCAAACAAGTCATTTATGTTCGGCAGAGGGTACTTGTTCTTGATGGTTACTTCATTCAGCGAGCGATAGTCTACCACTAATCTCTTTGTGCTATCTTTCTTCTCCACAAACAGAACAGGTGCTCCCCATGACGACGCACTAGGCTGAATGAATCCCTTTTCCAGCTGCTCCTTCAACTGTTTCTTCAATTCTTTCAGCTCATCCACATCCATCTTATATGGTTTCTTTGCTATAGGTCATGTCCCATCAGTCGATAAGAAACTCAACATCCTGCTGTGGCATCCCGGCAGCTCCGAAACACGTCGGTAATCCCTAATCACGCACAAGATCCATGCTAACCCCTTAAGATAATTCAACTTACACCTTCACCGGTGATGCAGCCGACTTGAATCTAATCCTCTTACCATCCGGTTTTGAGTGAAACAGCATTGCAGGCACAATCTATGTGTCCCCATGCATAGACATCCAATCCATACCCAAAGATGACGCCTAATCCTGTGAATCCAAGACTACTAGATGTGCAATGAAGTTGTGTGTTCCAATCCTCACAAGTCGCGGCATCCGCCGCTAGCTATCATGTCTCCTCCAAGTGAACTCACTCTAATAGACATTTTCATAGACTCAAGAGGTAGCTTATACTTATCCACAAATGCCCTTGATATGAATGAATGCGATGCACCAAGATCAAAAAGTATAAGTGCAGGTAAGTGTTGATTGAAACTTACCAATCACAAGGTCGCTCATCTGAATCTCCTCCACATTCATGTGGTTCACTGTGGCCTTCGCCGTTGGTTGGCTTCAGTCCTTTCCTCTCCAGACAGTTTGTCGACATAGTGTCCCTTCGCTTGCACTTGAAGCACGCCACCTCACTCATCCTTCTTCACGGTTGCGATCACGGTTGCGGTCATGTCCACCATGTCCTCCAGAGTGGTGAGAGTGTCCTCCCTTGTGGTTGTGGTGGCTGCTCCTATGGTTGTCATGACGATGTCCATCGCGGCGGTCATGGCTCCCATGGTCACTTCCTCCATGCTTGGAGTATCCATCATATGAAGTGCGAGACTTGTGGTGTGAACCGGAGTGATGAGTATTGCTCTTTCTCTTGCGGTTCTCCACCTGCTTGTGCTTCCCTTCCAAGATCCTAGCCTTGTCCATAAGCTCCTGAAAAGTGGGGCAGTAAACCACAAGTAGTTGTACTGAAAGTTCATCACTGAGGCCATCCAGGGATCTCTCCCTCCTTTTGGCATCAGTGTCAACATCCTCAGGTGCATAACGGGACAGGTTGTTGAACTCCTCAATGTACTCGGCCACGGTGCGATTGGTTTGGCGCAAGTTGCGGAACTCCTTCCTCTTCAGGCTCAGAACTCCTGAAGACACGTGGTTGGTCCGGAAACCTTCCTCAAACATAGCCCAAGTCACGGTATCCAGCGGGTGGGTGATCTGAAATGTGTCCCACCAAGAAGCGGCTGGTCCCTCCAGTAGGTGAGCGGCAAACCTCACCTTCTCAGCATCAGTGCATCCGACTTTACTAGATCCTTGTTGACTGAATGCAACCAGTCGAGAGCAACCATTGGTTCCGTTGCAGTAGAGAACTTATCTGGCCTTAACCTCAGAAATCTGGTGAGAGCATCTCCCTGAGGCTGATTGTTTCCATTGTTGTTGTTCTGATTCGCCATGAACTGGGTCATCACTTGGGTCAATTGTGCCTGAGCTGCCATGAGTTGCTCCATCTCAGTGGGTTGGCGACGGGGAGGCATCTGCGGTTCAGCATAGGTAAGTTTAGAAAGAATCAACTACGATAATAGGATTCTACCCATGCATATGATCAAACAACAACAAACAATAGCAGACAATCACAAGCAAGCAACACATCAACAAACAAGCGATCCAGCAACATCCCAGGTGTCATCCTAGCAGTATATAACTACTGAAATAGTTTTGCAAGAGTTGGCAATGGTTAACTAAACAATAGATCAACTAATCAGCAAAACAGCAATTCTGCCAGAGTCCAGCAGCAATCACGAATTTTTCCTCCTGACTTAAACTCTTCAGAAAATTAAGCCAATTTTTTTGCGTATGGCACAGAGAGTTTCGCATCAGCCCAATTTTTTTCAGATTTTTCCGAGTTACCAGAAAAATATGAAAAATCGCGCAGTACTGCTGTATCAGCAGAAAAACTGCAGCGAAAATAACACAGATGATAACCAAATTGCCATAACTCTTTCATAAAATTCGTACAAATAAATCCTGGGATATTGGAGTACACAAATAAGCAACTAAACACTTTTAAACTAACATGGACTAAGTTTCACAACGATCGAGACTAATCCTAACGAGTTCTCCAAACGTGGACTAATTGGTGGACTTCTATCTACTTCTTGAAGAGATTGAGGTAGGTCCTTGCGGTCATGCGTTACGCCTGCTCATGGGTACAACCATGGCGGCGGAGTGTACACCTCTCATGAACCATCACTTGAGACTTCAAACTCCACCTCTTCTGGATCCTCCTCTTCTTCTTCATCCTCAGCTGCAACTGCAACAGCTTCATCTCATCCACCATCATCGTCTCCATCATCATCATCGTCTCCACTGTCATCACCATCCCCATTGTTGCCATCATATCCATTGTCATTATCAGAGGGTGGATTCAGCTGTGCTTGGAGAGCGGCAATCTGGGTTGTCATAGCTTCAATGGTTTGGTCCCTTTCCTGGACAGTCCCTTGCAACTGTTGTATGCTCTGGGTATTCTCTTGCACAGTGCCATGAAGATGTGCTATGGTCTCATCTCTGGCTATCAGGGCAGTCTCTAGAACTCCCACAGCTTCATGCAAAGTGTCAATCTCCTGTCCTTGGACCACCATTCCATTGCTAGTAAAGTCTGCTATCTCCTTCAACATCATCACCTTCTCTGCTAGAGCTCCATTCTCCCTCTCCATGTCCTCTATGTGCCTCCGACGGGGCGGCATGTTGTTCCTGTCGCCCGGGGTAACCACAATGTTCCCATCTTCATAACGCCTTCCATAATCACGGTAGGGTGAATCTGCAGGCAGCAGGTGTCAGACATAGTGGCACTGGCGAGACAGGGCTTCATGTACAGCCAAGTTGATTCCAAGTCCCCAGTTGCAGTATATCTTGGTGTAGACCAAGTGCGCGGGGTTTGGCAAGGCGGCATCTCTGAATATGAAGGTAGTGATCTTCCTGTGACTCCCATGCATCCTCTCCATATCCATAGGTGTACAACCTTCTTCCCTTGAACATAGGCAGTGGCAATCCCAATGACTGAGAGAGCTGAGCTAACTGCCTTGCAAAGGGCCTTGGTGACTCCATGGTGACATACTCAGTCCTGACGTCTCCCATCTATCAAGTAAAAGAGGAAAGTGTGAGGATAGCATATGGTAAGAATTTACTAGGGTGAAAGGCATAAGAGGAAAGACAGTGTTAATATAGGTTTAATAATTCTATGGCTTCCTAATCCAATCCTAGGTCACGATCCTACAGTCGACACACGGCTCGATACCATCCAGAACACCGGTTCTGATAAGACCGTGGCCTCTATGTGACATGCCAATCCCTGGATCGGTTCATTGGCCCACAATAGAGTAAGATAGATAATCATAGAAAAATAACCGTGTATCATGATATACAAAGATCCAGAGTACCATTATTACAATGAAAGCTTAGCATAAAGCTAGCTCAAAGTATTCAGGTAGCAACAAAAGCAAGTAAATCCTCCAATCTTCAAATTGCCCACAAGTGAACAAGTGCCGAGTGGAGTACCGTGGCCTATAACGATCAATCAGAATCGGAATAACCTGCAACATGAAACGTAGCAGCCCCGAAGGGTCAATACATGGAATGTATGGAAAGTAGAGCTAGTAATGGAGACAATAGTACTAACATCTACATGCATATCTGGCAAGTGGAACTGTGTCTGGCTTGCATTTGCAAATACATTTGTCCTACTTTCATAAACAGTTTTGATTTTATTTGAAAAGATCCCAATTAAGTTAACCCAACAATATTAGAACAATTATGAAATTAGAATGAGTGAGAAACATGTCATGGGATCAATATCTAGCAACTCAGATGTCCATAACCGGGGACACGGCTAATCGATTAGATTATACACTCTGCAGAGGTTAGTACAATTTACCCATGTGACTTGGCCATCCCAGCTCGTACCATCACTCTCATTTTGGGTGATGATAGGGAGAAGACCAAGAAGAGACTGTTCGGGAAGTAGCTCCTCAATCCCGACGCGCACCGGTCCAACCTACCAAAATTCTACATCTCTGGATACGCGGGTTCGAGTTACCACAACCTACTAAGTCCAACCAACAGCCCATTCCATTATTGGCACATGGTTGTACACGTAAGCTACACAATAAAGAAGCCAATCATTCTCTCTTGATACCTGGGTGCCTTTCCGTAATGAAACCACCAAAAATTATCAATACCATCACACCCAGGGGTTCATTGATTAAGTTGTTTTAGTTTTCACAAACCAATACTTTGAGAAAACAAGTATCAAATGATGTAACCCAGCCCTCGTTCAACAAAGCATGGCTAAGCACATCTACCAACGGTGGTTCATCTACAAAGAGGGTCCTACCATATAATAGGACATAGCATAGCGATAGTATCATCCTACACATGCATCTACAAAATACACGACAATGCATTGAAAATAGTAGGACAATATTCATGAACAAAGTAGCATCTACTTGCCTTGGTTGTAGCGGTCTGGAGCACAATCCTCACACGAGCAAGCGTTGCACTCAACACAATCTACACGACACAATTGCATTCATAAACAAACAATCCACAACATATGCAACAAATATGATGCATAAATGCGAGAACGACAAGTGAATTGGTGCTACAGCTGCACCACATAATTCTAATCCATAATACTACCGAATACATGCATGGAAAATAAATTTGGCGCTAGGAAAACTAATAGACAAAAGTAATGCTCCAAACTAGAGCTAGCACTTAAACAATTCACTACCGGTAGTATACTGTTTGTAAAATCGTGGGAAAAATCTACCGCATAGGCATCGCTGAATAGAAACAGTACCAATTGGAATTACTCAAAAAGGAGTTATAGAACTTCCCGAGTAATTAAAACACTGCAGAAAGCCATTAGACAAATACTGCAGAAGTTCTTACTGTAAGCCTACCTTTTTAATTCACGATGAGACTCCCCTCGTTCACACGAGTTCAGGGACATATCACACGCGATTTTTGGAGCTACGGATCTTTTTCTACGAATTTATTACTCCGAAAAGGCCACTAACTAGTTTGATTAAACTGTACTAAACCTGACAGTAAAAGTCTGAACCAAGGGTACAGCGAGATTCTACACGACTCACTGAACTCGTACATATTTTATTTGCAATTTTTGGACAAGCGGTTGAATTTCTACGCAATTTACAAAATTCTACCGAAATCTGCCAACTAAAGGGATTAACGAAATTGACCCACCAATCGTATGCTTGATCGGCCGATCAGGCGTCGACTAGTCAACGCCTGGGATGCTCCGATCAACGAACGATCTAAGCCGCTGATCTGAGATCGACGGTATGCTGTCTTACCGAAACGGATGGCGAATCGGACTCGGAAGGTGCGGCGAGCTCCGACGGCGGTGGCGATCGGTTCCGCGTCAAGATCCTTCCTACGGACACACACGGTCAACGAACGGTCCAAGAAAATCAACACGGCAGCGACGTGTGTATGCGTGCATAGCAGCGCATGCGATGATAGCGCGCGTATCGCGTGCGTGGCGTGTGCATGCAAGCTGCTGGCGGCAGCGGCGCGGCGGCGGCGGTAGCGCCGCGGCGGCAGCGGCGGCTGGCGTGATGCGGCAAGCGGCGGCGCTGGCCTTGCGGCGGCGTGGCGCATGTGCGTGAGCAGCGCGGTGGCCTTGATGAGGCGGCGGCAAAGGCTGGCAGCGGTGGTGGTAGCGATGGCGTGTATGGCAATGACGGCGGATACTACGTGGCCAGCGGGTAGGCGGGCGCCAGCGAACTGTGGCGTGGCTCGAGGCGGCCGAAGTTACTCCATTTCGGTCCTGAAATTGACTACAACTCGGAAATCGGTCCGGATTTTCGGACCGTTTTCCGGCGGATTACTAAAACGTCCGAGTCTTTTTTTCATACGAACTCCGATTGGAGCGATTCTCGCGCCTACGGGTTCGTATCGTCGAGGGGCACAACCTTCAGTCGAAGTTTGCGCGAAAACTCGAACCTACAGGGGTGGTTGTTTCAAGACACTCCAAAGCTCCCCGCAGGAACCTCGTAGCAACCTAGAATAGGGTTTTGAAAGTAGCGTTTCGCCGAAACTTTCTACTCGACGGTTTTGCATGGAAAGATATGATGCAATGCTATGAATGTTATGCAAGACCAAATCTAAAATTTGGGATGTGACAGATCGTCGGTATCTCTGCATACCTAGTTCAACCTCATTACTGATAAGTACTCTTTTCTCGTTCCCGTGATATGTGATCCCTTGTGAGCCAGTCACATGCTTGCAAGCTAATTGGATGACATTCCACCGAGAGGGCCCAGAGTATATCTATCCGTCATATGGATGGACAAATCCCACTCTTGATCCATGTATCTCAACCAATACTTTCCAAACACTCAATGCCACCTTTATAGACACCCAGTTACGGTGTGGTGTTTGATGTCATCAAAGCATCCTTCCGGTGAAGGTGATATGCATGATCTCATGGTCGAAGGAATTAGGTTACTATGTATCAGAAAGCATATAGCAATTGAACTATTAAAATGACCTGATCTTTATGCTACGCTTATCTATAGGAGTATGTCCACCATATCATTCTCCTAACGATATGATCTTGTTGTTAATAACATCTCAATGTTCATGATAGGGAAACCACAATCATTTATTAACCAACAAGCTATATTATAAAGAGGCTTTACTAGGGACTCTATTTTAGTTTACAAATCACACAAGTATTAATGTTTCCTTGTTAATACTATTATATCATGAATGTAAACATTTATCATAAACACAAAGATATAATAATAACTATATTTATTATTGCCTCTAGGGCATATCTCCAACAGTCTCCCACTTGCACTAGAGTCATCTAATCTAGATTACATGGTAATATACCGAACAGCCATGGCAGTTTGGTGCTGGTCATGTTTTGCCCTCGGGAGAGGTTTAGTCAACGGATCCGCCATATTCAGATCTATGTGTACTTTGCAAATCTTTATGTCCCCATCTTGGACATGTTCTCGAATAGCGTGAAAACGTAGCTTGATGTGCTTCAGCTTCTTGTGTGACCTTGGTTCTTGCGCATTGGCTATGGCGCCCATGTTATCACAGTAGATAGACATTGGGTCCAGCGCACTAGGAACCACACCGAGCTCTGTAATGAACTCTTTCATCCATATCGCTTGTGAAGCCTCAAGCAGCCATGTATTCCGATTCGATTGAAGATCTTGCCACAACGCTTTGCTTTGCACCTCCACTAATTTGCACCATTCCAAGTAAATACGTATCCAGATTGTGATTTATAATCATCCGGATCGGTGTTCCAACTAGCATCGGTGTAACCATTAACAATGAGCTGTTCATCACCTCCATAAGAAAGAACCATATTGTCACATCCCAAAATTTTCCAAATTTTGAAATGTGAAAAAAAATTAAATAAACAAAATAAAACTTGTTGAAATTTAGGGTGAGAAGAAACTTTTTAATTCCAATTGGAAATATCAAAACCTATTTTGATCAAATAAAATCCTAAAGGGATTTAAAAAGATAAATAAAAAATAAAGTTAAAATATTTGGAATTACTATTTTGGATCATTTAATAAAAAGATTTGGTTTTCAAAAGAAAAGGTAGAATTATAAATAAAGATTATTTTAATGAGCCAAATTAAATCTTGGCCAATCTTTTGAAATAAAATATTTCTATTTGATAAAAAGAATAAAGGTCTATTTAAATAAAATAATGAGGATTTATTAGTATCCAATTTTATTTAAGTAAAGGCTTTTCCATTTTAATTAAACACTAAAACTTGTTAAATTATTTTAAACAAGTTTTCCAAGTGTTTTACTTTTTCAAATAAAACCTACTAAAATGTTTTTGGTACTATTTAGATTTCAAATGGAGATTTTAATGAATCAAATCCTATTTGAATTAATAAATAAGGACTATTTTATTTAATTATTAAATGAATCCTAAAAATAATAAAAATTATTTTGTTTTGGACTTTGATTTGTGCTGTTAAACAGAATTAAAATATAACATAAGGTTTGGCAAAGGTTTGAATTTATTTGAGTGTTTGAATTGTTTGAATAAAAACAAAACAGAAAATCAAATAGAAAAAGAAAAAGGCAATCAGTATAAAAAAAATGAATCAGACCAAACCCAACTGACCAGCCCACTAAGCCCAGCAAGAGCCCACCCGGCATACCCCTCAGCGAAATGTTTTTCACCCACACATACACCCGCAGAGTCGCAGACAAATGGACCCCACTCCCTCTCCCTCTCCCTCACAGACAGCATGGCCCCACTGCCTCGTCATCGTCATCAACACCTCGCCGGCCGTTTTCCCTTTGCTCAACGGCATTCTGCCGCGATTAAATTTCTTTGATTACGCGTTGATGGCCGGAGTAAACCCGCCAGTAACCACGCCTGCATAAACGCCTCTCCTCCCTCTTTCCCTCACTCTCCTCTCCGCCTTGGCTGCCCCGATTTTCCCTTGCACCGCGGACTCGACGAGCCATGAAATTCCGGCCACACTCCGTCGCCTCTCGCCTCACCGAGCACGCAAGCTTGCTCTCCTCAGGCGCATCCGCCGTGTGCTCCACTCCTCGCGCTCGAATCGTCGGCCGTCATCACCAGGGCCGTCGCCCCGCCATTGCTCCGTCGAGCTTCCCAGGTGAACTCCGACCGCCCTAAACTCTCTTGATGATGCTCACGTGAACCCCACATTCGCCCGCATCTAACCATGACCCTATCTTGCCTTAGGGTGATCTGCAGCCTCGCCCCCGACGACCTCCAGAGACACCCGCCGCTCGCAGCAACTCCGGCGAGCAATTTCTTCCGTCCCCGTGCGCCCCTGCCTCCTCGTGAACAGGTTGAGCATCAGCGCGCCAAGGCGAACACGGTGAGCACCTCCTTCCTCTCCCTCGCTTCCTGTAGCCGCTGCAGCGCCGCTAGCCGAGCATCGCTGCCGCCAGCCGCCGCGCAGCGCCGCCAGGCAATAGTCGAACTCATCTGCACCGTTAGATCTCCAACTGGCGGCTTAGATAGAATCTTTAAACGAAGAGGTACGGGTGCCTCTGCACCGCACGATCTCACTTAGATCCAACGATCCAAAGAGGCCTATCCAAACGAAACGGTACCGGCCAATTAGATTGCGCCGCGTGGCACTGGTTATGTTTAAAACAGAATTTTGAATCTAATTGATATGCAAACTTGTAAAATTCATAACTTTAAATCTACACGTCCAAATTTTGGAAATTTTATATCAATGGAATCAGAAGAACATGTACTTTGCAACCATGCACTTTGTTTAATGATTTGCTTCTGGAAAATTGGTTGAATTTGCAGAAACATGTGTAGGCTTATTTTGAATATAAAAATTGTTCTAGATAAAATTTTAATGTGAAATCCTTGCAAAATGGTTTGTTGTGAACCTAATGACCTTAGGAACCAACTCATGGATTTAAAAATGAATTTTGTGAAGTTTAGGAATAAATACTTGAATTAGCTCATTTCTAGTCAAATAAAAATATTGATTTTGATATGGAAATGATTTTTGAGTAAAACCTTTGGGAAATGTTTTGATTCAAACCTTCTGACCCTAAACACCAATTTTTGTGAATTAACAACTTATTTGATGAACAATATAAAATTATTGCTTTGATAAAAGCATTTTCAACCACATAAAATATTGATTTGATTTAGAAATGGCCTATAGATAAAACCTTTTGCAAATGGTTTTACCACTTTAGAAAATGACCACTTTGAACCTTATAATGTTTAGAGCTTAGTATAAACCACCTTTGCAAATAAAACTATCCTTTGCATGCTTGCATGCATGACCTTGTTTCTATTATTTTATGTGTGATAAATTGTTTGAATATTGGTTGGAATGCTAGTTGAATTTGTGTTTGCTTGATTGATTTGTAGTGAAGTTAGAAGAGTGTGATATTAGCAAGATCAAGAAGTGAACCAACATTCTCTACTAAAAAGGCAAGTGACACTATCATCCATGTCCTACTATTTTTATTACACTTAGTGGATTTTTGTAACATGCATGAAAAGGATTTCTATATTTTATGCTATGCTAAATCCTAATAGGATACCCTTATATATTCCTTAGTGGAAACAATGTAGTTGTAGTATGCTTAGCCCAGCTATATATTTGGGATGGGATACATGTTATGAGTATATGAAGAGTTGAAAAGATATATGTTTTATATAATAAAACAAGTACTCAATGAACCACCTAGGTGGACAAGGATACTCAAGATTGGACAAGGTGGCAACAAAAGGAACCATGTTTATATGGCTATCTCTTTTTGTATGTGCACTAGAAGAAAACCACCCAGGGACTTAGAGATTGAACATGTTTCTCGTACAGTGGCTTCCGTGTATGCACCACATGCTAAATGGGCTCGGCTTAGTCAACTACATAGTGGAAGACCCATGCATTGGCATCTTCAGGTTAACTAGAATTGTGTAAGGGAACTTTAAACCCTACATTGGTGCCTGGATGACAAGCTAGCATTGTGTATTGGGAGGACTCCTATGGAAAGACTTTGTCACATTCTCAATCTGCCAGTACTCCATCTTGGTGAGTACTTATCCAGCGGCCACTGGTGGCATCAAGATGAGATTGTGTCATGTGGGTAAAGTGTACAACTTCTGCAGAAGATCAAAATTCTAAGTACTTAGCCGTGTCCCCGGTTATGGACAACACTGAGCAACTAAGGCCTGAAGCTATGGAAGATCTCGACATTCCAATTTCTCAAAGTTAAAACTTGAGGGTGACAACAAGGTATTTGAAGAACTTGGAGTTTTCCAAGAAGTTCAGAAAGATTTGACAAAAGATCAAAACTATTTTAAAATGATAGGATAAAACTATATTGCTTTCTGCAAAAGAGCCTAAACCCTACTTAGCCAAATATGCATGTAAATGATAGTATCCACTTATTTCTACATAGTAGTGAAACTTGCCAATACAATTCAAATGTATTGACCCTTGTGGCTGCAACTTATTATGTTGCAGGTTTGTTTGAAGTTAGTAAAGTGTGTTGAATAGGATTACAAGTCTACAACCAACATGACTGCCTGTGGCACTTTGAAGATGAAGGACCCCATGCTTATAGATATTCTGCTGCAATGTAATGTGATAGCCAAATGAGCTATGTAAGATGTAATGAATTATTTTATTCCTGGTTATAAAGTTGTATTATGACCTTTGTTTCTTGATATTACATCTTAACTATGGATGCTAGCTATTGATCCAGGGACTAGCATTATAAACACAGGGATCTCTACCTTATTAAAGGTTGGGAACCTTATAGATGGTATCAGAGAACTGTGTTGCCTGTAGGATTGTAACCCTAGGATTGGACAAAACCCTTAGAAAAATAGGAGTTGTATTTGTTCGAAAAAATTATTTACAAACAATTTGTAAACTCTTTCCTCAACCATTTTGGTTTTGACTCTACATCTCTTCTATCTCAACTTAATGGATAAAGCCTTTCCATGGCCAAAGACTTCACCATGTGCAAAAGATTTCATCAACTCTAATGACTTCAACATCTTCAAGTGATTTCAACTTTAGTTTCACCAAGGACTTCAATTTAGACATCACTAAGGACTACAAGTGAAAAACCAAGAGACATTAGATTGTCTACCAAAGACATTGATATCAAGTTAGAGTATGGATCATATTGACCTATGAGGTATGACTATACTAAGTTAATTATTTCAAGAAAACTTGTTGTTTCCTTCAACTCATGAGTTAAGCTCATAAGTTGTTAAGTGAATAGTTGCTTGTTGATTGTTTGATTGTTTGATTGTACTTGGTTGCTTTGAGTTGTGTGTTAGGACTTCTTAAAACCTATCCAACATTACTCATCCCTATCAAACCAACAGATGCCTCCCCGTCGTGCCAACCCCAACCAAAACAACAATAACAACATTCCCCCTGAGATACAGCAGATGTTGGCAGTTCAGACACAGTTGATGTAGGAGATGACCACACTCATACAGAATCAGAACAACAACAACAACAACAACAACAACAACAACAACAACAACAACAACAACAACAACAACAACAACAACAACAACAACAACAACAACAACAACAACAACAACAACAACAACAACAACAACAACAACAACAACAAACAACAACAACAACAACAACAACAACAACAACAACAACAACAACAACAACAACAACAACAACAACAACAACAACAACAACAACAACAACAACAACAACAACAACAACAACAACAACAACAACAACAACAACAACAACAACAACAACAACAACAACAACAACAACAACAATCAGAATAATCCTCCAGCACTTGACATGCTCACCAAGTTTCTGAAACTTAGGCCTGCAAGGTTCTCTGGAACAACTGATCCAATGGAAGCCAATGATTGGTTACGTTTGGTGAACAAAGACTTAGTGACTGTTGGCTGCACCGATGAAGAAAAAGTTAGGTTTGCAGCATTTCTACTTGAAGGACCAGCAGCAACATGGTGGGATAATTTTCAGATCACCACTCCCCTTGAAGATGTAAATTGGGCTATTTTTGAGGATGGATTCAGAACAACTCACATCTCACCTGGAGTGATGTACTTGAAGAAAAAGGAGTTTCACAATCTGAAACAGCGTCACCTCAATGTGGCTGAGTATATTGAAGAATTCAATAATCTGGCACAATATGCACCGGATGAAGTTGACACAGATGCTAAGAGAAAAGAAAAATTTCTTGAAGGACTTAATGATGAGTTGAACCTGCAGCTAGCTGTTGCCTATGTCCCAACTTATCAATCACTCTGTGACAAAGCCACTATATTGGAAAACAAGATGAATCAATTTGAGAATAGAAAGAGGAAACATAAACTCAAGAATCACTCAGGATCATCAAAAAAGAAGCATTCATTCAAAAGGAGCAATGAAGATTCTGAACCACATCAGTATCACTACAACAACAATGGAAGTGAAAATAATGGAAATGATACTGACAATGGAGATGACCTTGGTCAGAACCAACATGACACTTTCAAGAATAAAGACATTAACCAGTTGCAGTGCTATAATTGCAAGGAACTTGGACACTATGCATCAGACTATCCTGAGAAGAAAAAGAAAAAGGATGCTAGAAGAGCCAATGGAAATGACTCCAATGTGACCCAGAAAGGACATGTGAACCACATTGACATGGATGGAAACTTTGAAGAGATAGAAGAAGTGGATGTCAGGAACTAGTTAACTCAGAAGAGTCAAATAAGGATTCCTTGTCTGGATATCAAGTGTTGAACCCATAGTCAAGTGAACCATCAATGTAACCCTATGAGACTTTATTTTAAGGGTGGTAGTACCCTAGTTGCCTTGAAGCCAACTTGTAACCTCTAGCCTTCCCAAATATCAGGACGAGATTTATTTTAAGGGTGGTAGCCTGTCACATCCCAAAATTTTCCAAATTTTGAAATGTGAAAAAAAAAACTTGTTGAAATTTAGGGTAGGAAGAAACTTTTTAATTCCAATTGGAAATATCAAAGTTTTTAACGGGATCATACCAATCAGGAGTGGTACGAGTTCTTGTTGACCTGCGAGGCTGCGTAGCAACTACAACCGAAGTTTCATGATCATCATCATTAGCTTCCTCTCTTATTGGTGCAGGCACCACAGGAACTTCTTCCGGTGCTGGCTACTCGCAAGTTCGAGAGAAGGTTCGACAACCTCATCGAGTTCTACTTTTCTTCCAGTCACATCTTTCGAGATAAATTCCTTCTCTAGAAAGGATCCATTATTGGCAACGAAGATTTTGCCTTCGGATCTATGATAGAAGGTATACCCAATAGTTTCCTTCGGGTATCCTATGAAGACGCATTTTTCCGCTTTGGGTTCAAGCTTGTCCGGCTGTAACTTCTTTACATAGGTCAGAACCCAAACTTTAAGGAACGACAACTTAGGTTTCTTCCCAAACCATAATTCATACGGTGTCGTTTCAACGGATTTAGATGGTGCCCTATTTAAACTGAATGCGGCTGTTTCTAATGCATAACCCCAAAATTATAGCGGTAAATCTGTAAGTGACATCATAGAACGAACCATATCTAAGAGAGTTCGATTACGATGTTCGGACACACCATTACGCTGTGGTGTTCTCGGCGGTGTCAATTGTGAAAGTATTCCACATTTCTTCAAATGCTCGCCAAACTCGTAACTTAGATATTCACCTCCACGATCAGAACGTAGAAATTTAATCTTCTTGTTACGTTGATCTCTACCTCACTTTGAAATTCCTTAAACTTCTCGAAAGTTTTGGACTTATGTTTCATGAAATAGATATACCCATATCTACTCAAGTCATCCGTGAAGGTAAGAACATAACGATAACCATCGCGCGATGCTACACTCATTGGACCACACACATCGGTATGTATGATTTCCAACAAGTCCGTAGCTCGCTCCATCATACCAGAAAATGGAGTCTTAGTCATTTTACCCATCAGACATGCTTCGCATCTTTCAAGTGATTCGAAATCAAGTGATTCAAGAAGTCCACCGGAATGGAGTTTCTTCATGCGCTTCACTCCAATGTGACCAAGACGACAGTGCCACATATAGGTCGAGTTATCGCTCGATTTCAAACGTTTAGCCTCAATGTTATTAATATGTGTATTTCCACTATTGAGATTCAATAAGAATAGACCATCTATCAAAGGTGCATGTGCATAAAACATATTACTCATATAAATCGAACAACCATTATTCTCGGACTTAAACAAGTAACCGTCTCGCAATAAACAAGATCCCGATATAATTTTCATGCTTTACGCGGTTACCAAATAACAATTATTTAAGTATAAAACTAATCCCGATGGTAGATGAAGGGTAGCGTGTCGACCGCGATCACATCAACCTTGATCCATTTCCCACGCCGCATCGTCACCTCGTTCTTCGCTATCTTCCGTTTATTCGCAAAGACTGTTTGAGTTACAAATATGAGAAACCGAACCAGTATCAAATATCCAGCACTACTACAGTACTAGTGAGATACACATCAATAACATGTATATCGGATATACCTTTCTTCTTGATGTTGCCGTTCTTCAACCGCCAAGTACTTTGGGCAATTCCGCTTCGATGACCTTCTCCCTTGCAAGAAAGCACTCAAGATCGGCTTAGGTCCAGCCTTGGTCTTCTTCGTCGGTGCGGTAACTTTCTTACCACCCTTCTTGAAGTGTCCCTTTTTGCTTAGATTGCCTTTCTTGAATTTGGTGCTCTTTCTTGATCTCCACTTCTTCAGATTTCAACATAGCAAACAGTTCTCGCAACTGCTTGTTCATGTTTTGCATGTTGTAGTTCATCACAAAGTTCTTGTAACTTGGTGGTAGTGATTGGAGGACACGGTAAATCCCCAAAGCATTAGGAATCACTATACCCAAGCTTTGAAGTTTGCTTGCGTGCCCCGACATCTTAAGCACATGCTCACTGACGGAGCTGCCCTCTTCCATCTTGCAGTTAAAGAACTTTTCAGAAGCCTCATAGCTCTCAATTGCCGCATGAGTCTCAAAGATCAATTTGAGATCACGGACAATATCATGTGGGTCTGAATTCTCAAAACTTTTCTGAAGCTCCGATTCTAAACCATACAAGATAGCACACTGAACTGTGGAGTACTTAGTCTTCCGAGCGAGGTAAACATTCTTTACTTCATCGGTAGCAGTAGCTGCAGGTGGGTCACCCAGCGGTGCATCCAGCACATAGGTCAAATTACCAGCAGTGAGGACAATCCTCAAATTGCGGAACCAATCCGCGAAGTTGCTTCCATTGTTTTTCAACTTTTTTTTCTCTAGGAACGCATTAAAATTGATGGTAGAGGCCGCCATTGATCTACAACATATTTGCAATAGTTTAGACTAAGTTTATGACAAACTGAGTTCTAGTTAATAGTTAAATTAATCTAGGTGAACTCCCACTCAAAACAATATCCCTCACATTGTTTTAGTGATCACACGAACCAAATCCAACACATCAAAACCGATCATCATGAGAGTTGATGTAGCTTCAATGGCGAACAATCGACATGTTCATCATATATACTATATGATTCATGCTTTACCTTTCGGCGATCCGTGTTCCGAGACCATGCCTGTACATGCTAGGCTCATCAAGATCAAACCTTAGCTTCCGCATGAGCAAATCTGGCTTTCGCACGTTGTATACACTTGCGGAATCTAACAGACCCGATCATCACGTGGTGCTTCGAAACAACAAGCTTTAGCAACGGTGCTTACTAAGGGTGAACACTTTAGGACTTGAAATTCATGTGCATGAGGGATCATCTTATAATGCTACCGTCGTTAACTAAGCAATACAAGATGCATAAAGGATTAACATCACATGCAATTCATAATATGTGATATGATATGGCCTTTCTTCTTTGTGCTTCCGATCTCCATCTTCAAGCACGAACATGATCTCCATCATCACCGGCATTGCATCAAGGTCAATGACGCTACTCCATGGTTGTCGTCCACCAGCTTCAACTATTACAACTACTTTGAATAGACACACGGGTCTTAACAGAAATTAAAGACAACCATATGGCTCCTGCCGGTTGCCAACTTATAATAAGGAACATTGCATACATCAAATATAATCACAATCATGGCCATATCACATCACAGCACACCCCTGCAAAACAAAGTTAGACGCCTCTACTTTCTTTGCATGTTTTACGTGGTTTGGGGCTTTCAATAAGTGTCGTTCTAACTAACGAACAAGAACCACAACATTGATACTAGTATTGTCAATCACCCGTTGTAAATTGAATCTTAACTATGTTGGGAGAAACAGACACCCGCAAAGCCACTTATGCAATACAAGTTGCATGTCAAGCGTGGATCAAGTCTCATGAACGATGTCATGTAAGGTTAGCCCAGTCCGCTTCATCCCACCATCCCGCAAGATACAAAGTACACAAGAAGCAATCGACAACAAAAGCATCAACACCCACAATGACCATTGTGTTCTACTCGTGCAACAGATCTACATATAGACACGGCTCTGATACCACTGTAGGGATTCGTAGCATGGAAAACAAAAAAATTCTACCGCATACAAACAAACAAGCCAAGATCTATCTACTAGATTGTAGCAACGAGTCGATAGAATAACTCACCTTCGAAGATTCCAAAGTGTTTAACGAGAGCGGATTCTCGTGGGTGATGTAGTCGCATTTTCCGATCTCAAGATCACAGACGATCCTTCCAAGGCTGCGTTAAAGCGCTTAGTCGGGTCACACGTTCGACGAAGACCTTCCTCTCCTTGTTCCAGCAGCGGGAGGTTCTAGCACTCTCCTCGTGATTCTGGCAGCACAACGGCGTGGTACCGGAAGTAGAGGGGAGATCTCGCAGGGCTTCGCCTTAATCCGGAGCGAGTATGGTGGACTATGAGAGAGATCCTCGGCGATCTAGGGTTTAGACGCACCAAGGAGGATCAAGGCCGGCGGCTGGGGTTTGCCTAGGCAGCGGCTTGCCCTAGGCGGCGGCAGCAGGAAGTGGCGGCGTCGGCGGCTAGGATTAGGGTTTGCGGGGCGTGGTGTTGTGTGCTTGGAGGGGCAGCCCTGTCCCTCCTTATATAGGTGGAGGGGGCGCACCACGGGGAGGGGAGTCCCTCCCCAACTCCGTCTCCAAGTGGGCCGGCGGTGGAGGGAGGGAACTCCTCCCCAAGTAGGTTTCCTACTCTCCCTCCACCTCACAAAATAGCCGTTTGACTTTTCAAATTGGTGTTTGACTTTTCAAACTAGGATTTGATTTAACCCTTTATTTTGTTCAGCGATGACACCTAGTACATGATGCAAAAAATCCAACTTGTTATGACACATTCATGTACCCTTCCCCTCCGGAGTGTCGGACATTCCGGAACCTTCTAGAACATTCCCGATGAAAACACCGGAATCATTCTCCAACCCCGAAACAGGACTTTCCTGATATGAATCTTATTCTCCGGACTATTCCGGATCTCCTCGTGATATCCCGGATCCCATCCGAGGCTCCGAACAACATTTGGTCTCTTACTCATCATTCCATAACTACTCAAACAACGTCGAATCCTTAAGTGTGTCTCCCTACGGTTCGTGAATTATGCGGACATGATCGAGACACTTCTCCGAACAATAACCAACAGAGGAATCTGGAAATTCATATGGCTCCCACATATTTCTATGATTACTTTGCGATCGAATGAACCACTTACATACGATACCAATTTCCCTTTGTCTCACGATAGTTTACTTATCCGAGGTTATGATCGTCGGTATCTCTGCATACCTAGTTCAACCTCACATCGATAAGTACTCTTTTCTCGCTCCCGTGATATGTGATCCCTCAGAGCGGTCACATGCGTGCAAGCTAATTGGATGACATTCCACCGAGAGGGCCTAGAGTATATCTATCCGTCATATGGATGGATAAATCCCACCCTTGATCCATGTGTCTCAACCAATACTTTCCAAACACTCAATGGCACCTTTATAGCCACCCAGTTATGGTGTGGTGTTTGATGTCATCAAAGCATCCTTCCGGTGAAGGTGATATGCATGATATCATGGTCAAAGGAATTAGTTTACTATGTATCAGAAAGCATATAGCAATTGAACTATTAAAATGACTTGATCCTTATGCTACGCTTATCTATAGGAGTATGTCCACCATATCATTCTCCTAACGATATGATCTTGTTGTTAATAACATCTCAATGTTCATGATAGGGAAACCATAATCATTTATTAACCAACAAGCTAGTATTATAAAGAGGCTTTACTAGGGACTCTATTTTAGTTTACAAATCACACAAGTATTAATGTTTCCTTATTAATACTATTATAGCATGAATGTAAACATTTATCATAAACACAAAGATATAATAATAACTATATTTATTATTGCCTCTAGGGCATATCTCCAACATGGATTACGGTGGACACAGGGTGAGAGCGAGGCAAGGAGGGATGCTAGAGCACCGGTGACTCACCCGGATGTTGATGGAGGTCTCGAGGAGGCCGAGTGAGGTCGGGAGGGATGACAAGGTAAACGGCGGCAATCGTCGGGCTCGAGGAAGGTGACTTCAATGCGCACGATTAAGGACTTCTTGGCTCGATTCCTTCACCATGGATATTAAGTACACCACGGTGGAGCTTGTGTCATCTTTGGTTGGCCTTGGGGCAGCCTCTAATAGCGGCGCAAGACGGCGACTACGTCACTAGTTTTTGGTTCCTCTGTGCACAAGCGTCCAGGGCGGAAGAGAGAGGAAATGGATGAGGACAAAAGAGAGGAGGCATGTGGATCTATTATCCTTCAAGGTGACATCGGCGACTGCATGAATCATGGTGCAGGAACGGCGAACGGCGGAGCTCAGTCCAGCGAGCTGCTTCTAGTCGGAGGGGAAGACGGCGACAGAAATAAAGGCCGAAAGGGTATGGGATCCTGGTGGGCTGGTTTTGGGCCACGCATGGGCCAACTTGGGCTGCAACAAAGCTTGTGAGAGGGGTTTTTACTGCTGCTTGCGAGCGACAGATAGCTGCGAGGATATTTGGGACATGGGCTAGAAGTTCTGCTCTATTTTCTCTTTTCCTTTTATATTTTCTGTTTTCTGTTTTCGTTTTTTTGTATTCACATTTGTTTGGAAATTTCTTAATAGAATTTATTTACTAAATAATGGCAAACATATTGAAGTGTATGTAGGGTTCTTGAGTCTTTATTATAATAACGTAATTTCTTTGTTTGCTTTTAATAGGTACTTTCCCTTTTAAATATTTTGTAAGGACCTTGGTTATAAATTTCCTTTGCGTAATATACCATGAACTTATTAGAGGATATACTCCTATATATTCATGAAACTTGGTCCTCATTATACTTATAGATTTAAGTGAACTTTCTAATGGTGATTCTTCATTATTATTTGATATATAAATCCTAAGAATTACTATGATTAACATTAATCCCTTGAGTCTAGGTGATATCATGATATATGGTTTATTACAACTATCACATAAGTTAGGGTTTGAATTACAAACTTTTACCATGAGTTTTAGGAGATTTAAGATACTTATTTTATTTTATAGATATGGATGAATATTAAGGTTTAAGACATATTTCCTTCATATTTGTGATCATGAATGTATCACCATCTAAACTAAAATAATGGGGTTGTTCTCTAGGATGGCTTAAGAAAATAGTTGATAATGATAGTTTCTAAGCACATATGATTTTAGTGTTATGAAGTGACAAAGATAAGCTTAAGTGATTTGGCTATAGAAAAGCATCCTTAGACACAATTATAAACTTGAATAGTTGAGAAAGCATTTGGAATGGATATTAATTTTGTTATAGAACTATTGTTAAATGTTTATCAGGAATTAATATCTCTCCATGCTTCATAATTCTTGATTCCTACTTAAGTAATTCCTTTCCTAGATATATTAGTTCTCCACATCTATCATCATATCTTAATATGGTAAACTTACTTCACATATATACCACCACTAATAAATTATCTACTTAAATTCATTTGCAAATCCAATGAGCTTGACACTAAATATCTACATGATCTCCTCATAGGTATAACTTTCATCGCTAGAATGCTTCTAATGAATCCAATTTCACTTAACTGATTACTATCTTTCTTAATGAATTACTTTGTAATCTTACTTATGAATCTCAGAAGCTTGTCACTAAAGCTTTCCATAATATTCTTATATCTACACTTGGTTATATCAAACTACTCTACTAATGATAACCTTCAATCCAACAAGTAGTTACTTTTAACTCCATTCATCACTAATATTACTCTAATGGATGTCAATAACAATTCATACCTCACCTATAGTGTTTACTATTATTTAAGAGGAATAATACTACTTCCATAACTCAATGTTGCTCTAACATCAGCTTAGTCATACTATCTTATCTCTACTTACCTTCCGTAACTTATATTCCAACTTCACAATATATCATTGTGACTTGTCATGATTAACCAAGGATAACATATATATATACTAGGGTTTAATCATGATCTATCCACCAACGTCACTTATACATCACATAATCAATCACTCTTTGTGACTTACGCATGATCCTTATAATCCTTTAATCATTTATGGCTTAGGTTTCCAGTTGGCTAATCAAGGCTTTCATCAATACAACATTACAGTTGTATTATAATCATCTTCTTAGAATTCTATTTAAATAAGAGATTTGATTCAATGATTATGCCTACTTGATCCAATAAGATTACTCCTTAGTAACTTATATCTTCAAGATTCATCCTTATAATCTTCTTTGTTACCATATACATATGTATTCCATATAACCCTTCTATTCCATTCAAGAGAGAGTTAACTCCACCAACTATCTTTTTGAATTGATTCTCTTCAAACACCCCCATCCTATAGATGATATCTAAAAATAGCATTACTACTTACCTCTTCTTAGTTCTTTCTCTAAAGGCTTTAAAGTGAATGATATGATAAGAACAATAGTTGATAGATCAATAATTGATAGGCTAAGAATTGATGAATCAATAGTTGATTACTCAACGTTGATGAACAACAGATATTATGACATGTTTCAAAAGAGATGATAAGGATTGGTATGGAGAGAAAGATATATAGTGAAATGGTTTTAACTTGATTTCCTTCCTACTCAATACAACTAAAGAGTTAAGGTTAAGTATTACCATGATACTCATGGTAGAAACATATAAGGATAAGGTAGGTCAAGATTTAGTTATTATATTCTTGTTACTTGAGTTATATTCTTAACTTGGTATTCATGAGTTATTGTGATGAATAATATGATATGATCTCTTAAGGATCTGATATTAATCATTAATCAATGTCTTATGGTTTAGTTTTATTTCATTTGATCTACCCTTAGATCAAATCATCTTTACCCAAAATAAGGTTTTAGCAAAGGTCATATTGAAACTTATCGCAATCAACTTGATGATCTACTTCAATTTCATCAAGTTAAGAGAAGCTTTAATCACTTTGACAAGTTTTGTTCAAAAGCACGGAAGTTATTCGGATTTTCTATGCATGAATGCAATGCACACATCTAAGTTCAGCTTATTTTTAAGCTCTAATGCTGGGATGTTACATGTGTGCTTGGTATTGATGCACGCATCTAGGGGGGCTGTCTCTATTTTCCAAACCTTGCATGTTATCATAATATTTGTCATGCAAATGTGTGTGTTGTCATCAAACACCAAAAAGGGGGACATTGAAAGGGAATTTCCCTCCCTAAGTGGTTTTGATGTTTAATGATAACACATCGTGTTGGACTAATTGTTTGCTAAGTTCTTTATAGGCTATATGTTTACAAAGCATTCGATATCCCTCAAATGGTCACTAGAAAGACATGGTTTTTTCTAGATCTTTTGTTTGAGTCGTAGGAAAACCGTACTATCAAGAGGAAGGCCGCGTCAGAAAGTTTGGGTGGAATCAACTCTATTTTATGGCCCATCCAGCTTTCCCTCAATAGTTGAGAACTGAGGAGGAATTATGTCCTCGCTTGTCACGCCAACACGGTCTCAAGCAAGTGTAGTATCATACATTACATCCGGTACTACCGCTTGGCACCGGTAGTACCGCCCGGCGGTACCGGACGGGTCTGAGCCCATTGGCAAGTTGAGGCTCCCTCTCAGGCCTGCCCGGTACCACCAGCCCGACACTACCGCAATGTCCGGTAGCACCGCTGTCATTTCCGGTACTACCGATTTGTGGTACTACCAGTTCGTGCAGCGTGTCCTACTGGTGGCGACAGAGGTATTTCCACCTCCTCGCATTTACGCTCGGTACCACTTCCGGTACTAGTCCGTTAGTACCGGTCATTTCCAGCATTACTGCTTCTGGTTCCGGTAGTACCTGTCATAACAGACAACAACGTGCAGATTCACTCTCAGGAATATAAAAGGGCCCTTCTTCCCCAACGGGAAGGTTGCCTCTTTTATCTCTCTCCTCTATTGTTCTTAAGATGAAATTTTACTAGATCTCCCCCATAGTGCTCCAATCTCCTTGATTCTTTTGGATTTGGTGGAGGAGGTCTAGATCTAGGGTTCCACCAAAGCAAAGTTGATTCCCCTTGTTTTCCCTTGTGGATCTTGTTACTCTTGGGTTCCTTGAACCCTAGACGAAAGAGGTCGATCTCGGAGCTCGGACATTGGTTGTAAAGCTTCGTGATCTTGTTGGGAGACTCCAAGTGTTGTGGAGCTCTATTCAACAAGTTTGTAAAGGTTTTGGTCACCGCCTTCAAGGGCCACTGCATAGTGGATCGTGTGCTTTCCTTGCAGCGGGTGCACGGGAGAATAGGGTGAGTCCTTTTGTGGCAATAGTGGTCTTAGTACCGCCCACCCCTCCAACGGATACGTACTTTCCCTCAAAAGGTAGGAACTTTGGGAATACATCTTCGTGTCTACCTTCGGTGATTTTTATCCTTTGCTTTCTATTATTGTTGCGTGCTTGCTTGTTTTTCATATAGGTTCTCTCACCTAGTTGAATATCTAGAGAACCTGCTTTGTGTCAAGCCTTAATTTGAGAAGAATTTAAAAATTGAGTAGCGCATATTCAACACCCCCCCCCCCTCTAGTCGCTTATACTGATCTTTCATCCTCTTTGATATCGGTTGTGTTAATCGAGCGTTGTCGATTCATTAGGAAACAAGTTCATCTCCATGAGATCTTAGGATCATGTTGTCTGAGCCCTTAAATTAGCAAGCATTAGTCGCACAAAGACAATCATTCTCACACAGAATAATCACAATAATAATCACAAATAGATGGAAATAAAATAGGGACATCACATCTCACCAATTCCCTACATCTCCCACGCCTATGGGGATTTAATCGAACATGAGAGGAGAATAGCACAATGATATAATCATAATGTAAATAAAGTTCATCTCGATATTACCGTAGCAAGCCACAATAAAAGTAAGATCAAATCCAATACAAAGAAAATTATGAATAAAATCCTAAACCCTAATCTTACAAGTGTGAATGTCTCTCTCTCTCTCAATCTAGAGAAAGGGGTTATGGAGGAGTGATGGTCTAGAGGCTAGGGATCTTGGAGAGGATCGATGGAATTCTTTTTCTCCTTCGGATCTCTTCTTCCTTTGTTCTAGAATGGATGGTGGCGGTTGCTTTTGTTGTTTTTTGTTGTTGCCTCCTTCACAAAAAGTACTTATAATAATCAGGAGAAGGAGGCTGCAGGTGGTACGGGCGGGCCTATGGGCAAGCTCCGCCCGTACTGATGCTCGTTAATACTTCTGGAGGCTCGAAAAGGCCTTCAATTAGAGATTTTCTTATTTAGTCTCAATCTTCTCATAAATGGCATTGGATCCTTCCAAAAGTGTTTATAATCTGAAACTCACATAAAAACTATAAGTTTTTGCTAACTCCGATATTAGCATTAGTTTTTTTGCGGGTAATATTAGCATTAGTTGAAAGATGAAAACCAGCGAAACCAATAAAAAATCCTCCGTAAAAAGTGTCATAATTTGAAGTTATCAGTCCTTCTAGCCAGCCGAACATAGCTCATCTGAAGGAACCAAGGCACCGCGACAGGACGATGTCTTCAAAAAGGACGCAACGGCAACAGATGTCATCGCTGTTGATCTTGGCTAGCTGCCAAGATAAGGCTTTCTCCCTGCAATGAGTTGCAAATATGCACCTGTCCCTGAGGGACCGACCGAACCGCCACCGCTAACCCGCACACCGATCGCTAGCCCCTCGCACCCAATGATTTGAGGCCAAAAACAAAACTAGGCGGCGAGGCCTAGATTCTCCTCCCTTTAAGTCACCTTCTAGCACATCATGGTAGAGAAACTGCCATCTGTGTCGCCTCCCTAGCATCGAGGCGACACATCAAGCCGAAGTTTGACAGACACCCTCGAACCTTAGTTGACGAGTGACACAAAGAGATTACGTCATTTGCTGTCAAAATCGTCGAAAACTGGCAGCCGAGCCCAACATCCCTCGCGCCACCACGTCTGGGCTCCAAGTCACTATGACAAAGACGCCGTTGTCCGAATCATCATCGCTCCCCGTGAGATAGTCGTTGAAGCGACCAAAGCGAACCCGAGTAGCCGCCGCACTCAGGATTGAAGATTGTGGATCCCAAGATGCACCACTACAGGACACCAACCAACTAACCACCACTGGCGTGTGAGGTCGCTGCCACCATGCACGACGCCACTACCCCTGTGACCAAGCCGCCTTGCCCATAGTTGTAGAACGAACACCATCGAACCCCACGTCAAGGACATAGCAAACTAACACCTCCCGACGATCACCGCGGTCGCCCGCTGATAGAGTCAGGGCCACCGCTCGCCACTCCACCTTTGGAGACAGGCCCCACCACCATTGTAGGAGCCAACGACGTCAACAATGAGGACAGAGTGGGAAAGTTGCACGATGCCACATGGGGGATGCACCAGTGCAACCCTAACTTGCCGTGCAAGAACAACAACAAAGGTTGGGGACATGTTGAGAACGACAGCGGTCTTGCTTGGAGCTAGCTCAGCGATAGCTAGCCCTAGAAGATAGAAGGGAAGCTAGAGTAGAAGAGAGAGGGGAGGGGGGGGGGGTATTCTAAATTCAGTTTTGCCAGAGACCAAGGGGAGATCGAGCAGCCAGCAGAAGCTCATGGATATATACAAAATGCATACATACATTTTGGACATCTCAATGAAATAACTAAGTGGTTATTCTAATTTACATTGAATCAAGAGGTCATCTCATGGATATATACAAAATGCTGGAAGCTTATCTTGGACGAGATGATGCAACTACCTCTCAACTCTAAACAAGAACAATAGAAACACCTTATAAACTCTAAACAAAGGTGCGATGGGCTACATGGAAACGAAATACGGCCATATAGAAGCTACAGATTTGCGAAAGGCAACTGCAATGCCCCAGGGCGTGGAAACATGAAACTAAAGTCTCTCTGGTTAGTCAGGCCGTGGCAACATTGCTGATTTTCTCACACCTTCTGACCTTTCTTGGCAGCGTTCAGTTTCTCCAGCAACTCTTGTATGGTAGAAGATTGTTCCTGCCAGAAAAAAGACCCAAGTATGCTGGGAGATAAGACCATATGATACTGCAATGCGGTACCCAAGGGAGTTATCTCTCGCTCACCTTTAGCTTCTCTCTTAGATTTTCCTCTTCTTCGTCTCGCCGACTTCTTTCTTCTGAAAAGATATCGATCAGTGCGTCTTGTTCCTTAGTTGCAGTTTCAAGTTGTCTCTCCAAATCCTCCAACTGAAAAATGAAAGTGGACCAGAGACAGATGATATACACTAGTATACAAACACCAGAATGTATTCCTATTGGGAATACTGGAATGTGGTAAGTATGCTCGTTCACAGAAGCAACATGTAACAAATTAACCATTGGTCATGCCATGGATTGAGATAATACACAAGACTTGGTAAGTAGTTGATCTAGTGAAGGTCACAGATGGCATGTTATAATGCTAGACAGGTAATCGTCAAATAGAAAAAACTAAGTCATGCCGTGGATTGAGATAATACATAAGACTTGGTAAGTAGTTGATCTAGTGAAGGTCACAGATGGCATGTTATAATGCTAGACAGGTAATCATCAAATAGAAAAAACTAATGGACAAGATGTTCTGGGAATTTAGGATTTCCCAGCTTGTCCACTAAAAATGTGGAAGCACGAAACAGTTCAGGTTTTTATCAGCAAACTAGAAAGCAACAGAATAGCATCTAAACATACTACTCCCTCCGTTCACTAATGTAATACCTTATAGATATTTCAAAGTAGACTAGATTCGGACTAAAATAGATGAACCTAAACAATAAAACATGTCTGGATACATGCATTTCTAAAAAAGCTAGAAGGTCTTATATTAGTGAACGGAGGGAGTAGCATATTAAGCAGGTAGATTCATAATACAATATTAGGCCGAATAATGCTAAGAGTTGCAACAGAAAACTCTGTCCTGCCATAAGTGGGAACATAAAATGATTGTGTGGTTGTTTGCACTAGTATCATATGATTTAAATAGTTTGTATTTACTTTGGAGAAAAAATAGTAACTAGTGCAACATAACAGCATCAGGATATTCCTTATAAACTGGAAACCAAGATGGCAAAAGCATGGATTGCATAATAAGTAGCAGACAGTTCATAACACTAGGTTTACATGTGAGAATACATAAGCACGTACCCTCTCTGTCAAAGATTTGATTTTATCTTGTTCCATAACCAGCTCTTGTGACATTGACTCTTCCACACTCAATAACCTGACAGAAGAGCAGCATAAAAAAGTAGGGCAATCTTACTGCAATCTCACGACTTAAACTTGACAGACCACTCTATCTCATTGTCATGTAGACTTAAACTTACACTTTACACTTTCTTTTAAATTATTTTGTAAGTATGTCTCACAAGATTAAATCACTGCAATTTTTTTGTGAAACAGATTACATTACTACCCCATCGCCCTAATCTTCTCTATAAATAGACCTAGTTATGACATAAAAAAAACTGCAAATAATGCAGATCCATTTTCAGCTGTCTTGAATTTCAATTCTAGTATGCAGTATGAAGTTCAGATTCTTGTTCTTCTTGCTGTTTTCAGCCAGTGAAATCTTAAAAATACTTACAACAATTACATACAATGAAATGCCGCAAGAAACTGACAAGTCAGAAGTATTATAAGTTCTCAAAATTAGTTTCGCTGATTCTGAAATATTATCATTAAGTATACACATCCAGAAACTTTTATTGTATTACTGGCAGTCTAATGATGAATTAAAAGTTGCGGAGCCCTGCTGATATTTACCTTTCCTTTAGTGATGAGTTTTCATCCCTCAATTGCTTGATTATAGCTTCATGATCATCAATGGAATGACGATCACCATTAGCATTTTGTTCCTGGGGAACAAACATGTTTAAGATATTAAAAACACCACAAGAAAGTTAAGTTCATCAACAACATCCAAATGCAATATATGGAAGCATATATTCACATTATACAACAGTAACTACAAAAAAACAGTAGCATGCAAATAACAGAGGTGCATTCTACATATAAGACATAACTAATGTAATTTTCAGGGCAGTGAAAAATGGAAGCATTAACTACATTATACAAAAGTAATTGAAAAACAACTGAAGCATGCAGGTAACATGTGCATTATACGTATAAAACATATAAACAATGTAATTTTGAAGGTCAGTCTGCAAGCAGCCATTTCACGTCACCATTAATGCTATTAAATGACACTAGATGAAGTTCGACGTGTTCACTGTTACAGTAGCTAGTGTTAATTCCAGATTTGTCTTCCAGCATGAATGGCAGAAATACTACTAGTATAATGCTATTGGGAAGTCAATCATGGATTGTCCAGTGAGAAAAATGACAGACCATAAAAAATTATCAGCTCTGATACTTCATGTCCAAAAGAAAATCACATTTCCTCACAGATCAAACAGAAATAAATGCAGAAAAGAAATATCATAGATCACAGAGTACTGAAGATGATAAGCAGTGTAAGTATTGTAACAGAAACGCATTTACCAAAGCTGCATGCATCATTTTGGAGGGAATAACAATTAGCGGTGTAGATGGGTTGGAAAGTCACTATAGCATAACATGATCTGGTAACTCATGTAAATAAATATACACCAAACAGAACAGAATTTGACACCATATTGAAACATCAGCATGAGAAAAAGAATTACTGCCGACTGGGATTTGGCTATGCTTCTCACTTTTTCAGTTGATCCATTGGACAGAGGTGTTGCCAAAGTAGTATTCCCATTCTGGAAATGTTTTCTATGTGCACTCAGGATATGAGCTCTTGAACTCAATGACGGCGTGCCCACGAACTCAGAATCACTGTCATCACTTGTGTCTGATAGCCCATGCAGTATTGATTTTGCGGATCGCTTAGTCCTAGCAGACTTCTCAGCCTGCTTAGATTTGTGGTTCTTTTTACCCAGTCCAGAATATGATTTACCAACGCTGTGCTGTTTTGGATAATCTTTCCCAGAATGACCAGGTGATGGTTGCTGGCCTTCAAGAGAGTATTCTGCCCAAATGAATACGCAGCATTCATCAAGAAAATAGCTAGTTATCTTAAGAGATAATTACTATTGAAGGCATGGTACAGCCACCCCATTCGCACTAAAAATGCAGCCAATTCTATGATTTAGACACTAGCACGGTCTTGCACATATAACTTTCACACAAAATCCTTTTTATTACTCCCTTCCCAATTCAGAACCTTTATTTGTTACAAGCAACCATATCAATGCAATGGACCATGCATGTCACTATTAGATGGCCTTACTAGTTACTACTCTATCTAACAATGCGCAAGTATGGTCAGATTCCATAAAGTAGGATGAAAGTATATTTGAGCCTTCTAAATATACATGACAGAGAGATACTAGAGAGCAGACATAGTAATAATTAGCTGGAAAATATATTATAGTATCATATAACATGCGCAAAATATGGTCAGATTCCATATAGTATGAAAATATATTATAGTATCATATTATGACAACAAACTTCACAAAAGAAATCATTTGTATCAGTTAAAATGCCCAATGTAAATAAAAGATTATATCAGTGGCTAAAGTACAGATACTTATTGCATGCTCGTTGTAACGAATTAAACTCACTTAATCATATATCTTGGACATGGAGATTATTAGATCAGTTTACACAATGTGCAATGCATATTCAAAATACAGACGCTCATGATGGTCTGCGCGAACAGCACATATTTTGAAAAAATGGACACAGGGAACACTACAGAATCACGAAAGTATTATAGTGCTTTGGTATTTTTAGTAATGTAATTATAAGAACTCTTATGATGGTAAAGATAAGAAGTTCCAAAATACTCCCTCCGTTCATAAGTATAAGATGTTTTGGCAAGTCAATTTAGAAACAGAAGAAGTAGCTAATATACCAAAAGTTAGTACTCCCTCCGTCCCAAAATAAGTGACTTGGATTTCTCTAGATTCGGATGTATCTACATACTAAAACACTTAAACATGCCTAGGTGCATGTGAATCTGAACAAATCCAAGTCACTTATTTTGGGAGGGAGGAAGTATGTTAAAAAATGCTAACAAGCCAGCGCAAAAATCAAATAGCTCATTATAACTCCGAGCATTCTGTTACCTTCTCCTATTTCAGAATTTCTGAAAGAGCGTGCCCCAACATATCCAATTCTATGAGCATTTCCTGACCTATGAGAAAGAAGAGTGAGATTAGTGAAAATTATAACCATACTTCAAACTAATTCATAAGCCATCACAAAAGTGCCTCTGTGTAAAGTGACAATGAAGAGAATGATAATAAAACGAACCAGTAATCCTTCTGCATTTGAATCAATCGTTGTTCAAGTCTTGATAGAAGAGTCGTGCGCTCAAAGTCCTGCTTATCA
Source organism: Avena longiglumis (assembly GCA_030063025.1). Taxonomy (NCBI): domain Eukaryota; kingdom Viridiplantae; phylum Streptophyta; class Magnoliopsida; order Poales; family Poaceae; genus Avena; species Avena longiglumis. Next base: position 474,188,333 of record CP125976.1, read on the forward strand.
TGAGCTGGCTCTATGAAGTTAGCCTCAAGTACACCTGCAGATTAAAGTGATTATTTCTCGAGCCGCTAACAGACAGAAAGAGATACTTATATTATTATAAAGACCAGAGCCACCTACCTATGACACCACGCCCACCACTTCCTGCAGCAGTCCACACTCTCCAGAAAGGCTAGAAGAAACAAATAAAATCTTATGTGATAATAAAGCAATCCACCATGAACTTCAAATTCCAAGAACAAGAATACTTTCTATGGGGTTCATAAAGGTCAATAACGTTTCTAAGACCAAGCAATTACTAGTACAATTTGGAAGTGAACAGACTATGAGACACATACTAATCAAGCATAAAAGAATGACCTATAAGACCCACCAACAATCAATATGTGACATAATTAGAAGTTTAATAAAGAAATAATTATACCAGCTAGATTAGAAAAGAGATGGACTTATATGATCTCAACCAAGAAAAGGATTGCACATAGAAAGGAACCTTTATCAGACGGTTCCTGTGGTATACATTAAATCCTTGTACGTCAACATGATGTTTTGCATCTTTTACAAAGCCAATTGTCACCTCAGCTACCATCTGGGACACAAAAGATCAAACTTTGATGAGTAATGAGCTACCGACACTTCATCAGGATTCAGGAAAAAGTCAAGAGGTTATAGTCTACAACATTTGAATCTTTTGGAAGTCCATTAGTTGCAACCGGCCTGTATGTAACCTCCTTCTTCAGCATCATGTCAGTCACAATGTTATGGTGCTCAATCTCTTTTCCGCGTAAAATCATTTGGAAAGCATCTGGAACTCTAAGATACAAAATAGATGCATAACTCTGCACAGGGAGATTACACAAGTCATACTCAGCAACACGACTAGCATCACATACTAACTGAATAATAATAATAATATGTCAAAGAGATGCAGGTTCTAGTCTGTAACAGGAGAGAATGCCGCACAGGGAGCAAATTCTATGTTGCAAGAACCTTTACAAGCATGAAGCATTAGGTACTTAATAACAAAAATCACACACATGAACAGCCTAGTGGCTCACGCAGTTTGGAAGTAATCTAGATTCTAGAGATTTTGAAGATTCAGCTCCTAGCGAGAGTAGCTATTTCTATCCAGTTTTATAGCAACCAACCAGCAGTTATCAGTTTTGTCAGTGCATCAACAACGCCCTGGTGGGCCCCAAGGCCACAAACGTTTCGACACAATTACAAGAAAATGCTTATTTTGGAATCTGCTATCGTAATTCCGAGCGTCCCAATGCAATATTTTATATCTCGTATCGGATATTGGTCAATCTGAAAGCTGAGACACTATAATCGCCTAATAGAGTTCTCATGATTTGACTAACATTATAAGAAATTAAGAATACATATCAACCATAAGTCAATTCAAAACATCACTGTGAGCTTACCCTCATGATTTGACTAACATTATAAGAAATTAAGAATACATATCAACCATAAGTCAATTCAAAACATCACTGTGAGCTTACCCTCAATGAATGCCTATATGTGAGGAAATGCTTGGAATTTGGATACTGCTTAGCCATCTCAATATTCTTCTCGTCACGGTTACCACCTCTGAGTTGAATATCCTGCCCTCCCAAATATCATTAGTTACCACAGTTTGCTGATTAACTAAACCACGGTGGCAATGTTAGCATTCAAACTTACATTTACATCAGCATCAAAATCAAGCTCCAAATCTCCTTGGTCATCTTCCCAAAGATTGTAAATGATAACTCGAGTCCCGTGTTCCTTTATAGAAGAAAACTGCAAGCATAGTGTACAGAAACTTTAAGCACGAGATAATCATACTATCCTTGCACAAAATACGCCATGCTGTAAATTCTTCATTTATAAAGGAAAACAAAACATATACACAACTACTTGCGCATGTACTAAATTTGACTATCAAGAGTTTTCTATTTTAAACTGTCAGTTATTTGACTTTTTTTTGTTTTGCAACGCAAATCGTGAAACATAGGGTATTGGTTGTCGTGTCAAAATGCATATGTGATGCAGCATAAGCTATACCTGTTCAAGTAGTTCCGCTTCGGTTCTATAGGGCGACCACATGATGATAGTCTGTAGGCTTGTATTCCAATCTGGAAATGTACTCCGCACCTTTCTTGTCCAGTTCAGTTTATTTTTTTCATAATCAATCTGCAAAGTATCCACAGAAATTGAAAATTTAGAATAGAGATATTAACACATGACTTGTAAGATTTCCAGAAAATTAATCTTCATTAAAGCCTGCAATCAATAAGCATAACTCGGTTTTCCCCAAATAAGCATTCTTAAAAGGACTTCAAAAGGTACATGATACATTACCATTGGAACAACAATATCCTCTTTACCAGTGCTCCTCAGAAAGGTATAGGATAACATGCCGATGCTTTGTGTAGGCCTTCATGTCAAAAAGAAATAAAAGGTCTCAGTTTCATGGTAAGGAAAATAACTCAAAATGTCTAGAAATAGAAAGTAATCATAAAACTGGGTAACTAGAAATAAATTAATTTGCAATGATCGCATAGAAATACTTCCTAATTGCAATGCGATATACACAAACTACTAAATCTTTTCTTCCAAGCAAGTCTTATTCTAACTTCTCAACATTTCCAAGACACAATTTTAACCAATGGTTCTCATCATAGTAAGCAAGCAGTACAAACTACAGTAGTCCATATGTTTAACACTTCGAATGATGAGCGAACAACACAACAAAGAAGACTTGCATTGCAGTTACACTAACTCACTAAGGTTTACATGTCTCCGTCTATACATTAAACCAGCAGATGTCAATTTATATCTGGTATCTAAATTGAACAGACTTGATTAATTGCTAGTGAACCATATTACCACACAAATGGAGTATTTACGTAACTCTTTTGCCCAAAGATATTTTGGTGGTTCGGAAATGCTTCAAAAAAAAATATGGGTAAAAAACCATCTTCTAGTTATAGTTCCAGTCTGATAGGCAAGAGTCAAGATACAGTGAGACACAACCTTTTGCCTTCTCCGCAACTACGGGAGAACACTAGAACATCAGCACCAAGTCTCATTGTACTAGTCTTGAAACCATTTCCATCTGAAAGACAGCAGCAAAGCAAGTGAATTGAATGCTTTATAGTTTTACCCGCATACTAAAAAATTGTTATGATACATCAAATGACGGTGTTAAGATAATTTACTCTTCCAACTTACATTGTCCAATGGTATTTGCAAGTTGACTCTTGGCCGAATAGCCCAAGGACATGCAGTGCCGCATTTTTTCTGGGTCCATTCCACCACCATTATCTAGGCAATAAATTAAAAGGAAAATTCTAGCATAAGTATGTGAAATTCTGTCGCTGCTGCTCCTTCAGTAGTTTCATTTTAATCTTGCTTCCCTACCTAGCTAATTCACAATAAAGTAGAAATAACATTTACCCATAAACTGAATCTTATTCATACAGGAGCTGATCTAGTAAGATCTAGTAAGAGTCCAATGAACTTGTAAGGTTGTCTGACTGTTTAGTCCAATAGATTTAACTTTCTCTAACCTAAATTTGGTTCATCCGTCAAATAAATGGGAAAAGAAAAGTAGCATAGAAGGTCATGTATTTAATATGTGACATGCAAAACAAGGACATCCTATACAAGTGATACTGCATATATGATATAACATGCCATGTAGGTACAACAAATTAATTTAGAGATAGAGGTGGAAAAAATCTTAGATATACCTATGTGAGACAATAATAATTGTTAGGATGGTGATGCAGTTTCCTCTTAGTATAAACAAGCTTTAATTCGTCAATACAAGTTAATGTTCAGTTCTAGCATGAGTTCAGCTGGACATGTTTTCTTTTGGTAACTTGATCTAGGTAATGTTATTCTTATTATCAATACTTTTTCTAGACAAGTAACAAGAACTAAGTATATGTCATCATTAGTATAAGGCAAGTGGACAGAAATCTTTGCACCTTCAACAAGGAGCATTCTTGTTTTGTCTCTACTGTTCTCTAACATGTCAATGTTCACAAAGGTAGCTCCATTTCTAACCTAAAAATGAAACAGCGGATCAGTAAACAAAAGATACAAGGATTTGATTCTACAAACTAGAATAACAACTTAAATCTTCTCTAGCTTACTTCATCGAGTGAGTTGTCCAGAAGCTCAGCCAAAGCTGTAACAGCAATCAAAGTATATGTTAGCCAATTGATATGCATGACCAAAGATTGGAGGGTGATTGAACAAACAATGCATTGCTGATTCGTGCATCAGATTTAGTGTTCATATGAAAAAAACAAGATAGGAACAAGCTGAGCTGAAGATGAAGGCCATACCCCCTAGTGCCCACTTGTGGCTTGTCGCATTTGAGTGCAAGAATTTAGGATGTACACGGACATGTTCCAGTCCAGATGCTGAAATAAGTAACACAAAAATCAACATAAATACGAATCAAAAGGACTACACATATGAAGACTACCATGCGAACATGCATTCTCATCAACTGTGAAGGGAGAAGGTAAAATGTGTCCAAGGATTTTTGTTTTCCTTCCTACTGAAACGCATAGCTTTCCAGTAAGATAATGACAGATATGCCAACTGAACTGCTATCTTTCACTGGGAAGTCAACAAAAAACAGTCGGGGAAAATGATTGAGATGAAATAATTATATTCGGTTTTATTGCTTGCCATTTTCATGCATTTGATTTGAGAAGTATCAGTACATTAGTTCGTTATAAGGCCCTTGTTCAAGGGATGTTGGAATTCATCAAACAGCCTAAACATACGCCGGCCCCAAATGCTCTGGCAGCAGTAGGAAATAGTAGTAGTTAACGATGCAATCATGGACATGCGAATCAAACATTTTCCAAAAGTAGTCTTGGGGTCAAAGATAATCCCATTCTTACAAGGAATCACTCCACGCTGCAAATGAGTTGGCAAAATTAACGAGAAAGGGGAAACAGAAGCACCCAGACCGAACATTGGATCAAATTACCCATCTATGACGGGAACAACCAATGCAAATCAAGCAATGAGAACAGGCAGCGGCTTCACACGGGTCGTAAAAGATCAAAATAATTACCAGAAGAAGGGAGCTGCTCCGGAATCCCGGCCGGCTTCCCGTCGTAGTCCCCGGCCTTCCAGAACTGCTTGGTCGCGCTCCTCGACGGAGACGACGGCGGCGGCGGCGGCGGCGCGGGTAGCAGATCGAGGAAACCCGGTGGCACCGAAACCCTAGCGCGCTTCCCCGAACCGCTGCCCCCTGCCGCCAGGCGCGCCCTCTTGGCGCTGCCGCCGACGTCGCCGTCCGAGTCGGAGTCGCTGCTGCTGAGCTCTATCAGCTGCGCGGGGGCGCTCGATCCGCTGACGCCGCCGCCGCCGCCGCCCCCGGCCGTCGCCGGCGGCGTGGGTCGCTCCTCGGCCACTTCGGTTTTCACCACCCCGGGCTTCATGAGCAGAATCGATCGAAAGATGGAGGGCCTGGTCCGTAAAATCCGGTCCTCTTTCCCAATAACTCTTCTTCTTTTTCGACCTTTTTTCCCCGGCGAGGGCTTTATATGCAGTGCTGACCTGTGCCCCACATCATAAGGATCGTACGTGACTTCTCAATGACGGCTGGGCCCGGAATCCACATGGAGGCCACGTGTCAGTGGGAGCGACGGAGCATATGGGTAGGAACTTCGCGAGTAGAATTAAGAGGGTGTGGTTAATGTAACCGGAAACGGCTACGTTCCGTTCCGTTCTTCTGAGCTCATCGCCTACAGTGGGCACACTAGACACGTGGGCACACTTGTCAGGGGTGGCAGCCTGAGACAAGTTTGACGATGATTGACTGGAATCGATGTGACACGACTCGTCAGTGGCGGCGTTGTCATGCGGGCGTGCAGCTCGATATTACCACCTCCAGCTTGGTTGGATTCACAAATTTAGTAACCTCTACAAAAATCATTTGATTATAACTCACCGTCCAAACTTTACCCTAATCTAACTCTTTTGCTAAAAGACATTCAACATTTTTTTGAACGGGAAGGACCCCGAAGGGTCCGGAAGCTATATTAAGGAAAAGCCATGGGATTACAAATTACAATAAAGACCCTGGCAGAAACACAATCTATAGCATGACCCTGAAGTTTTACACAAAGGACCCTACAAAAAAAGATGGAAACGCGATCAGGTCCTTCTCCACCGTCGGCAGAGAGCATCTCCTTGCGGCCGTCGACGCCGTCGCCGGGGACAGCACCACTTGGTGACGACGTGACGATGAAAGTCGCAAGCGATCTCGCGAAGAACCTCCCTAGCCAAAGCTCGGAGTCGCCGCCCTACGACCATGGCTTTCAGCAGCTGGACGGCAATCTGCGGTCGTCAAAGAAACGCTGTTGATGGTGAACTCCAAAACATCTCCCAGAACATAGCTTCGAAGCATCCTCGCCGCATCCGCCTTGTAGACGCCAGCAGACCTGCACCCCATCTTCTCCTCCCGCCACCACGGCCGGCCAGAGAAAGGGGGGAATATGTTATTAGTCTCTCATCCCTTCAAATTCCCATTACCTAATCATAATTTCATCCAACCAAATATGTTATTAGTGATGTTGATACCACTACCTTAGCGCCAACGGTAGAAATCCTTAGCAATTTCACGAGCAAAATAAATATTTGTATCACAGTTTATGGATATACCTCAATCGCACTCCTAAGCACTATGAAACCTCACATTAGTAACCTCGCAAAAAATCACATTAGGATAAGATGTTTTAGATCATGGCGAGGGTTAACATGATAGCTTAGGACGATTGTTTAGGGTATGTTTGGTTTGTGCCTCTATCTTACCCTTCTGAAATATTTGTCACGTGAAAGACGCTCTCTCTCTCTCATTTGTTTTATAGACAGTTTATTGGCTACCAATGGGTCGTTTGGTGCCACCTTCATAATCTATTATCAATTCTTAGCCATCTCTGGTTGTGCACCAAATAATTGGCTTGTCAATATTGGCAGTGCAGTACCCTTAGTGTAGATCTATGGGTAGAACCCCATATTTTGTGCATTATAATGGCTTGCAAAGTGGAGATTTAAAACTATATCTGGTACCATGAATAGTAGACTAATTTTATTTGGAAAGGAAGTCGGTGAGCTAATGATGTTTGGAAACACCATGAGGCAACCCTATGACTCCCACGTGGGTGGGCCTTGGTGTGATGCCTAGAAGTATGGGATCCACAGAAGAGAGGGCCCATGTTGTCCTTTGGACGAGGACCACTCCAACTATAAAAATTTATGTCTATTTATTTTTAAATTTTTTCATCATTGTCGGAGGAACCAATGTGAAAGCAGACTGTACATACAATTGATTCGCTCTCCAAGGGTTTCTTCCTCACTTTTGATGTCGCATCCACTGGGCGCGCTACAAATGTCTCTCTCCTCTCCAATAGACGGTATACCCTTCTCCAACATCGTCTCTCCCCGGGTTGCCACCATGCCAACATCTCCATCTCCATCACTCGTATTGCTATTGCTAGACATGATGCTTAACACTATGAGTTGTTTCCTCGTAATTTATTGTGCCATTATATTAGATGTTTCAGTAATACCTTATGTTAATGGCTACGGTGAAAAAGTATGTTGTTTTGTCACATTATTTCTTTTGTATTCTTTTGTGCTAATATATGAGTGCACACTTATTCTAGGGGATCAATTAAGGAGTACACTATGTTACAATGAATTGACGGTGAAGGAAGTGAAAATAAAACGTTTACCCAATATTGGAGTCATACACATGTCACACGTGTGGTAATTATGTGGACCTTAGAAATTAATAATATGGTTAGGATTTGCCTTTGTTGAGAACATTAAAAAATCAAGGATCACCACAATGTTGCAGGTAGCAATATAGTTTCATTTTGTACCGTAACTTTAAATTCCCTTCACTATTTTTCAAAAAGATATAAAAATGGCTTCTTCTTGTGGAAATAGCGAATTTTGTAAAAAAAATCTGAATTCTTTGTACATGTATGTCGACTCTAGGTTTGAACTTGGAAGTATTTGATAGGTTTCATGAAGGGAATATGTCATGAGAGGCAATAATAAAGTGTTTATTATGTATAATCTAAGTATATGATAGATATTTATTTTGCATGCTATAATTATATTAATACAGAAACATTAATACATGTGTGTTTAATAAACAAACAGAAAGTTTCTAGTTATGTCTCTCTCATAAACTAGCTCGTTGATTAACAAGATGATCAAGGTTTCCTGATCATGGACATTGGATGTTGTTAATAACGAGATCACAATATTAGTGTAATGGTGTTATGAACATTCATCCGAAGTATAGCATTACGATCAAAGTCATTGAGTTTATATTGCTATAACAACTTACGAAGTGATCCTAATCCTCAGACCATGAGATCATGTCAATCACTAACACCGGAAGAGTTTCTTGATAACATCAAACATCACACCATAACAGGGTGATTATAAAGATGGGTTCAGAACTAATAAAGTGTTATGTTGACGCCCATGGATCGAGAGTGGAATTTGTTCATCCCGATGACGGATAGATATACTCTGGGCCCTCTCGGTGATATCTCATCGGTTAGCTTGCAAGCAAGTGATTTGATCACTAGAATGTTATATCACGGGAACGAGAAAAGAGTGCATGTTAGTAACGAGATCAAACTAGGTATGGAGATACCGTTGATTGAATCTCGGACATGTAATATATCGCAAAACAAAAGGATTAAGATACTAGCGTAGAAGGTTCCGACGATCACAAGAAAGTCATCGTTGAATGTGTGGGAGTCAGTATGGGTCTCCAGATCCCGCTTCTGATTATTGATCCGAGAGGGGTATCGATCATGTCCACATTATTCGCGAACCATAGGGTGACACACTTAAGAGACACTGATATCCAATTGAAGCAAAAGTTTCATGCCGGAAAGAATAACAAGCGCAAAAATTTATTTCACTAGATATCGAAACAGGTTTTCGGGTGAAATTGCAGAAAGTGTTTTTGCATGTGAAATGAAATACTAGCAAGGGGTTATATGTGAATGTTTTTAATTAAAGTAATTGACAAAATTCTGAATAAATAAAAGGAGTTTTATTTAATGAGAGTTTGCATTAAATTTGGTGGAAATTTAATGGGAATTTTGAGTGAGATTTTGAGTGGAGGGAATTGAAAGGATTTTTGTGAGTGGAGTGACCACCCACATGAATGAGGGGAGGGCCAGGGGCAGCCCCCATGCGCCGTCCACCCCCTTGGGGTCCCCCCTCTCCTATAAAAGGCACCCCCCTCCTCACTTCTCACTCACACCTCCTCGTGAAGGATCTCTCTCCCCCTCTAGTATTTATCCCCCATGGTCTCGGACTAGGGATACATGTTCCCGGTGGCTATTCGGCAAGAAAGAGTTGTGCTTCCGCAGCATCGCTGGAGCGAGGAGGCGGAGGTTGCTCGGTGCCTCGAACGTGTGTGCGAGCATGGATGCGCCGCTAAGTTGCGGTGCTAAGGACTTCCTCTTGATCTTGAGATCGGCAAGAGATCGTCTACATCAACCGCGACTTTAACTCGTTAAGCTTTGTCGGTATTCAAGGGTATGATCTCTATGGATATACATCCGCACGTTGTTTATATCTAGTAGATAGATCTTGGTACATAGTTGTTCCTATCGTAGAATTTTTTTTTGTTTTCTATGTTGTGAACCCTACATTTCAAAAGATCTCAATGTGTCTCCACACCATGGTACACTTCTAAGCACACAAGGACAGTTCATGACCGAATCTAAACAAAAATGATTCGGGACACCATGCATTCGGCAAGAGGAACCCATAGTCCGAGAAAAAAATGTTTCGATCGACCCGCTCCTGCGCGTCCCCCGCGGGCGACGCAGGGGCGTCGCCACCCTTCTAGCCTCCCTCCCGCTCTCCTCCTCTCCCTTCCCGCTGCCGCCGGCGAGAGCCGTCGAGCAAAGCTCGGGCGGTGCTGGTGGTGGCGGGTTTTCCTTTCTCCGGCATCTGGCGGTTCTCACGGGGAGGATGTGATAGGCGACGGTCTTTGGCGTAACTCGCCAGGCGGCAGTGGGGCGGCTCAGCGGCGATGTCCTGGCAATGGAGGCTTGTGGGGGGGCGATGACTAGACGACGGCGGGGCACCCTGTCGTGGCTAACGACGTGGCCTGGATCTAGGACCGTTCGGGCCCGATATGGGTTGGGCGGGCTGGCGGCGAAGCCCAGTGGCGGGAGGCGGCCATGGAGAGTTGCGGCTGGTGATGGGGGCGACGGTGGTCCGCAGGGTCGGTGCAGTGGCCCGGGACGGCACGGAGGCGGAGGGCGCTGGCCCGATCTAGGACTGCGCGGACCAAATCTTGGTCGGTTGGGCTGCTGCTCTCTCACCCGATCCAGGCGTGCCTAGGTCAGGAGCGTGCCCTGCAGGCTAGGTAGGTCTGTTGGAAGAAAAGGCCCAGCCCTCTGCCTTGTCCTATGACCTGCATCTGAGCCAGCTGGGCTTGGATTCCGTGTTGTAGGCCTCCTTTCGCTCAGGTGAGCCCGAGATGGACAATTCCCGATCTGCTCTGCGGGGCTCTGGGCTCTCCTCAGACCGTCGGCGGTTTGGTTGGCCCGAGTGACCATGGTGGCGATGGCGCTACTACATGGCGCAGGGGATTTGTAGTGGTGGCAGATCGACTGGTAGACGGAGTAGGGACTAGGGCTAGGGTTGGTAGCGACGGTGACACCCCTGCTGCATGATGCGTGTTGAATGCCCCGTAGGGAAACCCCAAGAGCAAGGTATGATCCATCACAACAGCAAGTTTTTCCTCAGTAAGAAACTGAGGTTATCGAACCAGTAGGAGGAAGGAAGCGCCTCAAAGGTGTTGCAAGCAACGTGGAAACCTGCACAACACAAACTCAGAACCTTGCCCCAACTAACAGTGAGGTTGTCAATATCACGGGTTGCTGTAACAAAGGATTAACTGTATGGTGTGGAAGGTGATGATGGTTTGCAACAAGTAAACAGTGGAAGATGTATCAATGGCAAAGATTGGACCAGGGTCCATAGTTCACTAGAGGTGCTCTTCTTAGATAAACAACATGGCATGAAGGGTAAACAAATTACAATGAGGCAATTGTCGAACTAAGCAAGGCATAACAATGCAATATCAGATAAAAAGATCCTATGAGATTTGATTGGGAAATACAACAATATACATAGACCGCCATCCAACTGCGTCTATGACTATAAGTCCACCTTCAGGTTATCATCCGAACCCCCTCCAGTATTAAGTTGCAAGCAACATACAACTGCTTTAAGCAAAGTGTGTAAGGTAAACAAGATACCATTGTTTTTCCCTAGTGGCAATAACACATATACAACCGAAGAGATTTCTGTCACTTCCCTTGGAAACTAGAGGCATGAGCCCACTATCGAGCATAAATACCCCCTCTTGGAGTCACTACCAACTACTTGGCCAAGATAGCTACTAACAACGGAGAGCATGCAAAATCACAAACAACACAGACATGATAGAATCAATAAGACAAAACCATTAATCAATATAACATAGTAATCTCAATATCCATCGGATCCCCGTAAACACAACATGCATGATTACAAATATATTAGATCTTGATCATGAACGGAGCTCACAAGATCTATACATGAAAGCACAAGGAGGAGATATAACCATCTAGCTACTACATGGACCCGTAGTCCAAGGTGGAACTACTCATGCTTCATACCGGAGAAGAAGGCCTCCGAGATGATCTCCCCTCCGACAGGGTGCCGGGAAGAACTTCAAATCCCCCCGGCCTAGGGGCAATGGTGGCGGCGGCTACAGACGGTTTCATGGAGTTTTGATCGGGTGCCTAGGGTTTTCTGCATCGGGGGCTTCTTATAGGCGAAGAGGTGAGGCTGGGAGGCGGACAGGGGGGGCACACCCTGCCCAGGCGTGGCCTAGGGTGGGCCTGTGCCTAGGGGGTATGGTCGCCCTGTGGCGCCCCTCTGTCCACAGTAAAATATTGACTTTGGGTTTTGTCCCGTCCAATTCCGAGAATATTGATTTTCTGCCTTTCTGGAACCAAAAACAGAAGAAAACTGGCAACTGGCATCATGGAAAATTGTTAATAGGTTAGTTTCATAAAACATATAAAAACACCTCAAAGTGTAGACAAAGCAAAGCAAAGTAGATACTAAACAAGGATGGAGCATCAAAAATTATAGATACGTTTCCGACGTATCAAGCATCCCCAAGCTTAACTCCTGCTCGTCGTCGAGTAGGTAAGTGATAAAAGAATAATTTTTAAAGGTGACATGCACCATCAAAACCAAGATCAAACCATTTGCAAGCATTGAAAGCTGGGATCAAAAAACTCTAAACATGTGCATGAAAGATGGAGTTCTAACAATAAGACAAAGTAACTATGCATGCAACATGAAAGGCTACAAACAAAGATCATGAATAACATGCATTGAAAAACGTTTGTTTGTTTCGTATACAGAAAACATGGCATAGTGGCAATCAGCTTGTCCCTCATAGAGTAGCAAATAGATGCATAGGACACCTTCAAAGTTTATAAGAGTTACTAGATACAAATAGCACAAGAACAAGCAATATCACAATATGCATCAATCAATAAGTTTTGGGACACTGCACATAGAACTAAGAATGGCAACTATGCTCTATTAATGGTGCCTAAAGGTAGAAGGTGGAGACCCAACATAATAGTGGAAGAGAGGCCCTTCATAAAGGGAAATAGGGATTTCAAGTTTCACAAAGATCTTCCAAAAATTATGGTACTTGTTAGCTTTCAGCCCTCATTGCCCCTATCATAAGCATCTTGAAGTGGTTAAGGTTAAAGTGAACAAACTATGGAGTATATGCTTGACAAAGTATAAGTTGGCAATCTCATGTCCCTTGAATACGAGGGCCACACCTCATGCTACTCAACTTTAGTCACCTGTAAGTTCTTGTCATAGTAATTACATGTGTATCATAGAGAACCGTCAACGGGGTACCCCTTGCACATGGTACAAGAGCTACCCCATAACCAAAATGACAAGGCAAGCAGACAATGAGCATCTCAGCGATCTTTTTATTTACTATGTGTATAGCTTTTTATTGAGGATGCTTCACAGATAGCTCATTATGGTGATGCTGCAAGTTTTCACCATCATTAGGCATGGCTTAGACTAGCGGTCCAGACGTTTCTCTAACACAAAATACATAACTCCATGGACTTACAATCTCCCTCTTTATTTCACACCGGTGACATTCATAGACAAAAGATCATGATATCAACTGTGCACAAAGTAAAAGTGCAATGTTGAAAACGTTCCGCATGACAGCATGGTTCTGCTAATTCTAACGTATAAGTGCAAGAATATACAACATAGACAACACAATGGTTCAAGTTTATTAGGGGCAAAGAATATAAAGTGTGCCATCAAGTTTGTGAGGGCTTTAATCACTAAGTTTTCACATGACAGAATACTTTTTAATTGGAAGATAGCTGAAAACAAGAATGTACCTGGAATGGTGTAACACACCATGCATAGGAATTTATAGTGGACACTTTGAAATAACTTGGTTTCTTGGGAGCTGGAAGCATGAGTAGAGCTTACTCATACACGTGGAGGCTAGCAAAAGACTAGGAGCAACCAACTAAGAGAGCAATAATGGTCATAATCATGCAGAGCGACAAAACATTACTAATCAAAGCATAGAGTGGTACTACAAGTCAAGGACTAAATGATCATAAAGGATATGGTGACTTGTTCATAGTAATAACATGGTGTGAGCATGTGCCAAGTCAACCCAAACAAAACATCAAAGGAGAATACCAAAATACTATGCTTTTGTATGCTAAAACAATGCATGATTCCCTCAAGGCACACTAAGCAATCCCAATTGTTTGGAACAAGTCATGCTACAGCAATAATCACTAAGCATAAGGTCAAAACAACACCTAGCATGATATGCTAAAGTCTAAGTCACAGCCAATGCAAGCTCCTCTTGCACTTCCAAGCAAGAACTTTCTACTCATTTCCAACACCAATCGACTTATTTGAAACAACATAGCGAGAAAGGGGGTCCAACTACTTTATTCAAGCAAACTAAAAAACTAAGAAAAGCAAACGAAAACTAAGATGCTCCAAGAACAACACAACAGTGCATGAAACAATAAAAACGAAGTGTTTAGACAGACCTGGGCTTTTTATTGATGACGAAGGGGATGCCTTGGGCATCCCCAAGCTTTGAAGCTTATAACTCTTGGATATTTCTTGGGGTGACACCGGGGTGACATCCCCAAGCTTGAGCCTTTGTCCGTTTTTCATCTCATTACATCATTCTCTCTCTACACCTGAAATTTTCCTTCATACAAAACTTTACATAATCTTCATTAGCAACATTAGTATATTCAAAAGATAATAGACCTTTAGGCTTAGCTTTGGAACAGCAAAACTTTTCACTAAAAACACAAGATACTGTAGCAACTCCTTCAAAAATCTCAATTCTCCAAAAGAGAACTAAAAAAGGAATCAATAAGAAGCAAATGCAAATAATGGCAAAAATCTGTCAAAATAGACCAGCATGTACAAACTGATTTTTTCGAAAATATCCTGAAGATCAAATCAAAAAGTGATGAACTAAAGAAAGTTAGCTAACATACTGGGGGATTTATTCATAAATTTTCAGCTAAATACAACCTACAGAGACTCCTCACGAATTTTTATGGTGGAGGACAAGAATCTGTTTCGGGACAGCAACTCCCCAAATCTTACTTCCCTCTTATTAAAGGTCATTATTGGCACAAAAAGCAAATAGAAAGGATAAGGAGAGGTCATTACTGAATTAATAACTTCCAAGACTCAAGAAAACTCTTGGGTTATCTCCCAATAAGTATTTTTCTTTAACGCCTTTAAGTTAGGCTTGATAGTTTGAGAAGATGCTCATATAAGAAATATGAATCGAAGTAAAAGAGAGCATCAAGAAGCAAATTCAAAACACATTTAAGTCTAACCCACTTCCTATGAATAGGAATCTTGTAAGAAAATAAATCAAAGAAGCACAAATCAACAAGCATAGGAAATCAAAACAAGTGCAACTTCAAGGTTTTCAACATAAAGAGGGGAAACTTAATATTGTTGAGATACATAAGACCATGTTTCCCTCTCCCATAATAACTTTTAGTAGCATCATGAATAAAATCAACAATATAACTATCACATAAAGCATGCTTTTCATGATCTACAAACACATAATTTTCATCAAGCTCAAAAATAGTGGGGTTAAAACCTTCAAACCCACTTTTAGCAATTTTTTAATAAGGTAACTGATCATTCAACATAGGACCATCATCTAGAGCTTTTGTCGTGGTGGTGTCACGGCAGATGCCATGGGTAGGCTTAAGTTGGGGGCCGAATGGGTGCTTGTGGTCACCGGGGAGGGAGTGCACGGTCTTGCCATGCACAAAGAACAAGATGAACTCTCCACACTTAGGGATTTGATTGATCCTTAGGAATTACAAGTGCTCCTTGAGCTGTATGAACTAGTGTTCTGGGCACTAGTTCCCTACTTCGTCCAACCTCCTACTACAGCTATGCCCTCCCTTATATAGGCAGCGCTAGCTAGCTTATACCCCTTTGGTTTCTAGGGTTTACTGTTTGGATCTTGGTCCCAACAATGTGGGCCGGGTCATGGGCTTGCCCTAAGCCCAATGGCCCAGTCCATAAAGCTTGACAGCTAACGGTCTTCTGGTACGCGCCTCCTATTCCTTTTGGCGTCACGTAGTAACCTTTATGTCAGCCCTTGCTTTGGGCGCCACCCGAATCCTTTTGTGTCACCGACGTCGCCCTTCTCTCTTGACCATGCTTTTACCATGGTCCCTCCTGAACCTCACTCGGAAAGGTGCCACGCGTCCTATGTAACACCGTCGGATCGGCCCTATGCAAGTTTTAGCGATTCCCGCCAAACCCGCATAGAAACGATTCAGAGGTGCCCACCAGGCACTTGCGTGCGGGTGGAAAACGAAGTAATATCATTACACAATAGTCCACGATGGAACCCACAGAACAGATGTATACAACAATGACTCCATGAGTCAAGAATACCGATATACAATACAAAGATCCAAATCACCTTGAAAACGATACAACATCCGACTACGGACAAGATGCAAATGGGGCTAAGAGCCCTGAAGAATAACCAATGGCGTCCATAACCCTGCCCAGGCCAAGCCGGAAGGGTAACCCTGCTAACGACGTCGATCTCAAACCTGCTTAACAAAAGGGGTGCCGACAAAGGGCAAAGGAAAAAGAGAGCGGTCAGTACTGAGGCCAGTACACGGCGAGACTAGAATTCGGCGGTCCTCGCCTACATAGGTATGGTGGACTGAAGCGGCAGCACAACATGCACTAAACAACCTATAGAGACTCAATACAACTGGCGGCTATTAGATAGGGATAAGAAAGACCTATTCGGATCCAACCTAAAACTATCACCAAGCATACCCATCCTGGTATTTCCCCCTCGAGACCAAACGAGGAAGTCAACCGAGGAACTCACATCGTTGGCAGTTTTATTCATTCCGTTATAGTTTCGGTAATTACTAGTCAGATATAGATAGCATGAGTCATTATGATATTATAAACAGTGGGCAGGTTTAGTTAACCATTCTGTTATAGTTGCAAGACTTACTAGTCAGATATAATTGTAACAGGTGACAACCCAAATTCAGCAGTTGTTGGCACTTTTATTTAGCCATTCCATTATAGTGAAGCTGATTACTAGTCATTATAAAGTCAAATTTATAGCACTACTTTAGTTATAGTTGTCAATGATCGATTCTTCGTGCCAAGTCGTCCATAACCGCGGACACGGCTTTCAGAAAGTTTTACCCTGCAGGGGGCACAAATAGCAACACACGCACGATCAACCTCGGAAAAAACCAAATTAAAACCCAACGAGGCATCACGATAGAGCAATTGCAAGATTCATATAATATTTCAGGGGGCCACCCCACTAAGCTACCATGACGAAGTTGGCGGCTCGAGACGGACCCAGGTTTGTGTAATCAGAAACGACTGAGAACCTGAAAGTGTGACTGGGCTAGTCGATACCGCATAAACGTATCACAATTCCTAAACAGTATAGGCGCTCCACGCGCAATCGTAATAAAGCAGTAAAGCATGGCATAAGTACAAGATAGTAATAAAGCCCCAAACTAGTTTGTGGCCCCAAGAAATAATATATGACTCAAGCTCTGGCTAGGGGGATTCATGGTCCCACATGTGGATAGTGCGAATATTCAAAGAACAGGTATCAAGTACTCGGGGTCCTACGGGACGCAAGTGGACGGTTAAAAACCAAATAACATCTATTGCCACATGTGCCTCTGTATTATTTACCTACTTCCAATTTTAGTTATCAAACGTCAATTAAAGCCATGATCATTTCCAACATTAAGCATGAGGCATTACTCGAACAACTGTGGAACATCGACAGCGCGACACATCACCTGCGCAAGCAACTACGACTCGCAAGGCTGACTATCTACCAAACAACAGGTAATAGGATGTGTCCATGGCAATATAAGGGATGTAGGGAGTATAACGGGGTACAGATTTTATAGCATCGCAACACAGATAGCAATAGATCAACAAGAGGAAATAAAGACTATAAATGTAAAATAGATAGAAAGGGGGAGAATGCTCGCCTGAAAACATTGTCGAAGGTTCATCCGAAGATCGGGTCAACACTCGCATCCACTCATCGGCCTAATCCGTGAAGAAGCAAAGCACTAGAAGAAACACCGGATGCACTATTTAATACTACGACAAAAGACCGGGCATGATGCAGGTATGATGTATGGCATGACAAGGATGCGATGCAATTAGACAATATTAAGCGGAACCGGGGTCCCGACAATTAGTTAGTTGCTTCATGTTATTTAGATACCCCGCAATCTAAATGTTCTCTTATCAAGGCAAAACATGTCACCGGTTCGCTACCCAAATTTAAATGGGTCCCATAAAAGACTGGATTTGCCCACATATGTTCTCCATATTTAATTATAAAATGAATCAGCATAAGGCCCCCAAACCACACAAATATGTATGCAAACATATATAATTATATGCAACATGTCGATATCATGTATTATAAAAATATGGGGCTCCGAAAATGGGTCACACATGGGATCGACGGTCTTGATGTTCACCGAGAGGGGTTCGACGGGGTTTGGTCTTCGGCGGGATCGGGGTCTTCGCATTCCATGAATAAGATCTTGGGTTCCGCCAATCTTCGGTTCCATGACATGCCGGTGTCGGACTTGGGTGCGGCGCCGATGGTTCATCGACCTTGTCTTGGTCGGTGTCGATCATAACTGAGGTAATCAAAGCCAAACAAAAATACACCATCTTCACTTGCACACACACAAGCATTATGCTTCAAGATCCCACCTCCCCTTCACTGTATGCAGCATCAGGAGCACCATTCCCTAAGCATCAACATAAAAGGAGTTGACCATTTGTAACAGGCGCATCAGACACATGATACAGGGCATCATTGGGCAGCAGATATTGCTGGATCCACACGAAGTACCTCGAGCGGGAGGGAAGACGGGTCTGGGTCGAGCGCCTGCTTGTCAGGGCAGGACGACACGATCGGAGACAGAGCGATGACGGCGTCGAGCAAGAGGGATGTGTCCACGACCATGGAGGCGACCGAAGGTCGAGGCAGAACAGCAGCGTCACGATGAGGTCGCAGGGAATGAGTGCAGAGGGAGGCGAGCATAGGAGGTCCCGACGACATTGAGACAGTGAGGGGGCGAGCTCGCGAGGCTCCGGTGGGCAGAGAGGAGGCGGGCAAGGTGCATGCCGACAGGGTCCCGCGACGGCGGTGGGGCTCGTGGGGTCAGGTACGATGCGAGGGACAACATGGACCAGCGACAGCTGACCAGTGGAGGCGCCGACGGTGGCAGGCAAGCTTGCTCGCGTCGGAGAGGAGGCGAGGAAGAGGTCGGCGAAGCGGGGTCAGGTGTCGCCAAAGGGAGAGGGGCTTGTGGGGGAACACGGGAGGGGCGATGGGGAGGCGAGCTCCGCGGTGGCGGGGAACATGGTGGAGGCGACGAGTGGGTAGCAGAGAGAGGCAGGGCTCGCGTCGTGGTCACGCAGAGTGGAAACCGAGAGAGGGAGCGGGGATCATGGGGTGGGGAGCGGGCCGAGCGGGGGGAATCGAGGGAGCAGGGATCTTGCATGGTCACGATCGGGTCAGGGTGGGGTCCACGGGAGAGAGGCCAGGAAACGTGACGGGGAGGGCGCCGGGGTGCCTGGGTGTGTTTGTGTAGCGTGTGTGCGTTGCGGGTGCGAGGGGAGAGTGGCGGCGGCAGGTGGGAAGGGTGGTGGGATTGGTTTGTGTCTAGGGTTTGATAGGGATTGGGGATTAGGGATTAGGGTTTATTTTTAGATGGGTCGGGTAGTAGGTGGTTTGGCCGGTTGGGCCTCTGGCCTGGACGGCTGGACTGCCTCCCCGGTTTTACAAAACTATTTTATTTTGATGTGTTCATTTATTTTTATACAAACAACTTTTGTAACAGTTTTTGACAAATAAAATATCTAGTAGACTAGGCTTTTTAATTTGGAATTAAAGGAGAGGATATTTAGAAAACAAAGTAGGCTTTTGGCGAAACAGTTGGCAATTAACATGCATGATGATGTCATGATTATGCACAAAGTATTATTTAACACGCGATTTTCTAGTAGTGGATTTCCCGGGGTGCTACATCCTATATGACTCGGCCCTTCCTCGGAAGACTCGGCTCGTTGGTTCCTGCAAGATTATCAACTTTGTCCTATACGAGCCGACATAACTCATATGTCGGCCGCACACGATTCTCTCTCCCGGCCGTACTTACTCGGTCTGGTTCTTTCTTTACCTGGAGCTAGCTAAGCTGGGTTATGTTTCACCCCCTGTGACCCTACCGGGGGTTGTCCCCCCGACATTAGTCCCCGAAGTTGGTGAGGTCTAGCAGTTCAAGCTGTTAGGCGTCTCCAGGTTCCTTTAACGTGATTGGAACTTAATTTTTGTCTTTATTTATCGCCTAGGGCGCACTGTTTGGCACAACCTTGCACCTTGCCGAGTCTGTCTGACAGTTTTCAGATCCACTCTTTGACTTCTTGGCTTATTTTTGCCTCGTGTCGAGTCACTTTGGCCAATTCCGAGTCATTTTCGGCGTGCTTCAGTCACTGACAGCTGGTAATCATGGTTACTTGCCTTAAATTTTGTTCCAAGCTATGATGGCACAGTGATGTCTGCGCAGTTATTCCCCGTCACTGTGGCAGTCCCATCGGCATGCGCCCCTTGTCCTTCCTTTCGTGACGTGGCATGGAATTTTCTGTGTATTGTTTCCACGTGGCGCCCGCTGATTGGCTTACCCGGCCGGGTACACGGCCACACGCTGGCCGCACGACACAGAGGGACCCCACGATTGGGGTTTTTACTGCCCTTAAGTAGGGGTGAGGGGGTTACAACTTCCCCCACGCCCGTTCAGTTTGCCCCTGCTTCTTCTTCTTCCTTGCTCCTGCGAAATCAAACCTCCCCCTTTGCGATTCTTCCTTCCTCCTGTTCTTGCCTCGTGATTGCTCCATTCCTCTTTTCATTCCACCACGGGTACCTGTTCTTCCAAACCTCTTCCAACGGCGGAGGAGATTGAGTCTGGGAGGATCATGGACGCACGCAACGGTGCTGATGGTGCTGAGGAGCAGGAGGTTCCCACCGGCGAGCGCGGCGGCTGGGAGGGCTCAGAGGTCTCCACCGAGGAGGTCGAATGGCTCCGCTCCACCAGGCGCATCCCACTGCAGGTGGATTGTCGTCTTCCCGCCGGTGAGATCTCTCCCAAACCCAATGCCAATGAGCGGGTGGTCTTCCTCTCTCACTTTGATCAAGGTTTTTCTCTTCCAGTGAGCACCTTATTTTCCTCGTTTCTCTCCACTTTCCATCTGCAGACCCATCATCTTCCTGCCAACGCGATTGGCTCCCTCTCTTGCTTTATTTCCGCTTGCGAGGCCTACCTCGGGATTTGGCCTACAGTTCTTCTGTGGGCCAAATATTTTAGCTTTAGGGTTCAAGTTGTTCCTCAGCCTGGTGCTCCTCGAGCCGAGAAGATGCCGACTCGGTGCGTTGCCGCTAGCATTACGCCCAGGAGAGACTCCATCTTTCCTTGGATTAATGGTCTTGATTCTTGCAATAAATGGCATAGGACTTTCTTCTATGTCAAAAACAACGGGTCCACCGATAACATCCGAGTCCCCCCTTTCTCGGACGAGGTCCCCAGCAAGAAGCTCTGGCAGCTTGACCTGCGTGACTAAGACGCTGCAGTGAACGAGGCCAATGTGATCCTGGAAAGGTTGATGTCGCCGGATGAGAACTTTCATCTCGCCGACACAGACCTCATGTGCACCTTCATCTCACGCCAGGTAAGCCCTATCCAAGCCAGGAGCCACAAGATGTGCTTCATGAGTGGCTCCCATGATCCCACTCGGCACTCTATGAAGGAGCTCACCCATGATTCCATTGCTCGCCGAGTAAGCTCGATCTTGAAACAGAACTTGGCGGATGATTGGGATTGGAGCTGCCCTCTATTTAGCCGGGTCAAGCCTGTCCCCTGGGTAAGTTTTCCGAGTCATTTTCCTTGCCGAGTCAGCTTTAGCTTGTTTGCCACTCTCAGTCTGGTTTTCGATACTCATTCTATTTGTCTCTCACTGAACCTTGTTTACCAGGTTGATGACGGTACTGTCACTCCTTGTGGTTATAACAGAGATTGCTTCGACTCCGACGAAGTCGAGTTCGATCTGGAGTGCTTCATGCCCATCCCGCATGCAGCTGCTGCTTCAGCTTCGGGTAAGAGTCAATCTCGTAACCCCTTGCAAGATTGGTCTGACAATGATGAGGATGATGATTGTATGATTTTGGAGGTACATGTCTTGTGACCTTAGCCTTCTAACTTATTCGAGTAAGCCTGTCATTTACTTATGCAGCTATCTAGGTACATGACATTCCTCCTCTCGCTGTGGGCGGTGTCGGCACGATCCCCGTTGCCAAGCCGAAGCGACGCGGGGCCTCTTCCAGCACTCAGCCAGCAAAGAAGAGCAAGCCCACTCCCGCTGCTCCTGTTGCTGCCACGCTGGCTGATACTCGCAAAACCGCTGGGCGCCGAGTCACACGCCGCGTAACACGTGATCCGGTTGTCACCGGGTAAGCTTTCGTGTCCTGCTTACATTATATTTTTCCTTCTTATGCATCGATATTGTTTTCTTATGCGTGTTTTGTTATTTTTCGATCGCCTCATGGCTAGCCAGCCGCTTCCGACATCGCCTCGCGCTAAGGCCCTGCTCCGAGCTCTGATTGCAAAACCCGTCCGAGTCGAGGCTCCCGCTGTTCAGGCTCATGCTTCTTAGTGTCAGTCAGACCCGGTGGCACACCCGACGAAGGAGACTCGGCCCAGCACCGCTGGCGCTGGTCAGGAACAACTTCCTGATCTTGGTGCCAGTGACACTAGCACCGAGAAACCCTCCGCCACCAGTTCCTATGGCATCATCCCTCAAGCTGGTGCGAATGAACAACTTCCTGATCTTGGTGCCAGCAAAACTGCTGAGCCCAGTCAGTCGGCTCCACTTTCTTCTCCGAACAATCCTGCTCGCTCTCCTCTTCCGTCAAAGAGCCAGACCCAGCCTGAGACTTCTGGTCCGGCTCGCTCTTCATCCGGCAAGACCACCTCCACCAAGCAAACAACGTTGGTTTGCGCTCCAGGTACTGCTCCTCAGATCCGGCCCCCAACGTTGGCAACAATGCTTGCTTAAACGGGTAAACCAGGCGAGTCCGTGGCTGCCGGGTCAGGTGATGGCTCTAAAGCTGTTGCCCTTCATACTAGTGCCGCTGCCACCCGCGCCAATGTAGGAACTACCCTGAAAATGGGTCAAGTTCTTACTCGGATGCTTTCGTGAGAAGGCCTTGGTTGGTGAGCCTTATGCTTTGGCGTGGAATGCAGGCGAAGCGAGGTCGCACCATTTGGCAAAAAACTGAAGTTGGGCCCCAAGGCCGTCTCTGACATGACCCAGCAAGCCATCACCTTAATGGCTCGCGCGGATGAAGTGAACGAGGTAAATGATTCTTCTACTCTTTTGTGTCAATGAGTATTTTCGTTATACATATCACCTAGTCCCCGAGGTTACTGCCGAATGAGACACTTATTCGGCTGTAAGCTCTAAGCAATATCTTAGCCTTTTATTTCTTTATGCCAAGCTCACATGTTAGACTTTCGATCCCTAGTCCCCGAGGTTACTGCCGAATGAGAAACTTACTCGGCTGTAAGCTCTTAGATAGGAGTCGTTCTTTATCTGTCTGGGAGCTTGATTTTTCCATTTATTCACTGTCCTTTTCCCTTTGTAGCTCACGCATAATGAGCGCACCAAGGTGCATCAAGCTCTCCTCTTGGAGCATCGCAAGCTCGAACTTGCGTATGAAAAGCTGCAAATTTACACCCAAGGCCAAGGTAACTTTCTTACTCGCCCTATCTTTATTCGACATATCTTCCTTTGGTTCATTTTCTTAGTCTTTCACGCTCTTTTCCCACAGCCTTTGCTCAGTCCACCATCGAGACGCTCCACTCGCAGATCAGCGAGACGGAGAGTAAGTTTTGTGCCCTCCTCGTGCTATTTTGTGTTCGTGTCATTTTCTCTGCCTTATTATCTTTGTAGGTCAAGATATTGTTGTCGCTGCTGACGAGTGGTTTGTTCCAAATAAGAAGAGAAGCACCAAGCCGAACTCCAGAAGGAGCGAGACGAGGTGACTCGGCTGAAGAAGCCGATGGCCGACATGGAGCAGAAACACTTGGCCGAGGTGAAGGGGCTAAAGGAAGATCTTGCTGAGAAAGACGACCAGCACGCCGCCAAAGACAAGAAAACCAGAGAGATGCTCAAGGAGGCCGAGTTGACGGTTGAGTCGGCGAACCTGGATCTGGATGCACTCCAAGCCAAAGCCAAGGCTTGGCAAACCAGACTCGACACCATCAACTCTTTTCTCGGTAGTGAGTTCTTACTCTTTTTTGCACTGTACTTTCTTATTCTTGATTTTCATATTTGTTTGTTACTCTGCTAAGATTCTCTTTTGCTTGCAGACAATTTTCCCGAAGCGAATTTGTTCGCTATTCGGGCCATGAAAAGGGTGAGAGCCGAGTCTGGTGCTCCAGCTGATGGCGAGGTGACCAATGATGAGCATCTTGAAGCGCTGTGGGAGCGCGTCCAGACCCTCAAGTCCTGTGGCGTGGATTTTCTCAAATCGTCTATTCATGCGTTTCTCATGCTCTGGCATGATGAAGATGCACCTGCACTCATCGAGCCCCTTGCTGAAAGATTGCTTCATACTGAGGACAGGCTGGATCAGTGGCGTGAGTCGGCTGGCCAAGCTGCATTGGACAAGGCCCTCTCCTTCATGCTTTCATGGTACGAGGACATCAATCTTGGACATCAATCTTGATGTTCTTGCTCGCATAAGGGAGACGGCAAGTGGCTGAATGACCCTGAGTTGATCAAGAGACGCTAGGAGCGAGCCTACGCCATGATCGAGTACACCATGGTACACGCTTGGTGCGACGGGCCCAGCTTCCTCGACCTCGGTGACCCACTTGTCGAAGTTGCTGATGAAGAGGGTGCCGACAGCGAGGCCACCGAGTCAGATGATCCCGAAGACTCGGCTACTGACGCCCCTGACTCGGCAGACGCTCCAAGCGATGCTCCTAGCTCCAAGGCTGCTGCTCCGAGTCTTGCTGCTTCTTAGACTGAATAGGACAACTTTTGATGAGATCCCCGGTATGACGAGTACAAATGTAATATACATTGCACTTATGTTTAGTTATGTTACTTTTGATAAGGCTTTAAATATTTTGGTATGTTCTGAGTGTGAATCATCCAAGGGCAAGTCCCCAAGTCTCATTTTGCCGTTTCACCTTTCCTCGACTTTGGGTCCTGTCTACCTTTTTTGCCGTTCTACATTAGAGTCTCAAAGTGCTAAGAATATAGTTAGCGGGTATGAAACTTGGATCACTTGGACGAGGATCATTCAACACACAATGCAATATGACATGCAGTGGGTTAGGCAAAGACATAGGGTCGACTCACGTTTCTCCTTGTACTTATTTGACGTTCGTGTTTACTCGTCATGCATCCTTTCCTCTTGCTTGCCATGAAGCCGTGTTTTCGAACAACAACATAGTTGAAGAGTTGATTCTTTCTGAGTAAACACTACTTGTTCCAAGATAAGTTTTGGGTGTCATGCCAGCCGACATAAAATAATTGAAAGGGAAAACATAAGGGGTAGTCCCCGAGTCAGTTTTTCGAGTCATACCATTTTATTATCAGCACATAGCCGGCACAAGCGTTCGACATATAAGAGTTCGAGTGATACATGCATTGCTTCTCCTAAGTATAGAAGGGACGAAGCAGTGCCACATTCCATGGCCTTTTGGTCTCATCTCCTGATCTGTCCGCCTTGTTCTTTTGCGCTTCACGAGCATCTATGAGATAATATGAAGCATTGTGCAATGCTTTGCTTACAATGAACAGACCTTCCCATGGTGGTGATAATTTATGCATTCCTGCTGTGCGTTGCACTAGCCTTAGCACCATATTCCCTTCTCGAAAAACACGAGGTTGAACTTTCCGGCTATGGTAGCGTCAGAGATTTTGCTGATATGTAGCGGATCTAGATAATGCCAGTTCCCTTGCTTCTTCGAGTAAGTCGACTACATCTTCTCGGGACTCTTTTACCTCGGCTTCCGAGTATTGCCTTATTCTTGGCGAGTCATACTCTATGTCGGCAGGCAAAAATGCTTCTGCCCCATATACAAGGAAAAATGGTGTATAGCATGTTGACCGATTCAGAGTTGTTCTTAGACTCCATTGCACTGAGGGCAGTTCCTCTATCCAACAACCAGGTGATCTCTGGAGTGGTTCCATTAATCGGGGTTTTATCCCTGATAGAACTAAGCCATTAACTCGTTCAACTTGTCCATTTGATTCAGGATGAGCGACTGATGCTACATCGAGTCTTATTCAGTTTTTTCCGCAGAAACGAGCAAAAGCTCCTTCAGCAAAGGTTGTGCCATTATCTGTGGTTACACTATGTGGGTAACCATATCTTAGGATTATGTCTCTTAAGAATGTGATAGCTGTTTTACCGTCCAATTTTTTGATGGGTTTCACTTCTATCCATTTGGTGAACTTATCATTCATCACCAAATATGAGTCATGCCTCCCCTTGCTGGTTTGAGTGGTCCTACCATATCTAGGCACCATACTGCAAATGGCCAAGTGATTGATATAGTATTTAATTCAGACGCTGGTAAATGTGACTTGGATGCATAATGTTGGTAACCATTGCATTGTCTGACTAGCTCTTTTGCATGTGCCAATACGCTTGGCCAATAAAATCCATGTCGGAACGCCTTGGCCACCAATGATCTTGATGACGCATGGTGCCCACATTCCCCTTGGTGAATATCCAATAAAATCGCCTAGCCTTTCTCTGAACTGATGCAACTCTGCAGTACACTCGTCACACTTCTCTTGTACAGTTCCTTGTGTGATTATGGTGTATGCTTTTGCTCTTCTTTCTGTTTGCCTTGCCAATATCTCATCATTCGGCAAAGTTCCATCCTTTAAGTAGTTGAATATTAGTTGTGCCCATGTTGGTATTAGCGGCTCCGGGTCTACTTCACCATCAATTTCCATTGGGTCCGCCGACATATGTTCTGCCGACATGACCTGAGGAGTCCCCGAGTGTGATTTGGCAACCCCTGAAGTGAGCGGGTCAGTCCCTGAGTGATTCGAAACTACCCCTGAGTCAATATCCGTTGGCACAACGTCCGACTCTTGTGTTGTCGGGATGAATATTTATTCGAACTCTGGTGACGGCTTGATCGATGGTTTCCTAAGGTGTTCCAATGCTATTCCTGGTGGTATTGCTTGCCGAGATGAACCTAGTTTGGATAGTACATCTGCTGCTTCATTTTCTGCTCTTGGGACGTGGTGGAATTCACACCCGTCAAAGTATCCCGAAATTTGTTGCACATGGAAACGATATAATGCCATGTTTGCGTCCAGTGCGTCCCAATGTCCAGACACTTACTGAATCACCAAATCCGAATCGCCATAACACATGATCCTTTTGATGCCAATCTCTTTGGCCACTTTGATGCCATGGACAAGTGCTTCATACTCGGAAACGTTATTGGAAGCAGCAAAATGAATTTGTAGCACATACTTGAGCTGATCCTTCTTTGGAGAGGTGAGAACTATCCCGGCGCCTAGACCCATTTTCGTCTTGGACCCGTCAAAATGCATTTTCCAGTAGTTTGGCTCTGGCAGTGGTGGTTCGTACTGCATTTCCATCCAATCTACAAAGAAGTCTGCAACATCTTGAGATTTAATTGCATCTCTCCTATCATACTATGGAGTATATGGTGCTAGCTCTATGGCCCATTTTGCGACTAGGCCACTGGCATCTTTGCTGCCTAATATATCCGAGATAGGTGCCTCGCATATTACCCGGATTGGGTGTTCTTGAAAATAATGTTTCAGCTTCTTCGCTGCCATATATACCGCATATGTCATTTTCTGATAATACGGGTAATTATGTTTTGACACAGAGAGCACTTCGCTCAAGTAGTAAACTGGCCTTTGGACTGATTTGCCCTCCTCTTCGCGTTCAACCGCTATTATTGCACTTACAACTCTGTTGGTTGCGGCAACATAGAGCAACATTGGCTCTTTGGATAGTGGTGATGCTAATATTGGTGCTGTTGCCAACATTTTATTTAATTCATGGAAAGCACTATCAGCTTGCTGTGTCCATGTGATTTTTTCTGATTTTTTCATCAGTTGATATAGTGGTAGGGCTTTTTCACCTAGCCGGCTAATAAACCTGCTCAACGAGGCCAGGCATCGAGTGAACTTCCGGACATCGTTGAGGGTCTTTGGTAATTCCATTCTTTCGATGGCCCTGATCTTTGTCGGGTTAGCCTCAATTCCTCGGCTGGATACGAGAAATCCGAGTAACTTGCCAGCCGGTACACCAAATGTGCATTTTTTCCGGGTTAAGTTTCATCCAAAATCTTCTTAATTTTGCGAATGTTTGACGCAGGTCCTCAATTAGAGTATGACTTTGCTTGGTTTTTATTACCACATCATCGATGTATACTTGAACATTTTTGTCCAATTGATCTTGCAAACATTTTTGCATGCATCTTTGATATGTTGCACCTGCATTTCTCAGTCCGAACGGCATGGTGCGATAGCAATAAGCCCCGTACGGGGTGAAAAAAGATGTCTTTATTTGATCATTCGGATTTAGTGGTATCTGATGGAATCCAGAATACGCGTCCACAAATGATAACAACTCACACCTAGCAATAGAATCTATGACTTGGTCGATCCGTGGCAGGGGAAATGGATCTTTCGGACACGCCTTATTGAGGTTCATGTAATCAATACACATGCGCCATACCACTGCCACGTTCGGTTCATCTTTTTTATTTTTGACCAAGACTGGATTTGATAACCAATCCAGGTGCAGTACTTCCATGATGAATCCAGCAGCCAAGAGTCTGGCAATCTCGGCAGCTATTACTTTCCTCCTATCTTCGGCGAAGCTGCGGAGGGGTTGCTTCACCGGCTTGACATCTGGCCTTACATGAAGAGAGTGCTCAGCCAACTCCCTCGGAACTCCTTGCAAATCCTGTGTAGACCATGCAAAGATATCTCGATTCTCATGGAGGAAGCAGGTGAGATCGCTTTCCTATTTGTCAGTGAGGCCAGCCCCAATGGTGACTGTACGCTCTGGGAAAATCTCATCCACCTGTGCCTTCTTAGTTTTTTTGGTAGCTTGAAATGACACATTGCCATACGGGTTAGTGAGTGCCGACATGGACATTTGTGTTGCTTTGGCCAATGCTGCCACCTCAAACATTTGATGCTTTTCCTACGCTATGACCATTGATTCGGCCAATGAAGATCCGGCTGAGGCACAAGCAATGGACCTTTTTTAATCTCCCTCCACTTTAATCACCCCACATGGGCCTAGCAGCTTCATGTTCAAGTAAGAAATGTGAGGAGTAGTCATAAACTTTGCCATAGCCGGCCTGCCAAGTAAGGCATGATACGAGCTGACCAAATCAACCACCTCGAACTCTATGGCTTTAGTGTGACAATTCTCTCTGTTGCCGAATAAGACGTCAACCCAGATCTTTCCAATTGGCTCACAGGACAATCCCGACACAATACCGTGGAAAGTTGTCTTAGTCGGCTCCAGCATGTTCATGGTAATGCCTAACTTGAGCATGGTATCATTGTACATGATGTTGATGCTACTGCCATCATCGATCAGTACCTTGGAAAACTTCACATTGATATCCGGGCCCATGAACGTTGGATCTAAGACTAGAGCATATCCTCCTGGGGTTGACATGATCTTGGGGTGATCCTTTATGCTCCAAGTTATCTCCTGCCCAGGCCAATGCATGTACTTGGGAATTGCCAACATTGTGGCATTCACTTCCATCATCTGTCGCTGCTGATTCTTTTTGTCATTCGACTCTGTGACGAAGATGACATAGCTCTGGTGATGTTCTCTGTACTCATTCCTAGTTCCGTGGCCGACATGAGCGTCGTCACCTCTTGGATTATGCACCTGTGTACAGTTTCTCTTCTCTCTTGATTATGATACCTTGGCTGCCTATTTTCGTATCTGTTATCTGTTCGCACAACCTGAGCATTTCCTCTTGTAAGTGGTGGTGGTGGTGGGGGGGAGGTGGTGGTAGCTGCTTATTAGGCGAATCCACTCTATCTCCTTTCTGAAACCAAGTGCATTGCCTTGTTGTGTGATTTGTTGGCTTAGTCAAACTAGGCGTGTGAAATTTACACGGCTGGTCCAGCATCATCTCATAGGTATACTTCTGTCGGTCCTAATATTGCTTCCTTTGTTCATATGGCTTTTTGCCATCATTCTTTGGCACCCACTATTGTGAAGGGTTTCGCGGCATAGTAAATCAAAATTTTCTACGGAGCGAACAGAGGGAAAGCCAAGATCTAATCTAGGAGATGCAAACAACGAGAGAGATTGGATTAGATCTTCATACCCTTGAAGATTCATACAATGAGCGTTCGTCGGAGCGTGGGTGATGTAGTCGTACTCGCTTCTCCTCCTCGCGATCCGATCCGATCTAGCACCACAAGTGGCGGTGCCTCCGTGAGATGCACACGTGCGACCTCGGCGTCTCCTCCTTCCTCGGACCAGCGAGTATGGTGGAGATAGATTGGATCTACAACACGGCGTGGTGTATATGGTGGAGAATTTCTGTGCGGGCTTCTACAAGCGTCGGGAGGGAGAGAGGAAGGTAGCAAGGCTAGGGCTTGGAGGAAGGTGTGTGTGTGTGGGGGAGGGCACCACCCTCTATATAGAGGGGCGGCCCTTGCCCTCCTCCAAGCCTATCTCTAGTTTAAACAATTTAAACTCTCCTTATCTAGAAATCCTATCTCTAGTTTAAGCGATTTAAACTCTCCTTATCTAGAAATTCTATCCGAGATTTAAGCAGTCAAATCTCTCTAGAATCGGCTGGGCCCTATGGGGACTTGTGCCCCTGGCCCAATGCGACCAGGACACTCCCTCATAGGCCCATGCCCCCTCCCGGAAGGTGGGGCCCCATTGGTCCCCTTCCGGAAGGTTCTAGAAGCTTCCGGTACAATACCGATTAACCGGAACAATTCGAACTCCAAAAACTGCCTTGCCTTATATGAATCTTATTCTCGGACCATTAGGAACCTCTCGTGATATCCGGATCCCATCCGAGACTCGAACAAAATTCATAAACCAATTATCCAATCTATCCTAGCGTCGAGATCGTTAAGTGTGTGACCTGGGTTCGAGAATATGAGACATGATCTTCTATCAATAATCAACGGTAAGTGCAGGCACCCATATTGACTCCCACACATTCATCGATGATCATATCGGATGAACCACGATGCGATTCAATCAATCCCATATATATATTCCCTTCGTCTCGCGATATTTTACTTGCCCGAGATTCGATCGTCGGTACCGTCATACCTAGTTCAATCTCGTTCACAGCAAGTACTTTACTCGTTCCGTAATCCGATATCACTTTGTGATTAACTCCTTAACCACATGCTTGCAAGAGGTGTTGATATCTATTACCGAGTGGGCCCGAAGTATATCTCTCTGACTTGGGAGGGACAAATTCCATCTTGATACATACAACCCAACAGATACTTTCCGATCACCTGAGAGACACCTTTATGATCACCCTCTCATAGGATGACGTTTGATGACCTCAAAGCTTTCTTCCGATACCAGGGAGTTGCATTATCTCATGGTCTAAGGAATACAATATTTGACATAGGAAAAGCTTTGCAAAGACGAACACGATGACACGATCTAATTGCTCTGCTTTGTTTGGGTCTATCCACCATATCATTCTCACAATGATATGATCTCATTATCAATTGACAACTCATGTCTATGGTTAGGAAACCTTAACCATCATTGATCAATGAGCTAGTCCATAGAGGCATACTAGGGACACGGTGTTGTTCACAAACCACACAAGTATTAAAGTTTCCGCTTAATACAATTCTAGCATGGAATATAAACTTTATCATGAACAAGAATTATAATAATAACATCTTTATTATTGCCTCTAGGGCATAATTCCATGATCTCCCACTTGCACTAGAGTCAATAATCTAGTTTACATGGCAACAATCTCACACCCATGGCGAGGTGTTGATCATGTTTTACACGTGGAAGAGGTTTAGTCAATGGATCTGCGACATTCGGATCCGTATGTACTTTGCTAATCTTGAGATCTCCATCGCTATATAATCTCGGATTATATGAAACTTGCGTTGATATGCTTGGTCTTTGGATGATATCTTGGTTCCTTAGCGAGTGCTATGGGCGCGATGTTGTCACACAATATCTCAGTGGGTCCAATGCACTTGGAACCACGCCAAGCTCGATGATGAAATTTCGATCCAAACTCCTTCACTTGGCCAACCTGCGGCAGCCATGTATTCCGCTTCTCTGTAGATCCCGCGATCACGCTTTGCTTGACTTCTCGACTCATAGCTCCTCCATTCAAAATATAAGCGTATCACGTGCGAGATTTGGAATCATCCTTGTCGTGTCAAAACTAGCATCGGCGTAACCTTTACGACAAGCTGTTCATCACCCCCATAGACTAAGAACATTTCTTTAGTTCTATTTAGGTACTTTAGGATATTCTTGACGGCTGTCGGTGTTCCACTCTGGATCACTTTGATATCTGCTCGTCAAACTAAGAGCATTGGACACATCCGGTCTAGTACACATGGCATACATGATGGAACCTATGGCGAGGCATAAGGCACTTTGCTCATAGCTTCCCTATCATTTACCGTGGTGGACACCGAGCCTTGCTCAATATCTTACACACAACATAGGCCTTTGAACCTTTCTTTGCCTTATCCATTACGAACCTTTTGAACTTTGTCTAGGTATGTACTCGCTTAAAGCTATCGAGCGTCTTTGTCTATCTCTATAGATCTTGATGCCCAATATATAAGCAGCTTCACCTAGGTCTTTCATTGAAAAACACTTGTTCAAATAACTCTTCACATCGTTAAGCATGTTGATGTCATTTAGATAATCAATATGTCATCCACATATGATACGAAGCGTCACGAGCTCCCACTCACTTTCTTGTAGATACAAGCTTCGTAGCAATTTGGAACAAATCCAAAGCTCTTGATCACTTGATCAAAGCGAAGGTTCCAACTCCGAGATGCTTGCTTGATCCATAAATGGAGCGCTGAAGTTTGCATACTTTACTAGCATCCTTAGGATCGACAAAACCTTCGGGTTGCATCATATACAACTCTTAATCAATGTTGCCATTGAGGAAAGCGATCTTGACATCCATCTACCATATTTCATAATCATGAAGCAGCAATTGCTAATAAAATCCGAATGGACTTAAACATCGCTATGGGAGAGAAAGTCTCATCGTAGTCAACACCTTGAACTTGTCGAAAACCTTTGCGACAAGCCGTGCTATAGGCGGTAACATTACCATCCGCGTCCGTTTTCTTCTTGAAGATCCATTTGCACTCAACGGCCTTTCGGTCGCTAGGAGGGTCCACCAAAGTCCATACTTGGTTTTCGCTCATGGATCCCAATTCGGATTTCATGGCTTCTAGCCATTTCTCAGAGTCTGGGCTCATCATCGCTTCCTCATAGTTCGTAGGTTCACTGTCTTCTACTAACAAGGCAGTCAAGACAGGGTTGCCGTACCACTCAGGAGGGGCACGCGACCTTGTCGACTGCGACGTTCGATGTGACATCGTCCGAAGCTTCATGATCCTTGTCATTAGCTTCCTCTATTGTTGGTGCGGTGACCTTTGGAACAATTTCAGGTCTGCGCTACTCTCCAATTCAAGAGAAGGTTCAATAACCTCGTCAAGCTCTACTTTCCTCCCACTCACTTATTTGAGAGAAACTCCTTCTCAAGAAAGGAACCGTTCTTTCGACAAACACTTTGCCTTCGGTTACGTGATAGAAGGTATACCCAATAGTTTCCTTAGGGTATCCTATGAAGCGCATTTCTCCGCTTTGGGTTCGAGCTTGTCGGCATCAACTTCTTGACGTAAGCCGCATCCCCAAACTTTAAGAAACGACAACTTAGGTTTAGCACCAAACCACAGTTCATACGGTGTCATCTCAGCAGTTTAGATGGAGCCCTATTTAAAGTGAATGCAGCGGTTTCTAATGCATAACCCCAAAATGATAACGGCAAATCGGTAAGAGACATCATTGATCGGACCATATCTAATAGGGTTCGATTCCGTGATCAGACACACCATTCTTTGTGGTGTTAGGGTGGCGTGAGTTGTGAAGCGATTCCACTTGCTTTAAGATGCGTGAGAAAATCATAACTCAAATATTCGCCTCCACGATCGGATCGTAGAAACTTAATCTTTACATTACGATGGTTCTCCACTTCATTACGAAATTCCTTGAACTTTTCAAATGTTTGATTTATGTTTCATTAAATAGATATACCCATATCTACTTAAGACATCGGTAAAAGTGAGAAATAGCGATATCCACCGCGTCGAAACACTCATCGGTCGCATACATAGGTATGTATGATTTCCAACAAGTCCGTTGCTCGCTCCATCATCTGGGAGCAGGGGTTTTGATCATCTTGCCCATGAGGCATGGTTCGCATGTGTCAAATGATTCTAAATCAAGAGACTCCAAAAGTCCATCGAATGGAGTTTCTTCATCGCTTTACACCAATATGACCTGAGCAGCGATTGCCACAAATAAGTAGTATTATCACTATCTACTTTGCATCTCTTAGCCTCAATGTTATGGATGTGTGTTTCATCCCTTTCGAGATTTAGAAGAAATAAACCATTCACAAGAGGTGCATGACCATAAAGATGTTACTCATATAAATAGAACAACCATTATTCTCCGATTTAAATGAATAACCGTCTTGCAATAAACATGATCCGGAAATAATGTTCATGCTCAGCAGGCACATAATAACACTTATTAAGGTTTAAAACTAATCCGAAGGTAAAACTAAGGAGGCGTGCCGGCCATCACATCAACTCTTGATCCGTTGCCAGCGCATTGTCACCTCATCCCTATAAGCCGCCGTCTATTAGTAGCTCTGTTTGAGTTACAAATATTAGCCCTGAACCGGTATCAAATACCCGGCACTACAACGAGGGCTAGTAAGGAAAACATCAATAACATGTATATCAAATATACCTTTGATGGTGCCAGCCTTCTTGTCCGCTAAGTACTTGACGATTCGCTTCGATGACCCTTGTCCTTGCAATAGAAGCACTCGATGTCGGCTTAGGACCAGACTTGAGCTTCTTCTCGGCGAGGGCATTGCGCTTGCCGCCCTTCTTGAAGGGCTTCTTTGCTCCTTACCTTTCTTAAAGGAGGGCTTGTTGACCATCAACACATGATTATCCTTCTTGATGTCCATCCGCAGCCTTGACTGCGAAGAGCTCGGTGATCGTATCGATGGAACCAATCGATTATGAGTCACTACAAAACTTTTGTAGCTGGGAGGGAGTGATTGCGAACCTGTCAATCTTGAGCTCCTCCGGAATCGTGCATTCCGGTTTCTCAAGCGTTGAGTGTAGCCCGACATCTTTATGGCGTGCTCACTAACGGAACTCCCTTCCTCCATCTTGCGGTTAAAGAACTTCTCGGAGATCTCATATCTCTCGAGCGGGGTTGAGTAAAACATGGTTTTCGGCTCCTCGAGAATCTCAAAGGGCGGGATACTCTTCAAAAGCGATTTTGAAGCTCGGTTCCATAGCAAACAACATGGTGCTCTTAATCACACCATAATCATCTTTGCCTTGACGATAGACAGCTTTCTCATCGGTAGCACGATTCTGACGAGGTCACCTAACGCTTTCCCAAGGACATAGTCCTTTTGTCATTGAACAGAATGATTCTTAGATTGCGGAACCAATTGGTGAAGTTAGACCCATTGTTTCTAAGCTTTTCCTTCTCGAAAAGCGTTGAAGTTGAAGTTGGATTTGGCCATGTGATCTCTGGTATTTGCAAGTACAATTTAGACTATGTTCATGATAAATAGTTCAACTTAATCAAATTACTAGATGAACTCCCACTAAATTCAACATCCCTCAAGTTGTTTAGTGAACACGATCCAAATTCACCACACCTAATCCGATCATCACGAGAAGAGATGTGGTTTCAATGGTGGACAACAAAGTGTCGATCATATCATTCATATGACTCATGCTTAACCTTTCGGTTCTTGTGTTCCGAGGCCATGTATGTACATGCTAGGCTCGTCAAGTTAGACCCAAGTATTTCTGCGTGTGCAAAACTGGCTTGCACCCGTTGTATGTGAGCGTAGAGTCTATAGCACCCGATCATCACGTGATGCTTGGACACAACGAACTTTCATAGCGGTGCATACTTGGGGAGAACACAGTTTTATCTTGATCTTTAAGTGAGGAATCATCTTATAATGCTACCGCGATCTAAGCATAATAAGATACATAAAGGATAAACATCACATGCATATAACTTTATGTGACATGGTATAGCCAATCCTCGCGCAATGATCTCCATCTTGTGCGTTCCGGCATGATCTCCATCACTCCACCATGATTGCCTCCACCACGAATAGCAACTACAACTATTGCTAACTACTTAGCGATAAAGTAAAGCTATTACATGGCGTATAAGAAGTTGACTCGCGGGTCATACACAATTATAAAGACAACCATATGGCTCCTGCCGGTTGTGTACTCATCGACATGCAAGTCGTGAAACATTACAAAACATGATCATCGCATACAATATACACATCACATCTTGGGCCATACCATATCACAGAAAACACTCCCTGCAAAAACAAGTTAGACGCCTCTACTTTGTTGTTGCATGTTTCGTGGCTTATGGGAGTAGATGCTAAACGATTCTTACCTACGGAAAGCCACAGCGGTGATATTATGGTTGCCAAACTCGGTGTTAATCCATGACAACTATAGTGAGAGCGGCATCCACCGGCCGCATGTGTGGTACAAGCCACCGCCAAGTGCGGAGCGGTCTCATGACGGCGTCGCGTAAGGTTGGCTGGACCGCTTCAATCTCACTATCCGCGTCATAAGAAGAACACAAACAAGAGGCTTGCAGCGAGAAAACATCAGCGCCCGCAACAACCATGTTGCGTTCTACTCGTGAAACACATCTACGCATAGATCTAGCTCGATACCCTTTGAAGGGTTTGGCGGCATAGTAAATCAAAATTTTCTACGGGCGAGCGGAGGAAAGCCAAGATCTAATCTAGGAGATGCAAACAAGAGAGATTGGATTAGATCTTCATACCCTTGAAGATTCGCTGTGAGCGTTAAATCGGAGCGTGGGTGATGTAGTCGTACTCGCTTCTCCTCCTCGCGATCCGATCCGATCTAGCACCACAAGTGGCGGTGCCTCCGTGAGATGCACACGTGCGGCACCTCGGCGTCTCCTCCTTCCTCGGACCAGCGAGTATGGTGGAGAGATAGATTGGATCTACAACACGGGCGTGGTGTATATGGTGGAGAATTTCTGCGGGGCTTCGCCTACAAGCAGTCGGGAGGAGAGAGGAAGGTAGCAAGTGCTAGGGCTTGGAGGAAGGTGTGTGTGTGGGGGGAGGCGCACCACCCTCTATATATAGAGGCGGCCAGCCTGCCCTCCTCCAAGCCTATCTCTAGTTTAAACAATTTAAACTCTCCCTTATCTAGAAATCCTATCTCTAGTTTAAGCGATTTAAACTCTCCCTTATCTAGAAATTCTATCCGAGATTTAAGCAGTCAAATCTCTCTAGAATCGGCTGGGCCCTATGGGGCCTTGTGCCCTTTGCCCAATGCACCAGAACACTCCCTCATAGGCCCATGCCCCTCCCGGAAGGTGGGGCCACGTTGGTCCCCTTCCGGAAGGTTCTAAAGCTTCGGTACAATACCGATTAACCGGAACAATTCCGAACTCCAAAAACTGCCTTTGCCTTATATGAATCTTATTCTCGGACCATTCGGAACCTCTCGTGATATCCGGATCCCATCCGAGACTCGAACAAAATTCATAAACCAATTATCCAATCTATCCTAGCGTCGAGATACGTTAAGTGTGTGACCTGCGGGTTCGAGAATATCTGAGACATGATCTTCTATCAATAATCAACGGTGAGTGCAGGCACCCATATTGACTCCACACATTCATCGATGATCATATCGGATGAACCACGATGCGAGATTCAATCAATCCCATATATATATTCCCTTGTCTCGCGATATTTTACTTGCGAGATTCGATCTTGATGCCGTCATACCTAGTTCAATCTCGTTCACGGCAACTTTTACTCGTTCCGTAATCCGATATCACTTTGTGATTAACTCCTTAACCACATGCTTGCAAGCGGTGTTGATATCGATTACGAGTGGGCCCAAGTATATCTCTCCGACTTGGGAGGGACAAATTCCATCTTGATACATACAACCCAATGAGATACTTTCCGATCACACAGAGACACCTTTATGATCACCCTCTCATAGGATGACGTTTGATGACCTCAAAGCTTTCTTCCCATACCAGGGAGTTGCATTATCTCATGGTCTAAGGAATACAATATTTGACATAGGAAAATCTTCGCAAAGACGAACACGATGACACGATCTAATTGCTCTGCTTTGTTTGGGTCTATCCACCATATCATTCTCCCAATGATATGATCTCATTATCAATTGACAACTCATGTCTATGGTTAGGAAACCTTAACCATCATTGATCAATGATCTAGTCCATAGAGGCGTACTAGGGACACGGTGTTGTTCACAAACCACACAAGTATTAAAGTTTCCGCTTAATACAATTCTAGCATGGAATATAAACTTTATCATGAACAAGAATTATAATAATAACATCTTTATTATTGCCTCTAGGGCATAATTCCAACATATTGTTGTCCATTTGTCCTTTGACGTTGGATACTTCCAGCATCTGGATGATCCTGACTCACGGCCGCAACCTGAGTCGAACCGTATCTGTAGTCTGGCCTTTCATCTCTTCTTTTGCTTATGTATTCAGATCTTTCATGGCGCCTTTGTGATCCGGCAGCATCATAGATCTGTGTCTCAGTCATCCCGTCTGCCGACATGAGCAGCGGCTGAGTCGGATCTCCTAACACATACGAATCAGCAATCCTTATTGTCTCTGCTAAGCTTGTCGGCATGTCTCTTTGTAACCTTTGTCACATCACACTTCTGTGTCTGCAACCTTGGGCAAACCAAGCGATTGCCTGTGACTCGATTACCCCTTCGCAAGAATTGCGCATTGTGCACCATCTTGTGAGGAATTCTCTATCTGTCTCATTCGGTCTTTGCTTGCACATTGCTAGTTGTTGTGGGCGATTCAGCCTCTTATAGGTGCTTGTGAAATTGCTCACAAAAGCGTCTTGAAAATCGATCCAGCTGTTAATGTTTCCGGGCAGCAAATTGTTCAGCCATACCCGAGCTGGTCCTTCTAGCATTTGCGGTACATACCGTACTGCCCATCTCAAATTCCCCTGCGCGATTTCATAGCAGTTCCATAATCTATGAGCCAATCCTCTGGATTTGTGCTTCCATCATATGTTTTTGTTCCTCTGGCCAGCTAGAAATTTGGTACATGTGGATCCTTCATGATCCTTGGGCCAAAGCATGGTGGACCCTGCGGACCTTGTGACTCGATCAGTTCTGCCATCTTTATTCGGTCAATCTTTAGCCTTGCATCATCCGGTTGAAGGTTCCTGCCTTCGAGTCTAGCTCCCATCGCTTGATATGCGTGATCCGGCAGTTCATATCCGTTGTTTACCATCGCCGAGTAACCATCATTGTACCTGTTCGCGTTTGGGTCAGCAGGCTGTTGTGCTGCTTTTCCCGCGCTTTGCTGTCTTCTTTCGGGTTGAGCTGGTGTGTTATTCGATGCTAGATTTCCTCCTCCTGCTGAGTGAGCTCCACGCCTAGGTTGAGGCGCAATTTTTTCCCTCCATTGTCGTTTCTTTGCCCTGCTTGCCTTTCTCGTCCTGTATTTTCCTGGTTCTCATTTCCTTGGGAATTATTCCTTCTCGTTCCCTATGCATGCGCTGGGTTTCCCCGAGCCATTGCCGGGTCATAAGTGATCATCTGCTTGTTTCTCCCTGAATCCACACTTTTTTTCTTTTCTCGGTCTTGGTGCTGCTCCGGGTGAGGATGCTGTGTGACCTGCTGATCTTGCCGAGACATGAGTCGCTGAGTGAACCAGTTGTGACCTCCCTGCTATACCCGGATTCGCTCTGTAGTACGCTTCATTCAGCATACTAGCTACTCTTACCAGTTCATTGACTCGCTCTTGTTGTCTTTTTTTTGACTCTCCCGTCAAGTGGGGTAATTCTGCCATTGCTGCTTCTGCGGCTCGCAGGTTAGCTGCTGCTGTATTGTATGTTGGCCGCATAGCTGTTTCGTTGCTGTTCTCTGGCATTATTTTTGACGTTGCATCCGCCAGCTCCTCATTGAGGTTTCTTCCTCTTAATCTAGTTGCATCAAGCTGGGTCTTTGCGCCCTTGACTCAGTTTGCCGAGTTGAGCTCTCGGATTGTGATATCCACATCTTGCTGTAACTATGCTAATTCCTTGGCTTTCTCCAGAACCTTTATTCTGGCCTCCTCTAACCCGGTTTGCACATGTTCCGGTTCAGTTGCTTGCGCTACTGGCTCTGCCAACTTATCTTTCGCATCTTGCAGCTCCTTAGCCCTTTTACTCCTAGCTATGTTTTCCGGCTTTTCCAG
Organism: Avena longiglumis; assembly: GCA_030063025.1. NCBI lineage: Eukaryota > Viridiplantae > Streptophyta > Magnoliopsida > Poales > Poaceae > Avena > Avena longiglumis. Next base: position 474,228,792 of record CP125976.1, read on the forward strand.
CGGTGCCTTTTCTGTTCTCGCGGCCTTTGGTGTCTCCTCATGATTTCCTCCCTCGGCATTCTCATTCACTACTGGAGCTATTGGTGGAGCTGCTGGGTTAGGAGCTATCATCATTACCTCCACGGAGACGAGTTGGTGAAGCTTTCTAGCGACAGAAACCGCTGGCGGATCCGGCGCTAGGACGACGCGCTCTGGATATGCGTGCTCCACGTGCACGGCGACGTAGACCTGGTGCTCGCCGAACTTGATGAAGCGACCACCCCTAGGGAACGGCTTGGTCCCGAAGCACCCCGCGTTGTCGCTGACGAAGTTGAGCGCTCCAAACTTCTGGATGAGGCCGGAGTAGACGCGCTCGCCGGTCTTGGCGATGATGTTGCCTGTCCGGATGAAGACTCCGTCAAGCACCTGCTTCTTCCCCACGGTGGGCGCCAACTGTCGTGGTGGTGTCACGGCAGATGCCATGGGTAGGCTTAAGTTGGGGGGCGAATGGGTGCATGTGGTCACCGGGGAGGGAGTGCACGGTCTTGCCATGCACGAAGAACAAGATGAACTCTCCACACTTAGGAATTTGATTGATCCTTGGGAATTACAAGTGCTCCTTGAGTTGTATGAACTAGTGTTCTGGGCACTAGTTCCCTACTTCGTCCAACCTCCTTATACTACAGCTATGCCCTCCCTTATATAGGCAGCGCTAGCTAGCTTATACCCCTTTGGGTTTTAGGGTTTACTGTTTGGATTTTGGTCCCTACAATATGGGCCGGGTCATGGGCTTGCCCTAAGCCCAATGGCCCAGTCCATAAAGCTTGACAGCTAACGGTCTTCTGGTACGTCGCCTCATGTTCCTTTTGGCGTCACGCAGTGACTTTGTACGTCAGCACTTGCTTTGGGCGTCACCCGACTCCTTTTGTGTCACCCGGTGTCGCCCTTCTCTTTTGACCACGCTTTTATCATGGTCCCTCCTGAACCTCACTCGGAAAGGTGCCACGCGTCCTATCTGACTCGGCCCTTCCTCGGAAGACTCGGCTTGTTGGTTCCTGCAAGATTAGCAACTTTGTCTTATACGGGTCGACATAACTCATATGTCGGCCGCACACAGTTCTCTCTCCCGGACGTACTTACTCGGCCTGGTTCTTTCTTTACCCGGAGCTAGCCAAGCTGGGCTATGTTTCACCCCCTGTGACCCTACCGAGGGTTGTCCTCCCGATAACTTTATCATAAACATTTTCTAAGCAAAACTCCTTAGTACCATGCATTTCGAAGTTAGGCACAAACATAGGATTATCATAGATAATAGGAGCATAACTATTATCACAAGTTTTACCCATAGCAGATATTTCAAAAGAATCCATAGGAACATAACATTCATCCTCCTTTGGTAAACATGGGGGACAATCAAGTAATGTAGGAGGTAAAGAGTTACTCTCATTAAAAATAAGACATGGGTAGATCCATTCTTCCTCCTCTTGACCATCACTCTCCTCCTCTTTTTCATCTAATGAGCTTTTAGTTTCAGCAATTTCTTCTTCCATACGCTCCTGCAAGGCATTAGTCTCTTCCATTTGTGGAAAGCACCTATTAAAAAAATTCAAGAATATAGCCATTTTCTTCCTTGTAATTATCAAAGCAAAATTTAAGTATCTCATAAACCTCATATTCATAAGGTGCATCATCAGTATTTTCAAGCAAACTGGCAAGTTCAAATGCACCCTTGAAAGCAATAAATTCTTCAATTTTTTCCATACCATAAAAGTCATAATTTCCTTTAACATAAGAAGATATGGTAACATTATAATTATACTCACATTGAAAAGGCAGGTGTTTATACCTCCTACAGCAACAAGATTTATCAAAGCAATAAGTAACATTATAAGTAGAGCACACCTCTCTAGCAATAGTATTCAATTTATCAATTTATTTCTATAACTGTTTCCCTTTTTGTCACAAATGGTGCTCCTTATAATAATACTTTTCTTCTTCCATGATTCCACCTTGCCAATAAGAACTACTTTCAAAGAAACCATTCATTGATAGAAAGCATGACAAGGCAAGGCAATAACAGACCAGCAACTAGAGCAGGAACTATTTTTGTGTGTTTTTGATAAGAGAAAGCAAATCAAACTATTTTTTTTTTGGAGTTTTTGATAAAAAGAGGCAAACAAAACCAAGCAAAATAAACTAAGTAAACTGAAAACAAAGTAAAGAGAAAGGTTGAGGAGGAATCCCCTTGTGAAGACGTCCTTAGCCTCCCCGATAACGACGCCAGAAAAGTCTTGATGCGTGTTGAACGCCCCGTTGGAAAACCCTAAGATCAAGGTATGATGTAGCACAGCAGCAAGTTTTCCCTCAGTAAAAAACCGAGGTTATCGAACCACTAGGAGGAACGAAACACCTCAAAGGTGTTGCAAGCAACGTGGAAACTTGCACAACACAAACTCAAGACTTTGCCCCAATTAACAGTGAGATTGTCAATCTCACCGGTTGCTGTAACAAAGTATTAACTGTATGGTGTGGAAGGTAATGATGGTTTGCAGGAAGTAAACAGTAACAGTGGAAGATGTATCAATGGTAAAGATTGGACCTGGGTCCATAGTTCACTAGAGGTGCTCTTCTTAGATAAACAACATGGCATGAAGGATAAACAAATTACAATAGGACAATTGACAGGAACTGAGCAAGGCATAACAATGCAATACCAGACAAAAAGATCCTATGAGATTCGATTGGGAAATACAACAATATACATAGACCGCCATCCAACTGTATTTATGACTAGAAGTCCACCTTCAGGTTATCATCCAAACCCCCTCTAGTATTAAGTTTCAAGCAACAGACAACTGCTTTAAGCAAAGTGTGTAAGGTAAACAATCCACTTGTTCTATGAACAAGAGACCGTTGTTTTCTTCCTAGTGGCAACAAAACATCTACAACTAAAGATATTTCTGTCACTTCCCTTGGAAACTAGAGGCATGAACCCATTATCGAGCATAAATACCCCTTCTTGGAGTCAATAACAACTACTTGGCTAAGATAGCTACTAACAACGGAGAGCATGCAAGATCATAAACAACACAAACATGATAGAATCAATAAGACAAAACCATTAATCAATTTGACATAGTAATCTCAATATCCATCGGATCCCCGCAAACACAACATGCATAATTACAAATAGATTAGATCTTGATCATAAACGGAGCTCACAAGATCTATACATGAAAACACAAGGAGGAGATACAACCATCTAGATACTACATGAGCCTGTAGTCCAAGGTGGAACTACTCACGCTTCATACCGGAGAAGAAGGCCTCCGGGATGATCTCCCCTCCGCAGGGTGCCGAGAAGAACTTCAGATCCCCCCGATCTAGGAACGATGTTGGCGGTGGCTACATACGGTTTCGTGGAGTTTTGATCGGGTGCCTAGGGTTTTTGCATCGGGGGCTTCTTATAGGCGAAGAGGCGGGAGGCGGCGGAGGCCACACCACCATGAGCCAGTGGTGGGCCGTGCCTGGGGTCAGCCGCCCTATGGCGGCCCTCCGTCTCCTCGGACTCGTGTTTACGGTAAAATATTGACTTTGGCTTTTGCCCCGTCCAATTCCGAGAATATTAATTTTCTGCCTTTCTGGAACCAAAACAAGAAAAAAACAGGCAACTGGCACTGTGGCAACTTGTTAATAGGTTAGTTCTAGAAAACATATACAAACACCTCAAAGTGTAGACAAAGCAAAGCAAAATAGATACTAAACAAGCATGGAGCATCAAAAATTATAGATACGTTTCCGACGTATCACTGCAGTGTAGCCACAGGGCTTCACGAGTCCATTTGGGCTCGTCCGGGCCAGAGAGGGCTCGGTTTTCCTCTGCTGCTACATCCGGTTGGCTATCGCCCTCAGGCGGTGGAGGTAGTTCCCTCCCGCATGTTTCTGTACCGCCCTTAGCGTATCGGGGAAACCATAGGACTAGTCCACGCAGTAGCGTCATGGTCCTCGGTTACCTCTTGGGGGTGTTGCTTGGTATGTGACGCTTCAGAGCACTAGGAGCGTGGTGGAGTTCTCCGGAGGGCGCAGCAATGGCGGGCCACCCTCGTTTTCGTCAAGCCATTGTTGTCGGCTTTGTTTTCTCTTCTTTTTCTTTGCTTTTTATTTTCGGCGTTGTGCTGTCTGGTCTAGCAGCGGTCTCAACTGTTTTCTATATTAATATAGCTGGATGGAAGCCTGTTTCGAGGACATGATACATTCAAGTTAAACACGTCGTCGGCCACTTTCCTGGATACATCGATCGATCAAGAGATGAGTTAGTTAGCCACACAATGCGGTCACCATAGATCTCCCTAGCACCAAGCTTAAGGTGCGCAAGCACATGCGTTGGATTATCACATGAATGAGGATTAAATATAACCTAGTACTGCATAAACCCCAAGCTCACAAAAGAGGCATCAAAATTAATACTATTGTATTGTCAAACTCAGTCGGAGGCGTGGTACCCATCTCTGAATTTGCTGCTGTCGAGGCATCAAAGAGTTACAGAGTATTTTGTTTTGATAATTATCGCCCTTATTATCAGATCCTATATATTCACGGACGAGAAGGGCCCGTTGGCCGACACGCAGGGTTTAGGCACGAAAAAAGGAAAACTCGATGGGCATGCTTGGACGTTGCGGCGGCGTAGGCGTAGGTCTCGCTCGACGCCTCCTGCTTCCTCCATGTCCAATCCGTGGGAGGAAGGCCGCCCTTCGGTTCGGGCCAGGTACGTACGCCGAGCACCATCACCATATCCATCAGCCGCCGCAACCCTTCAATTTCCTCTCCCTTCTCCGCTGATGATCCATTGCCTTGGTGCAGGTCTTCCACTTCTCCCCGCGGCACTGATCCATTGCGGTGGTGCAGGCCTTCCTCTTCCACGCGCCGGCTCGGCCTCATCGTCAATCACCACCGCGGCCACCGCGGGAATCAAGCACTCCCAGTCCCTGGCCGGCTTCTTCTACACCATCCAAAGCGAGGAGCGCTACCCAAGATCAGCTCTCCACTTCGTCAAGGTCTCCGGGAGTACCCACCCTTTCATGTACCCTTCCTTCGCCTTTCTGCTCGACCGCCGGCGCCTCGATCTCCTCGACTGCTGCAACGGCCTCGTCCTCTTCCGCGGGTATGACGTCAAAACCACCGGAGACGGCGAGTTCAGGTACGTCGTGTGCAATCCCCTCACGGAGGAGTGGGTGGTGTTGCTGGACCACGACCACGCCGCCGGCAAACTGAGTCGGAGGTGTGGTACCCATATCTGAAGGGTGTCGACATTGGACTCCTCGAAACATGATTTTTTCCTTCTATATTCATATAGCAATCATTGGATACAACTTTCCGAACGATGGGGCAAACAATACAAGGCAAGCCTAAAAGAAACAAAAAGGTAAAAAAAGAAACAAGAAGCGAGAATATAAAACAAAGCTGACATCGGTGGATCGACGAAAACGGAGACAACTCACAACCACTACGCCCTATAAAGAAGTACCACCACGCTCCTAGCACTTCAAATCGTCGCGTACCAAGCAACGCCTTCAAGAAGGGAAGCGGTGACGACAAAGCTGCTGCCCACACAAGTCCTAGGGTCTCCCCCGGTACGCTTCGGGAGGTAGGGAAGAGATACACCCGACGCCCTTCAGGAAGGACGGCGACACCTGCAGGCGTCATCGTGTCGGTGTCAAGACAACAAGAATTTCTCTCGACCCTCAGAAAACCACACTCCCTGACACTTCATAATGCTCCTCCAAACTTCTCGTCCACTTGCACACGCCAACATGGTCTTGCAGTCACCACAGTCGTCTCACAGTGACCCACGTTGTGAGGCCGGTAAGACCGAAAAGATGAAACTTCGGCGAGGATCGGTGATACAACAACATGCGGGAGGAAACTAGGCGATAGCCGACCGGATGAAGCATCAGGGAAAAACCAGGCCTTCCCTGGCCCGTATGAGACCGAATGGGCCCGTGAAGCCCCACCGCCGCAGTTATCTCCAACCCCAGCCCTAGTCCCTACTCCTCTATCCACCAGATGGTCCGCCATCGCAGATCCCCACCGCCAAACAGCAACTCTGTTGCCACCGTGCTCACCCAGGCCTACCGGACTGCCATTGGTCCGAGGAGAACATCAACCCTTATTATCCATGGCCTACCAAGCCCAAGACTTGTCCTATGAAGGCATCGCCAGATCTAGTCCCACACCGTATGACCATCGCAACTCCGGCAACACCTCCCCAGAGGCCATCGCGTTGACCATGCTCGCACCAGGCCGCTGCAGCCTAGATCAGGCCCTTCCTTGCATTGTCAGACGAGGAATGCTGCACCGGACGTAGTGCGCAACATCGTCACCCACGTCGTCCCGGATTCCGGTCCCTCCGCCCCAGGGTATGCCCGCTGGAGAAGGGGTTGCAGCCCCGAGCAGCATCGAAGCCGCATCCGTCCCGCATGGACACCCCTGCGAACGACCAGGTGCTGCAACTCGTGAGCGGTCAAGCGCCGATCAGCATGATTCTCCTTGTTTCTTTTGGACCACCTTGTTTCTTTTGGACCACCACGACCAAAGTACTACTCCCTCCGTTTCAAAAGTTTTAGTGTATATGTTCATTTCAAACATGACTGAACCTACACACTAAAACAAGTCAAACAAACCTAAAACATTTTATATTTTGAAACGGAGGGAGCACTAGACAAAATGTTTTTTACATGCAACACTCGACAAACTGTGGAAGGGGATACGATTAGCCGTGAGCGTGAGTGAGCCCATTGCCCTTGGCAGTTTTTTTTCTTTGAGAATTTATCGCCCTTATTCACGGACGTCGGACGAGGAGGGCCCGTTAGCCAAAGCAGGGTTTTACGCACGAAAAGAAAACTCGATGGGTATGCTTGGACGTGGCGGCGGCGTAGGCGTAGGTCTCGCTCGACTCCTCCTTCTTCCACCATGTCCTATCCGTGGGAGGAAGGCCGCCCTTGGGATCGGGCCAGGTACGTACGCCGAGCATCATCGCGATCCATCAGCCGTTGCAACCCTTTAATTTACTCTCCCTTCTTCGCTGATGCATGATTCTTCCTCTTCTCCCCGCAGCGCTGATCCATTGCGGCGGTGCAGGCCTTCCTCTTCCACGCGCTGGCTCGGCCTCATCGTCGATCACCACCGCGGCCACCGCGGGAATCAAGCACTCCCAGTCCCTGGCCGGCTTCTTCTACACCAGCCAAAGCGATGAACGCTTCCCGAGATCTGCTCTCCACTTTGTCAATGTCTCCGGGAGTACCCACCCTTTCATCTACCCCTCCTTCCCCTTCCTACCCGACCGCCGGCGCCTCGATCTCCTCGACTGCTGCAACGGCCTCGTCCTCTTCCGCTGGTACGACGTCTCCACCACCGGAGACGACGAGTTCAGGTACGTCGTGTGCAATCCCCTCACGGAGGAGTGGGTGGCGTTGCCGGACCACGACCACGCCGCCGGCAAGGTGGGCACGGCACGTTTGGATTTCGATCCGGCCGCGCCTCCCCACTTCCACGTGTTCGTGATGCTGCTGGACGACGCGCACGGCTTCATCAGCGGAGTGGACGTGTACTCGTCGGAGACCGGTGGATGGATTCACAGGGAGAAGGGTTGGGACGTAGTAGATGTCAGGCTCGCCAATCCGACGTTAGCAACCGTCTTTCTCGACGGCTATCTGTATCTCCGCACCCTCTGCGGCGAGGAGCGCCATGCTTGTATAGCTGCGGTGGACACGAAGGGAGAAACATGGTCCAACTTTGACACGCCATGTGGTCAGTGGGGCGGTGACGTGTTTCTTGGTCTTATTCAGCAGTCGCAGGGCCGCCTGCATTACGCATGTATTAACAATGGAGTTGATGATGAAGAAGAAACTCAGCTGGGGGTCTATGCTCTCGAGGACCATGCCAACAAAGAATGGATACTGAAGCATAGTGTCGAGCTTTTCGGCATGGACGGGTTCCGAGGGGCGTTTGAGGGGGGCTTTGATTGGATTGGGATTCATCCTCAAGGTAACTTGATGTTCTTCGTTGCGGGGTCCGATATGAATACTATGTTAACGTGCTATGATATGGATCGTCGGAAGGCGACCATGGTCCGCGAACTTGGAGATGGCCAGCCACCATATCTGCCATATGTGCCTTTGTATTCAGAGTTAGAATCCCTGCGCATGTGACGTCTCGAGACGAGACCGACTTTATGTCAGCTCTAATGTTTACCTTTGCTTGGATTTGGTTCACGCGGCTTTTCTAATTGGAGTGCTCCAATGTCTCCATACTTTTAAGTATGGAGGAGCCATGCATGGTGGTTATGTATGGATTATGGAGGCAATTTGGACTGATTTCTCTTTGATTACTTATTCGATTTTACACTGAACTTTTGTTGCCTGTTTGACCGAAGGTACAATGAGCATTTTTGTTAAAAAAAATCATGATTGCAAAAATTTCATATCTCCAGTTTGCAGTTTGGTAAAAGTATAAAGCATCTTACTTCTGATGGTAAAAATACTTCAATTAATACGGTAATAACTCCTCTTTCCTGTCAAGTTTAATAGAAAACGTTGCTAGCAGAACATCATCTACTTGTGCTTAGACGTAATAATCTCTACTATATAATTTGTCTAGAGGTGGTTTTCCTATGTCCAGATTTTCGTCCGTCGTCCTCCCTCCGATTTTAGCTTGGTCGAGTTTGCCCCTGCCTGTTTGAGGATATTACCTGGGATGCCACCGCCAAGTGAAGAACAGAAGTGAACGGTCGGTCCCGATCCCTCCGTCCCGTATTTCCCCTTTCTTTCGCCTGCCTGTCCCGTCGGTCGGCATCCAGCCGCCGGTGCTCCTCCCCTCCCCTGTCTCACACCGGTGAGAGCCCACCCCTCCGCCCCCGCTCCTCTACCACCGATGCTGCGAAAGTTCCCAGCGCCTAGGTCTTTGCATCCTCCTCTGTGTGATAGTCCACGCCGAGCATCCTACTCTAGGCCACCCTGGCGAGATCCGCGTCCTCCTCCTCCGCTTGACCCTGGCGAGCTGGGCATCCACCGCGTGACCCTCGGATTCCTCCATCCTTGACCGCTACCTGGTAGGTGCTATCTCGAAGGTCTGATTCCATCCCTGCTTGGTACATGCATCTTTATTTCTGAATCAGTTTTTCCCCTTCGTTTTTTCGAGGATCTTGCACAGGAACGCCGGTGAGTCCCCGTGGGCTTCTTGGTCTGGATGGGAAAGGCGACTACATCCAGCAGCGGAATTCATGGGCCAACACCTGGGGTCGTAATGGAGATTATAGGTGCTTCGGATCCAACTTCAAGCCAGCCGTCTTCGAGCGCGCGCTGCTGCTGCTAGAGATGCAACTGGGGGGCTTGTGCCTGGCGCCTGCAGATGGGCTTGTGTGATTGGGGATCAAAGATTTTCTCGTACTGCACTGCAGATGGGATTAGCTGAGACTTGATCCGCTTTTCTACCTGGGCTTGATTTTTTCCCCAGGGTGAACAAAAAGGCGATGAGCAGTTGGGTCAACAAAAATGAGATTCAGCTTGATTTTACGCCACTGGTCAGCTGTCGAATTGAAATACTTATGTATTCCTGAATATCTTCCCGGCGAAGAAGTGTCAGGATGAATAATCAAATTTCAGTGGCAAGCTGACTTACTCAATGTATAGAGCAAACTCTGCATATTCGCGTGCTTGTAGTGAAAGTACTGTTGTGATGGCATCTTTTCAAGATATGGTACATGCTGATGGATTACAATAGACGGAGTAGAGCATGATAGGTGTGTGGAGGCGATGTGGCTTTTCCATCTATATGTTCTTTTGTTAGAGTCATTGTAATTCATCTAGAAATATGTATTTGTTTTTCAGAGTAAACTGTTAATTATTTTTAAAGTAATATTTTTCATTTTCTTTTCCACTTGCTTAAAAAAAGTAGGGATTTCACAATGTTGTCATTCGAAGTTTGACATTTTTTGAATTTAACACAATTTTTTCATCTGTGATCATTTAATTTAAAAGGCTAGAGGTGGTTTTCATCCGTCGTTTTCTATTTTTCTGAATTTACCCCCACACACATACAAACTACCCACGCTGCCACCGGTAAGTGAGAAAAATAGTTCGACAAAAAACGCGGTAGTCGGCAGCCCTGCCTCCATCTAGTGCGAGAGCAAACCGCCTCCCTCACCGCATGCAACCAATCCCTCCCGTGCCGATGACCCAGACATCCTTGCACCAGTAGCACCCGGTCGACCCAGATCCCCTGCCGTCGTTCAAACCCGCACCTCCTTGACTTTCAATGCCATCGGGGTCAGAGTAGAGCCACGGAAGGGCGCTGCTAACTGGTGTCGGCGCGGGGAACCGAGGGCGGCGGAGAGTGTGCTTGAGAGGGAGAAGGATGGAGTCGTGAGCAGGCGGGAGCTAGCAGGAGGCCCACTGGATCGTGGGGATCGAAGGAGGAGGGAGGCAACATTGCTCGCGGGTCGGAGTGGAGCAGCGGGAGGTGCGCTGCCCCTCATCTATGAGGAGAACGGAGAGAGCAAGGGAGGGAGAGGAGGTGGGGCTCGATGTTGGGAAGGCGAGGGAGACAATGGGGTCGTGCGCTTGTTGTCTAGCGTCTGAAGGTCGAGTGCGGCCTCAATTCATGGGGAAGATGAGCGGGAGGCGACGACGCATTCACTCGCTCACTAAGGAACGCGATGGGAGGAGTGGATCAAGCAGGGCTCTGGTAGTTGGTGGGAGGACTGGAGTGGAAAAAGGAAAGAATGCAGGGGCCTGAAGGAAATGACCGGTGGCAGGGGTGTGGCTGTAAAACTACAAAGGGGAGCTCCTTCTCCCTCTAGGGTTTCGGTCCGAGGAGGACGAACTGGGCGTTGGCTTGTGTCTTAGTGGCTGAGGTGGGATGCATGGAGGTAGTAGGCCTGGCCTTGCCTATTGGTCGGGTTGCCTCCCCACCCTTTTTAGCAAAATGTTTAATTTCATTTATTTTTGGTTTTGTTTTATAAAATTTTAAAGATGGTTTTTAGGCACTTAAAATATCATAAAAATATATAGTTTTAGTTGGAATAAAAGAGAGTAATGTAGAAAAATGTTTTAATAAAATATTTTATGGACAAAATATTAAGTAAATAACAAGCAGTTTCAAATAGAAGGATAATTTCTAGGGTTTACAACTTAGACACAGCTAACAAGGGATCGCGCCCTGAGATCAAGGTAGGAAAAGAAGGGTTTGACTAATGGATCTTGAAGTGTCGTCTTGATCATCGCAACACCAAAGTTGTTTGAGTTTATTTATCAATGTTTTATGGCTAAATATAAAATTGTTCTTTCTGTTCCGTGGCAATGCACGAGCATTCAGCTAGTAATAATAATATTCAATCTTATGGGATAGAGCAGACTTCCCATGTTTGTGCTTGGACAATCGAACTGTACTGAAACTCAGCCGGACGTGTGGTACCCATCTCTGAACTTGCTGCTGTTGAGGAGATGATCTGATTTCGGACCGAGAAACTCTTTCCATTCACCCCCGTTTCATAGGACCTGGTGCTGTAACTCATCAGCGGTCAAGCGCCACTCAACAATTCAACATGGTTCGCCTTGTTCCTCTCGGACCACTACGATCAAAGCAGAGAAATTGTTTTCAGTTAACCTGCAACTGCAATTTATTTGCCAAAAAAAGGACAAGTAATCGATACTGTAAAACTGTGGATGGACACGGTATATTTTAACCTGACTCCATTGCCCTTGGCAGTTTTTTTTTTTTGAGAATTATTGCCCTTATTATCACATATCCTATATATTCACGGACGAGGAAGGGGCCCCCGTCGACCAACTGAGGGTTTAAGGCACGAAAGGGAAAACGCAATGGGTATGTTTGGATGTGTCGTAGGCTTAGGTCTCGCTCGACGCCTCCTTCTTCCGCCATGTCCAATCCGTGGCAGTCAGGCCGCCCTTCGGCTCAGGCCAGGTATGCCGAACATCATCGCCATCTACCATCAGCCGTCGCAAGTCGCAACCCCTTACCTCTCTCTTGTTCGCTGATCCATTGCGTTGGTTCAGGTTTACCGACCCTTCTCCCCGCAGCAGCGCTGATCCACTGCGCTGGTGCAGGCTTTCGTCTTCTCCCCGCAGCGACATGGCGGCGAGCCAGGGGCTCTATATATATATATATTTTTTTGCCTTGGACGAAGTCGACAAAAAGGCTCCTAATGACAATATATATATATATATATATATATATATATATATATATATATATATATATATATATATATATAGATATAGATATAGATATATAGACGATATATATGGCAATTTTATTTGAAAAATATTTGAAAGCATATAACCACACGTTTATAGTAGAGAAGTCTATAAATAATTGTTAAGCACTAAAGCATAGTAATATTTAAATAAAAATAATAGAATATTTAAAAGCATATTTACCGTTTTCCGGGGATTGTTCATTGGCCTCAAGATCTGGATTTGAATTATTCTCATCATCTTCTCCGGGTCCGGGATCAAATTCTTGGCTTTGATTATTATTGTTGACATTAACACTACTTTTTCCTGAAAACAACTTATTTAAAACACCTATTTGTGATTCAATAAGCTGATCCTCTCTCTTTCTTTTCTTATTTTTCGCAGCACCCGACAATTGCTTCTCCACTATAATACATATCACAAATTAATGTAAAGAAATTTATATCAAATTGTAATCATAAAAATTATAGCCCTAATTAAGGGATTAATTAGAAGAATTAGATAAGGGATTAAGAAGGAATTTAAGGCGTAAACTTACAGAGGACAGAGACGCAGTGCCTGTCCAAAATTGTTGATGGAGATTGGAGAGGGAGAGCATATGAAACAGGCGGCGAGAGAGACCGCGACCTGGACGCTGGACGCTAGGCGTATGCGGCGATGGCGAGCGTCGAGACCGGTGGCGAGAGAGTCAGGCGCGACTCGCGAGAACGGACGAGCGTCGCGATGCTTGGGATTCACGATCAACGGATCGATCTCTTGGCAGGGGCCTCGCTACCAAGGCTGCAGGGCACCACCGTACGTCCACACCAGGCCATGTCTTGCGTTTTTTTTAGGGAACCGCACCACCAGGCCTTGCTAGTTGCTGTGTACATAATTTTTTTTGGGCCCCACACCGGCCTGGGCCCTTGGCCGTTGCACTACCTTGCCATAGGCTAGAACTGGGCCTGTCGGCGAGCACGGACGAACTTCTCCTCAAGATCCTCTCTCGTGTCCCCGCCAAATCGCTCTGCCGCTTCAGGCGCGCCTCCACGCACTCGCTCGGCCTGATCGATAACCACAGCGGCCACCGCCCAGTCCCTGGTCGGCTTCCTCTACGCCCGCAATAACAAGGGACGCTTCCCGAGATCAGCTCTCCACTTCGTAAACGTTACTGCACGAAAGATTTGATGCACCGACCGCCGGCTGCCGTCGACAAAGCGCCAAATTGCTGTCGGCATAGGCTGTGTAGCCCCCTCGGCGTACATCCTCGTCGGCATAGCCCCTCCCCCTCGACATAGCATCTTCCAGCAGGTCCCGCGTGTCAGGCAACGGTCGTCTCCAATAACGACCCAGCCTGGAGCTACGCCGACGGCTAGGCCGTCGACACAGGAATGGAGCTACACCGCGACCAGGTCGTCGGCATAGCCTAAAATAATTTTCATTTTTTTTTAATTTTTTTTAGTTTTTTTAAATCTTTGAATTGTTTGACTCGTTAATCTCTCGCTTTGATCATTTTTAACACTATTTATAGTTAATAATCGATTAAACTACAGGCTTAGTCAAATTTCTCAGTCGGTCACCCATCCAACCACTACTCAAGCTCTAACATGCTTAACTTCCTCGTTCCTTCAGAATCTCTTTTTGCAAAGCAATTTACACATTGTTGTTAATATCAATCCTATTAACTCTTATATCATCATGTCACATGGTTGTATTTTTTGAAATTACAAGCAATTATTTAAGTAAACAACAATGGATAAGTAAAAATATTATTGAATTCAAATAAAAATATAATAATTTTATTTTATTTTGTATTTTTATTTAATATGGAATAATTAATATCTTTAAATCCGTAAACCGGAATTCGGCAAATAATATGTCTAAATTGATTAAAAATTAGAGGAATCCAAATATGATATCAATATCAACTTATCACAAACTATGTCGTGATTCTTATCATAATTTCAATTGTCCGTTTAAAACGACACGATTAAAGATTCTTAGCTCGAGGCTGAGACTCGCTAAACTTGAAGTGGATCTCTGATGAAACAACATATTTTGAATATAAAAATGATTTTTATAAAAAATCATGAGCATCCGATCATGTACCTGTAGTTTATATCTGAGCCACTTTCTACCGATTCGGAAGAAATTTGTCTTTTTGCCAAGGATAGACGGAAATGTTTGAGATCCCTTTGTTATGACATTATCCATGTAAGATGGTCTAGTATTTTTGAAAAATGTGACGATAGCATTTTGAATTAGCCATTTGGTGGTTGCTTCACAAAACCATCCGTTTTTTGCACTTGGAAAATGGAAAACGACTTTTTGGTGCGACGAAAAGGAAAACTTCCTCCTGAAACATTGTTTGCCAGCCCATGATGCACACTTATGCACAATATGAACACATTATCACAAACTATGCCTTTATTCTATTCATAACATTGGTCATTTGACCCGAAAGCCAAAAAACCTCGAACGAGATAGGTCATTTTTTCAAGGGTTTTCTGAGACATAATCAATATACCAAGTTTGATATTTTTCCTTCTAACTATGTCACATAATATGGCACCACGCGAAAGTTTCACATTATTTGGATCGATTTGGAATTTATAATGCCCGTTTTAAACTATTGTTAAACTTTGTCAAAGGGAGGGCATGAAGATTCTTAGCTCGGGGCTAACACTCGATAAACTTGAAATGGATCTCTTATGAAACAACATATTTTGAACCTAAAAATGATATTTATAAAAAATTATGAGCATCCGATCATGTAACTGTAGTTCATATCTAACCCACTTTCTACCGATTCGGCAGGAATTTGTCTTTTTCACCAGAGATAGACGGAAAGATTTGAGATCCCCCTCTTATGAATTATCCATGTAAGGTGGTCTAGTATTTTTGAAAAATGTGATGGTAGCATTTTTAATTAGCCATTTGGTGGTTGCTTCACAAAACCGTCTGTTTTTTGCACTCGGAAAATGGAAAACGGCTTTTTGGTACGACGAAAAGGAAAATTTCCTCCTGAAACATTGTTCGCCATCCCATGGTGCACACTTATACACAATATGGACACATTATCACAAACTATGCATTTATTTTAGCCATAACATTGGTCATTTGACCCGAAAACTAAGAAACCTCGAACGAGATAGGTCATTTTATGAAGGTTATTTGAGACATAATCAATATACCAAGTTTGATATTTTTTCTTCTAACTATGTCACATAATATGACAACACGCGAAGCTTTCGCATTGTTTGGATCGTATTTTGAATTTATAATGCCCGTTTTAAACTATCGTTAAACTTTGCCGAAGGGCGAGTATGAAGATTCTTAGCTCGGGGCTAAGACTCGCTAAACTTGAAGTGGATCTATGATGAAACAACATATTTTGAACCTAAAAATGATTTTTGTAAAAAATTATGAGCATCCGATCATGTACCTGTAGTTCATAACTGACCCACTTCCTACCCATTCGGCAGGAATTTGTCTTTTTACCACGGATCGACGGAAAGGTTTGAGATCCCCCTCTTATAACATTATCCATGTAAGGTGGTCTAGTATTTTTGAAAAATGTGACGGTAGCATTTTGAATTAGCCATTTGGTGGTTGCTTCACAAAACCGTCCATTTTTTATACTCAGAAAATAGAAAGCGGCTTTTTGGTGCGACGAAAAGGAAAACTTTCTCCTGAAACATTGTTCGCCATCCCATGATGCACACTTATGCACAATATAGACACATTATTACAAACTATGCCTTCATTCTAGACATAACATTGGTCATTTGACCCGAGAGCCAAGAAACCTCGAACGAGATAGGTTATTTTGTGAAGGTTTTTTGAGACCTAATCAATATTACAAGTTTGATAATTTTCCTTCTAACTATATCACATCATATGACACCACGCGAAGGTTTCACATTGTTTGGATTGTTTTGAATTTACAATGCCCATTTTAAACTACCGTTAAACTTTGTCGAAGGACGGGCATGAAGATTCTTAGCTCGGGGCTAAGACTCGCTAAACGTGAAGTGGATCTATGATGAAGCAACATATTTTGAACCTAAAAATTATTTTTATAAAATATCATGAGCATCCGATCGTGTACCTGTAGTTCATATCTAACCCACTTCCTATCGATTCGGTAGGAATTTTTCTTTTTCACCAGCGATAGACGAATTTTTTTGAGATCCCCCTGTTATTTCATTATCCATGCAAGGTGGTCTAGTATTTTTGAAAAATATGATGGTAGCATTTTGAATTAGCTATTTGGTGGTTGCTTCACAAAACTGTCTGTTTTTTGCACTCGGAAAATGGAAAACGGCTTTTTGGTGCGACCAAAAGGAAAACTTCCTCCTAAAAAATTGCCCGCCATCCCATGGTGCACACTTAAGCACAATATGGACACATTATCAGAAACTATGCCTTTATTCTAGCCATAACATTGGTCATTTGACCCGAAAGCCAAGAAACCTCGAACGAGATAGGTCATTATGTGAAGGTTTTTTGAGACATAATCAATATACCAAGTTTGATATTTTTTCTTATAACTATGTCACATAATATGACGACACGCGAAGCTTTCGCATTGTATGGATCGTTTTTGAATTTATAATGCCCGTTTTAAACTATCGTTAAACTTTGTCGAAGGGCGGGCATGAAGATTCTTAGCTCGGGGCTAAGACTCGCTAAATTTGAAGTGGATCTATGATGAAAATGTTGGAGATATGCCCTAAAGGCAATAATAAATATAGTTATTATTATATCTTTGTGTTTATGATAAATGTTTACATTCATGCTATAACAGTATTAACCAGGAAACATTAATACTTGTGTGATTTGTAAACCAAATTAGAGTCCCTAGTAAATCCTCTTCATAATACTAGCTTGTTGGTTAATAGATGATTGTGGTTTCCCTATCATTAACATTGAGATGCTATTAACAACAAGATTATATCATTAGGAGAATGGTATGATGGACATACTCCTATAGATAAGCGTAGCATAAATATCAAGTCATTTTAATAGTTCAATTGCTATAAGCTTTCTGATACATAGTAACCTAATTCTTTCGACCATGAGATCATGCTTATCACCGTCACCAGAAGGATGCTTTGATGACATCAAACACCACACCGTAACTGGGTGGATATAAAGGTGGCATTGAGTGTTCGGAAAGTATGGGTTGAGACACATGAATCAAGAGTGGGATTTGTCCATCCATATGACGGATAGATATACTCTGGGCCGTCTCGGTGGAATGTCATACAATTAGCTTGCAAGCATGCGACTGGCTCACAAGGGATCACATACCATGGGAACGAGAAAAGTGTACTTATCAGTAACAAGGTTGAACTAGGTATGTAGAGATACCGACGATCAAAACCTCGGATAAGTAAACTATCGTGAGACAAAGGGAAATTGGTATCGTATGTAAGTGGTTCATCCGATCGCAAAGTAATCGTAGAAATATGTGGGAGCCATATGAGTTTCTAGATTCCTCTATTGGTTATTGTTCGGAGAAGTGTCTCGATCATGTCCGCATAATTCACGAACCGTAGGGAGACACACTTAAGGATTCAATGTTGTTGTTGAGTAGTTATGGAATGATGAGTAAGAGACCGAATTTTGTTCGGAGTCTCGAATGGGATCCGGGATATCACGAGGAGATCCGGAATGGTCCGGAGAATAAGATTCATATAAGGAAAGTCCTGTTTCGGAGTTGGGGAATGATTCCGGTGTTTTCACCGGGAATGTTCTAGAAGGGTCCTGAAGGTCCGGCACTCCGGAGGGGAAGGGTATATGAATGTGTCATAACGATATGGAATGGTTGCATCATGTACTAGGTAACATGGCTGGGCAAAATAAAGGGGGAAATCAATCCTAGTTTGAAAAGTCAAACGCCAATTTGAAAAGTCAAACGGCAGTTTTGCTTGGTGGAGGGAGAGTAGGAAGCCTACTTGGGGAGGAAGTCCTCCTACCTCCACCTGCCGGCCAAGGAGGCCGAGTTGGGGGAGGAATCCCTCCTCCCAACCGGCGCCCTCCCACCTATAAAAGAAGGGGCAGTGGCTGCCCCTCTTCCCTACACCCAACACCACCAAAACCCTAGCCCTAAGCCGCCGGCGCCACCACCCCCTGCTGCCGTCGCCTAGGGCACCACCAACTCGCCGAGTTGGGCTGATCCCAAACCCTAGCCGCCGGCTAGCTTCTCCCATTGGTGCCCTCAAAACCCTAGATCGCCAAGGCCTCTCTCATTGTCCACCATACTCGCTCCGGCTTAAGGCGAAGCCCTGCGAGATCTCCCCTCTACTTCCGGTACCACGCCGTCATGCTGCCGGAATCGCGAGGAGAGTGCTACAACCTCCATTTTCTTTGGAACAAGGAGAGGAAGGTCTTCATCGATCGAACGTGTGACCGACTACGGAAGCTGAAGGAGCCTGGCTGGGAAGGATCGTCTACACGATCTTGAGATTGGGAAGAGTACGACTACACCACCCACGAGAATCTGCTCTCGTTAACCGCTTTGGAATCTTCGAGGGCGAGTTCCTCTATTGACTCGTTGCTACAATCTAGTAGATAGATCTTGGCTTGTTTGTTTGCATGCGGTAGAATTTTTTTGTTTTCCATGCTACGAACCCCTACAGAAAAAACATATTTTGAACCTAAAAATGATATTTGTAAAAAATCATGAGCATCCGATCAAGTACCTGTAGTTCATATCTAACCCACTTCCTACCGATTCGGCAGGAATTTGTCTTTTTTACCAGGGATCAACGGAAAGGTTTGAGATCCCCCTATTATAACATTATGTATGTAAGGTGGTCTAGTATTTTTCAAAAAATGTGACGGTAGCATTTTGAATTAGCCATTTGGTGGTTGCTTCACAAAACCGTCCGTTTTTTATACTCGGAAAATGGAAAGCGGCTTTTTGGTGCGACGAAAAGGAAAACTTTCTCCTGAAGCATTGTTCGCCATCCCATGATGCACACTTATGCACAATATAGACACATTATCACAAACTATGCCTTCATTCTAGCCATAACATTGGTCATTGACCCGAAAGCCAAAAAACCTCGAACAAGATAGGTTATTTTGTGAAGGTTTTTTTGAGACATAATCAATATACCAAGTTTGATATTTTTCCTTCTAACTATATCACATCATATGACACCACGCGAAGGTTTCACATTGTTTGGATCATTTTGAATTTACAATGCACGTTTTAAACTATCGTTAAACTTTGTCGAAGGGCGGGCATGAAGATTCTTAGCTCGGGGCTAAGACTCGCTAAACATGAAGTGGATCTATGATGAAACAACATATTTTGAACCTGAAAATGATTTTTATAAAAAATCATGAGCATCCGATCATGTACCTGTGGTTCATATCTAACCCACTTCCTACCGATTCGGTAGGAATTTGTCTTTTTCACTAGGGATAGACGAAAAAGTTTGAGATCCCCCTGTTATGACATTATCCATGTAAGGTGGTCTAGTATTTTTCAAAAATGTGATGATAGCATTTTGAATTAGCCATTTGGTGGTTGCTTCACAAAACTATGTGTTTTTTGCACTCGGAAAATGGAAAATGGATTTTTGGTGCGACGAAAAGGAAACCTTCCTCCTAAAACATTGTTCGCCATCCCATGGTGCACACTTATGCACAATATAGACACATTATCACAAACTATGCCATCATTCTAGCCATAACATTGGTCATTTGACCCGAAAGCCAAGAAACCTCGAACGAGATAGGTCATTTTGTGAAGGTTTTGATACATAATCAATATACCAAGTTTGATATTTTTTCTTCTAACTATGTCACATAATATGACACCACGAGAATGTTTCGCATTCTTTGGATCTTTTTGAATTTATAATGCTAGTTTTAAATTATCGTTAAACTTTGGCGAAGGGCAGGCATGAAGATTGTTAGCTCGGGGCTAAGAATCCCTAAACTTGAAGTGGATATAAGATGAAACAATATTTTTTAAACCTAAATATTATTTTTGTAAAAAAATCATGAGCATCCGATCATGTACGTGTAGTTCATATCTGACCCACTTCCTACCGATTCAGTGGAAATTTGTCTTTTCCACCAGGGATAGACGGAAAGGTTTGAGATCCCCCTGTTATGACATTATCCATGTAAGGGATCTAGTATTTTGAAAAATGTGACAGTAGCATTTTGAATTAGCCATTTGATGGTTGCTTCACAGAACTATCTGTTTTTTAACTCAGAAAATGGAAAACAGCTTTTTGGTGCGACGAAAAGGAAAACTTCCTCCCAAAACATTGTTCGCCATTCCATGATGCATACATATACACAATATAGACACATTATCACAAACTATGCATTCATTTTAGCCATAACATTGGTCATGTGACCCGAAAGCCAAGAAACCTCGAACGAGATAAGTCATTTTGTGAAGGTTTTTTGAGACATAATCAATATACCAAGTTTGATATTTTTTCTTCTAACTATGTCACATAATATGACAGCACGTGAAGCTTTCGCATTGTTTGGATCATTTTTTAAATTTATAATGCCCGTTTTAACTATCGTTTAACTTTGTCGAAGGGCGGGCATGAAGATTTTTAGATCGGGGCTAAGACTCGCTAAACTTGAAGTTGATCTATGATGAAACAACATATTTTGAACCTAAAAATGATTTTTATAAAAAATCATGAGTATCCGATCATGTACGTGTAGTTCATATCTAACCCACTTCCTACCGATTCGGTAGGAATTTGTCTTTTTCACAAGGGATAGACGAAAAAGTTTGAGATCCCCCTTTTATGACATTATCCTTGTAAGGTGGTCTAGTATTTTTCATAAATATGATGGTAGCATTTTGAATTTGCCATTTGGTGGTTGCTTCACAAAACCGTCTGTTTTTTGCACTCGAAAAATGGAAAACGACTTTTTGGTACGACGAAAAGGAAAAATTCCTTATGAAACATTGTTCGCTCTCCCATGATGCAGACTTATGCACAATATAGACATATTATCACAAACTATGCCTTCATTTTAGCCATAACATTGGTCATTTGACCCGAAAGCCAAGAAACCTCGAACGAGATAAGTCATTTTGTGAAGGTTTTTTGAGACATAATCAATATACCAAGTTTGATATTTTTTCTTCTAACTATGTCACATAATATGACAGCACGCAAAACTTTCGCATTGTTTGGATCGTTTTTGAATTTATAATGCCTGTTTTAAACTATCGTTTAACTTTGTCGAAGGGCAGGCATGAAGATTCCAAGATCGGTCCTAAGACTCGCTAAACTTAAAGTGGATCTATGATGAAACAACATATTTTGAACCTAAAAATAATTTTTATAAAAAATCATGAGTATCCGATCATGTACTTGTAGTTCATATCTAACCCACTTCCTACCGATTCGGTAGGAATTTGTCTTTTTCACCAGGGATAGACGAAAAAGTTTGAGATCTCCCTTTTATGACATTATCCATATAAGGTGGTCTAGTATTTTTCAAAAATATGATGGTAGCATTTTGAATTAGCCATTTGGTGGTTGTTTCACAAAACCGTCTGTTTTTGCACTCGGAAAATGGAAAACAGCTTTTTGGTGCGACGAAAAGGAAAACTTCCTCCTGAATACATTGTTCGCCATCCCATAGTGCATACTTATGCACAATATGGACACATTATCACAAACTATGCCTTCATTCTAGCCATAACATTGGTCAATATACCCGAAAGCCAAGAAACCTCGAACGAGATAGGTCATTTTGTGAAGGTTTTTTGAGACACAATCAATATACCAAGTTTGATATTTTTTCTTATAACTATGTCACATAATATGACACCGTGTGAAGGTTTCGCATTGTTTGGATCGTTTTTTAATTTATAATGTCCGTTTTAAACTATCGTTAAACTTTGTCGAAGGGCGGGCATGAAGATTCTTAGCTCGGGGCTAAGACTTGCTAAACTTGAAGTGGATCTATGATGAAACAACATATTTTGAACCTAAAAATAATTTTTATAAAAAATCATGAGCATCCGATCATGTACCTGTAGTTCATATCTGACCCACTTCCTACCGATTCGGCAGGAATTTGTCTTTTTCACCAGGGATAGACGGAAAGGTTTGAGATCCCCCTGTTATGACATTATTCATGTAAGGTGGTCTAGTATTTTTTTTTTAAATATGACGGTAACATTTTAAATTAGCCATTTGGTGGTTGCTTCACAAACCGTCCGTTTTTGCACTCGGAAAATGGAAAACGGCTTTTTGGTGCGACGAAAAGGAAAACCTCCTCCCTAAACATTGTCCGACATCCCATGATGCACACTTATACACAATATGGACACATTATCACAAACTATGCCTTTATTCTAGCCATAACATTGGTTATTTGACCCGAAAGCCAAAAAACCTTGAACGAGATACGTCGTTTTGTGAAGGTTTTTGAGACATAATCAATATACCAAGTTTGATATTTTTTCTTCTAACTATGTCACATAATATGATACCACGAGAAGGTTTCGCATTGTTTGGATCGTTTTTTAATTTATAATGCCCGTTTTAAACTATCGTTAAACTTTGTCGAAGGGCGGGCATGAAGATTCTTAGCTCGGGGCTAAGACTCGCTAAACTTGAAGTGGATCTATGATGAAACAACATATTTTGAACCTAAAAATAATTTTTATAAAAAATCATGAGCATCCGATCATGTACCTGTAGTTCATATCTGACCCACTTCCTACCGATTCGGCAGGAATTTGTCTTTTTCACCAGGGATAGACGGAAAGGTTTGAGATCCCCCTGTTATGACATTATTCATGTAAGGTGGTCTAGTATTTTTTATTTAAAATATGACGGTAACAATTTGAATTAGCCATTTGGTGGTTGCTTCACAAACCGTCCGTTTTTGCACTCGGAAAATGGAAAACGGCTTTTTGGTGCGACGAAAAGGAAAACCTCCTCCCGAAACATTGTCCGACATCCCATAATGCACACTTGTACACAATATGGACACATTATCACAAACTATGCCTTCATTCTAGCCATAACATTGGTTATTTGACCCGAAAGCCAAGAAACCTCGAACGAGATACGTCGTTTTGTGAAGGTTTTTGAGACATAATCAATATACCAAGTTTGATATTTTTTCTTCTAACTATGTCACATAATATGATACCACGAGAAGGTTTCGCATTGTTTGGATCGTTTTTGAATTTATAATGCCCGTTTTAAACTATCGAAGGGCGGACATGAAGATTCTTAGCTCGGGGCTAAGACTCGCTAAACTTGAAGTGGATCTATGATGAAACAACATATTTTGGACCTAAAAATGATTTTTTAAAAAAATCATGAGCATCCGATCATGTACCTGTAGTTCATATCTGACCTACTTCCTACCGATTCGGCAGGAATTTGTCTTTTTTACCAGGGATAGACGGAAAGGTTTGAGATCCCCCTGTTATGACATTATTCATGTAAGGTGGTCTAGTATTTTTTTTTAAATATGACGGTAACATTTTGAATTAGCCATTTGGTGGTTGCTTCACAAACCGTCCGTTTTTGCACTCGAAAAATGAAAAACGGCTTTTTGGTGCGACGAAAAGGAAAACTTCCTCCTAAAACATTGTTCGCCATCCCATGGTGCATACTTATGCATAATATGGACACATTATTACAAACTATGCCTTCATTTTAGCCATAACATTGGTCATTTCACCCAAAAGTCAAGAAACCTCGAACGAGATAGGTCAGTTTGTGAAGGTTTTTTTTGAGACATAATCAATATACCAAATTTGATATTTTTCCTTCTAACTATGTCACATCATATGAGACCACGTGAAGGTTTCACATTGTTTGGATCGTTTTGAATTTACAATGCCCGTTTTATACTATCGTTAAACTTTGTCGAAGGGCGGACATGAAGATTCTTAGCTCAGGGCTAAGACTCGCTAAACTTGAAGTGGATTTATGATGAAACAACATATTTTTAACCTAAAAATGATTTTTATAAAAATCATGAGTATCCGATCATGTACCTGTAGTTCATATCTAACATACTCCTGTTATGACATTATCCATGTAAGATGGTCTAGTATTTTTGAAAAATATGATGGTAGCATTTTAAATTAGCCATTTGGTGGTTGCTTCACAAAACCGTCCGTCTTTTGCACTCGGAAAATGAAAAACGGCTTTTTGGTGCGACGAAAAGGAAAACTTCCTCCTGAACCATTGTTCGCCATCCCATGCACACTTATGCATAATATGGACATATTAACAAAATATGTCTTTATTCTAGCCATAACATTGGTCATTTAACCTGAAATCCAAGAAACCTCGAACGAGATAGGTCATTTTGTGAAGGTTTTTTTTGAGACATAATCAACATACTTGATATTTTTCCTTTGAACTATGTCACATAATATGACACCACGCGAAGGTTTCACATTGTTTGGATCGTTTTTGAATTTATAATGCCCATTTTAAACTATATATAATATTTTTTATTTTACTTAATTTTTGTTTATAAATGTGTAATATTTGAGTGTAGATAGATAGATCTTATTTTTCAGCAAATTTTGATATATTATTTGTATTTTTCAGAATTAGAATGATTTAGTTATGATTTTTCAAAAAATAATGAGATAAAAGGAAAAAAATCTGGAGGCCTACGCCGACGGCTTAGCCGTCGGCACAGCCTGGCTGCCTAATGCCGTTTGCATCGCCGTGTCTGAACTGGGCTACGCCGAGGGCTATACCTACACCGAGGGCCACCGTCGGCACAACCCTCTCTACTATGCCGACGGCCACGCTACGCCGAGGGCTACCCTCGGCACCGTCATCCACGCCGACGGCCGTCCCTACGCCAATGGCCGGGTTGGTAGACTGGCCAGGGAAAGCAACTACGCCGATGGCCCCGACATTTGGCCGTCGGCGTAGCCGGCCGACCGTCGGCGCCTTAGTTCTTTCCTGTAGTGCGTCTCCGAGAGCGGCCACCCTTTCATCTACCCTTCCCGCCGGACCGCCGGCGCCTCGATCTCCTCGACTACTGCAACAACCTCGTCCTCTGCCGCTGGTACGGCGTCTCCACCATCGGAGACGACGATTTCAGGTACGTCGTGTGCAATCCTCTCACGGAGGAGTGGGTGGCGTTGCCGGACCGCAGCAGCCATGTCGGCGGAAAGGTGGGCACGGCGCGTCTGGGTTTCGATCCGACCGCGTCTCCCCACTCCCACGTGTTCGTGTTTCCGGTGGACACACGCGACTACATCACTGGAGTTCATCTCTACTCGTCCGAGACCGGCAGATGGGTTCACAAGGAAAAGGGACACTCAGCCACCGTCTTTCTCAACGACTATCTGCATCTCCGCACTTCCGGCGGCAGGCAGCGCCCTCGTATGTCTGCCGTGGATACGAAGGGAGACACATGGTCCAACATCGATACGCCCTGTGGTCTATGGGGTCGTCATATGTCTTATGCTCTTTTATTTTGAATATTTACCGTAGGGGAGCCCCCCACAACCCTTTATTAAAATAAAAAAACCAAGAAGTCTTATGTACAAGCTACCCAACTAAGACAAAAGGTATATACAAAAAGAGGAAGAAAAAAATACAAAATTTACAATAAGTCAGCAATCCAGGAATTAAAATCTGTGATGGTCTTCTTTCTGACTCTGTATTTTAGTAGTGAAACGTCACATATATGTCTTATGCTCTTATTCAGCACTCACAAGGGCGATTGCATTGGTTTGATATCCTGGCTGACTTGTCCTTGCTTTGAACTGTGAAAAATTCTTCATGTAAAATTATTTTGCAAGGCACTGAAACGTATACTTCTATACCAACGAATCAAGCAATGTTTACTTCTTCTTGATATTGTGGCTGCAGCTCTTTCTGCTTCCCTTAGCTTGGAAACTATCAAGTTGAACTGTGATCTCATCTCAAGTTACAAGTCTAACCGTGATGCACCTCGGTTCAGATCTTAATTTCGCCTTCAAAGATTGTAGTGCAAGTTTGTGATGCCCAAAATTCTAGGTTGAGATTCTTGCTTCAGTTTATGAATGATTGCTTTTCTTCATGCCTTTGTCTTTTGTGCTGAAGTCTAACACAACTTCTGTATATTTTGCGACTCTAATTTTGGGTATTTAACATTATCTACCAGGAGCAGGTTGTATTTTTTACAAGGATGCTTAATGGGTTAAGCGTGTGGTGCTGATTACTTAGTTTGACCTTGGATTTGTACACACCGTGCATGTCGATTTGCGAATGAACTATTCTTCATATTAGTCTATTTTTGGGTACTTATCATTGTCTGATTGGTGCTAGATGCATTTTTACAAGGGTGCTTGACAAGTTAAGAAATGCTACTTGAATCATTTTTACAATTTTAATGTGGGTTACTTTGAGATATTTAATAACTATACTCCAGGTTCTAAGTTCCCGAGTGATGGGCCATTAATCCTCTAGTACCGAACTGCATATTTTACGTCATACTACTCAAATACTATGGATTTATATCAGTGACTATTTTGTATGTACTCAGTTAAGCAACATTTCATAATATTCATTAACTAAGTCAGGTGCTTAATGGAAACGTTTTGGGTGCCTGATTGAAAAGGGAGCAACGCCACCAGAATACCAAAATCCTGGCATCTTAAGTTTTAACTCTGTGTATTATCTCTTGGTGAATGCCTGATGTCATATCCGGTAACTCGAATGCGCTGGTATAATTAAGCCTGTGCAAACACGGTTTAGCTGGTTTGACTGGTTTGGGTTAGTTCAAAATTTTACACTAGTTTTAAAGTTTAGATTGGATTTGTGAATAAGATTGAACTAGGGAATTTTTGACTGGTTTGGACGGTTTGAGCGCGGTTTTGTATTTTGCACAGGCTTAGTTCTTTTTTTATAAGGTACAAGGTATGCACTTACATAGCTCCTTGGGATGACACGTGCACAGCTCGAGTTGTGGCAAAGCCAACCACGCGCTAGCACTTGGCCTGAGTGCTATTGAAGAGCAAGGGGAAAAAAAGGATGCGTACAAAAAGGCCTACTGTCAGGTAGCAATAACAGTTACGGAGCGATGACATGCCTGAAATAGACTGTTTTTCAAATTCACGTCTGTGAGGCTTGATCAATTCGATACAGTAGTCGGGTATGGCCATGTGACGCCACAGCCTGGTGCTCAACTGATCTGTTTCCCAATCTTAGGCCGAAATGTTGAAATGGGTGCTTGCAGGCCCTCTCGCTGGACGGTTGGTGTGCCCAAACAGCCCACTGTACCATGCAGTTGTTACCATATAAAAGCTGCACTTTTGGACAGCAAATTTCAAGACACGCCTGCTACCAGTGCAAAAATAGAACCTGCCAGCTGATCCAATTTCCTCAAAGTGCCCAGGGCTGACATGAGTCAGCTTTGAGAAAATGAATTCTGAAATGTCAAGAGGAAATAGGAAAACAAAAAAAAAGGATCCATTAGGTAGCCATCTTAAAGCACATGTGGGGTGGAAGATGCATCCTATATGTTACTAGGGTAATGCAGCAGTTACAATTCTCGAAAAAGTAATGCATCCGTTGGTTAACATTTTTTTCTTTTTTTGCACAATCGAACTGCGCTGGCTCTCCAGTTCGTCGGCCAATGCTACTTCACATTGCTTCTTCTGATTCCTGATGTTCTATGATGCTAAAATAACAAGTGACTGCCGTGTAAGTGATCGAATGTACTGTTGTAAGAAAGTAGGATTGGTGGTCATACACAAGTAGGATTGATGTCATGAAATAGGGATATGACAGTGGTGAAGACACATGTATTAATAATTGAAGCTGACAATTGCCATGCGTGCAAATTACTTGTTGACAACATAATTCCTGTACAATTGGCATCCTATAACTTGTAAGTGATTCAATGTACAGAAGTCATTGTAGAAAAACATTTCTAAATATTTTTTCTCGATGCCATGATCTCTCTTTGGCCTCTCCAAATGTGTAGTAATACCGGCCATCGTCTGACTTTACAAGGTTGTGAGTATTCGTTGTGAAACTAATTATGCAATCAAATAACTATACCATTCTACAAGCAGCTCTCCTCCAATCCCCGACTGTTCTACTTGTTCCCATCGTGCATGTTTGAGAAACTATTCCATCCTCTTATTAATTCAATGCCTACTATGTCAACTCTGCTGCTCGTTTATTTGCGCATGCATATATACACAAGGAGAAATTGGTAGAAATAAATATCATGGCATATAGTTCGCTCGATCAACAGAAACAAGTAGTTTAGGATGTATCCACCGAGATTTGAAAGACCATGGATCTATAAAGTATATGGATCATTTAATTTGCTATTGCATTAATATTTCTATAATAGAATAATAATATTTTTCAAGTCTTTCGTGTGTGAGCAAGTGATGGAGCTGGATATATAGACATTGTTGAGAGACCCAAGAAAGTTAATCATGCTTAAACTTTGAGTAATCTCTAGAATTGTAGCATAAATATTAAAGATAGTTTTACGGTGTTTTCTGGAGTAGGGGGCTATTACCCCCCTTGACCCCTATGAAGCTCTTCCAATTTAAATAAGGGCCCCTTGGTGTTGTGTTGCCCTAGGGCCCTAAAAATCCATGGACCGGCCCTGGGAGCCACGTGTCATCTTTATCCTGAGGCGATGGAGGACATGTTGGATCATTTGGTGGAGGTGATGCGGTCGGCGCCACCGCATACAAGCGATGAGATCGTAATGGGAAGGTGTTGGAGCACATCGATCTCCTTGAGGATCGAACATGAAGGCATGCCTCCATCGTGGGCATAAGTACCAGCAAAGGAAGACTTCACCACAAGTTCGTCGTTCGGTAACTACCTTGACAGAGGATGTTGTTTACTAGGCATGTGCGTTCGTTTGTGTAATTATTGGTATCGTTGTTTAGGTGCAAGGTATGTTGTCACAGATGGATCCATCTTTGGCGTCCTTTTATTATAAAATTGCTTTGGAAGGATTGCAGTTTATAGATGGTGGATAGCTCCACTCTCCATGCCCCGCCTCTTGTTCAATTAGTTTCTATTACTAGAACAAGTGTGAGGCTTTGTAATGTACAACCAGAAGTTGATCTGTCATGAAGTTAAGAGGTGCTAAAGCGGCATAAGTCGGCATAAGTTGTTTGGAAGAGCTTTAGATTGCTATATTTTCTTTTCTTACGATAGTTTGATCAGCCAAAGCTTTACTATCAATGTGTAAACATTTGGACCGTGTGAATGTTTCTTTTTGGACTCCAGGTATACATAAGTTGCATTTCTTTGTACATGACATATACATATGTGATCTATCCCTCTTATTTGATCACCTTCTTTTTCATCAGGACCTGGTGCCTTATTCTTTTTCATCCAAAAACTACAAATTTTATCTCCCTCCATGGAAAAAGCCCTACCTAGTTGTTCCTTATAATAGGCATCTAACACATAAGGCATATGGATGTCTAACATTACATTAATAACATTATCTATAGAACCAAACAACTTCTTATAAAATAAAGTAGCATAATTCGTGATATCCTCATCATCATCTGTATCCCCATCCTCTTGTTGTAAGGAAATAATTTTGTCCTTTCTTTTTCTATTACTCCATCCAAAATTCACTAACGTAAGACTTTTTAGATATTTCAAAGTGGACTAGATACACTCCAAATTGAGTGAACATATACACTAAACACATCTACATACATGTGTTTTAGAAAAAAGTTAAAACATCTTGCATTAGTGAACGGAGGGAGTCCTAGCCTTAGACATGAAATAGGAAGTTAAAGCATCTCCATCTAACAACTCTCTCTCCTTAGCTCTCTCTAACCACAATCTCTTCCTCCTAGTAAATTTTATTAAGGATCTCAATTTTTTCTTTTGTAATATTACACTTTTCAGTAGATAAACCTACCAACTCACTTTCTATATCAATCTCATCTATCTCCTCAGACAACTTCTTTTTATGTTTCTTACATAACCAAACATAGTTTAAATTCCAGCCATTCAAAGTTTTCCTTAACATTCTACCATTTGTCTATCAATCTTTTACCAGAGAAGTAATCGTGCCAAACTTTGCTAACAACATGCACCTGATCATCCATAAGAAACCGACACAATTCAAACTTAAAGGGCCTAACCACTGCTTACCGTTTAGACCAAAAATCCAGCAACATAGGAGAATGATTAGAAATATTTCTAGCTAAAATTATAAATAAACATTAAAGGAAAATTTGATTCCCAAGATACAGAAACCAGAATCCTGTCCAATTTCTTTAAAGTGGAACTTTCTTGGTTATTAGACCTAGTACATAATTTTAATGAAATTCTAGTCCACTTATTGATAACTATAGGCTTATTACACTCACTAGCTTTGCGAATACAATTAAAATCACCCCTACCATAAAAAGGTAAAGTACTATGAGAGAAAACATGTTTGAGCTCTACCAGGTTTTTTCTTTATCTTTAGCATGTGGTCATGTGGAGCACCATAGATATTAACCACATTACAAAAAAACCATTTCTCTTATTTCTTACATATAATCTAATATGAAAAGCTCCTTTTTTTTAGATTCTATGGGTATCTCACTCGTAACAACTTTAATTAAAAGCCAAAAGTTAGAAAAGGAGAGGTAGTAAGTCATGACAAGAGTGTTAACACCGGAATAGCAGCATTGTGTGTTTCCGTATACATTGAGCATCGTCGACGATAAAGATCTGGGCACACTCTTTGTAAGCTGCCACAAGGCCATGACTCAACCAAACCTCACCTACACACCACTTATCTTGGCAACACACAAGAACTGTGTCACGACCACGAACATGCCCTCGCCTTCTTCTTCTTCTCGCTACTCCCCCTCAAAACCCCTCGTCTCTACAAATTCAAGCAAAGCCGCAGCCTTCCAGCTCACTACCACCACCTCCGTCGCCGCCCAGGAATCCTCGAACAACAGCCAGCAGCGCAGCATGGGTGACGCGGCCATTGCCGTCATGGAGGAGGAGGAGGAGGAGCACATCTTCAGGAGCAGGTTTCCGCCGGTTGCCGTGCCGGATGGCATCACGGTGCCGGAGTTCGTGCTGGCGGGCGCCGAGGCCTACGCCGACAAGGTGGCCCTCGTGGAGGCCACGCCCGGTGGCCGGTCGTACACGTACGGCGAGGTGGCCCGGGACGTCGCGCGGTTCGCCAGGGCGCTGCGGTCCGTGGGCATCCGGAAGGGCCACGTTGTGGTGGTGGCGCTCCCGAACCTGGCCGTCTACCCCGTGGTGTCCCTGGGCGTGATGGCCGCCGGGGCGATCTTCTCCGGCGTGAACCCGCGCTCCCTCGCCGCGGAGATCAGGAAGCAGGTGGAGGACTCCGAGGCCAGGCTCGTGGTCGCGAACGAGGTCGCCTACGACAAGGTGAAGGACGTGGGCGTGCCGGTGATCGGTATCGGCGACCACGAGCGCATGCCAGGCACGATCGGCTGGGACAAGCTCCTGGCAGCCGCGGACCGCACCGGCCCGCCGATGTTCCCGCTGGAGCCGGTGCAGCAGTCTGACCTGTGCGCCCTGCCGTACTCGTCCGGCACGACCGGGGTGTCCAAGGGCGTGATGCTGAGCCACCGGAACCTGGTCTCGAACCTGTGCTCGTCCATGTTCGCCGTCGGGCCGGAGCTGCTGGGTCAGGTGGTGACGCTGGGGCTGATGCCCTTCTTCCACATCTACGGCATCACGGGCATCTGCTGCGCGACACTGCGGCACAAGGGCACGGTGGTGGTTATGGACCGGTTCGACCTGCGCACGTTCCTGGGCGCGCTGGTGGCGCACCGCGTGATGTTCGCGCCCGTGGTGCCGCCGGTGATGCTGGCGATGGTGAAGAACCCGGTGGCCGACGAGTTCGACCTGTCCGGGCTGGCGCTCAAGTCCGTGATGACCGCCGCGGCGCCTCTCGCGCCGGACCTCCTGGCGGCGTTCCAGAGGAAGTTCCCCGGCGTGCAGGTGGAGGAGGCTTACGGGCTGACGGAGCACAGCTGCATCACGCTGACGCACGCGGGGGAGGACCCGGAGAAGGGCCACATCGCGAAGAAGAACTCGGTGGGGTTCATCCTGCCCAACCTGGAGGTGAAGTTCGTGGACCCGGAGACCGGGCGGTCGCTGCCCAAGAACACGCCCGGGGAGCTGTGCGTGCGGAGCCAGTGCGTGATGCAGGGGTACTACCGGAAGAAGGAGGAGACGGAGCGCACCATTGACGCCAAGGGCTGGCTGCACACCGGCGACGTCGGGTACATCGACGACGACGGCGACGTCTTCATCGTCGACCGGATCAAGGAGCTCATCAAGTACAAGGGGTTTCAGGTACAGATCGGTGGAGATCGCAGTCTCTGTTTTTGTTGATGTCTTCTTATGCAGAGGTGGAATGTGTTGGTCTTGCAGGTTGCTCCTGCGGAGCTGGAGGCCATACTCCTGTCCCATCCTTCGGTCGAAGATGCAGCCGTCTTCGGGTAAGCAGCCACCGATCAACCCAATTCTTTCTGCTGATTTTGGGAGACAAAGTATGAACACATCAGCATATTGTGCCTCGTGTGTTGCTACATGATGCAGACTGCCGGACGAAGAGGCCGGCGAGGTGCCGGTGTCGTGCGTGGTGCGGCGGAGGGGCGCGGAGGAGAGCGAGGCGGACATCATGGAGTTTGTGGCGTCGCGGGTGGCGTCGTACAAGAGGCTCCGGACGCTGCACCTCGTCGACGCCATCCCCAAGTCGGTCTCCGGGAAGATCCTGCGGAGGCAGCTCAGGGACGAGTTCATCAAGATGGCCAAACCGACAGCTCCTTAATAATGATGATTATTGGGATAGGAATACTACATGCCCAACTAAGAACAGCAAGTATGATCGTCATGTATGCAAAAACTGCTGGGATTTATCCTTGCGAACTTTACATGTGGTATGAGTATGACCCAAAAAATGAAGGAGATTGAGGTTTCCAGAGACGCTGAAATACCAACTGATGTCAGTATGTGATAGTAGTAAAAAATACAGTGAGATGTGGCTGCAGCCATGTAACAGTAAAACTGCTCCGGAGCTTCTAAAGGATGTGGACATTTCACAAGTTACATCAGACTGCGGATGCTAAAAAATGGAATAGTTGTGCGATTGTTTGTATCATGCACACCTGGTGCCATGCACCCGGTGGTGCCAGCCAACGATCCCAGTCGTCT
Source organism: Avena longiglumis (assembly GCA_030063025.1). Taxonomy (NCBI): domain Eukaryota; kingdom Viridiplantae; phylum Streptophyta; class Magnoliopsida; order Poales; family Poaceae; genus Avena; species Avena longiglumis. The sequence continues at coordinate 474,262,216 of CP125976.1, forward strand.
GTGGAGCAGCAGAAGGCTGATCCATGATCTCCGAGATGCCAAAATCGGGGATGCGTGGCACCATCTCCTTGTTCAGCAATATATTGCTCTCTAAATATCTCAATGAATGATTATAGGACAGAGTCATGACGATTTTTTTTGAAAGTAGCATATATTTATCAAAAGATATCAATTACACCTAATCTTTGTAACAACGCATTGTTCTAGCGGTCATACGGATGCATACAGTCAAAAAAGAAGAATTATAAAAAAGAAATATTTCGCTACAATGACTCATTCATTGAAACAGCAGTACTACCACCACCAAGAAAACATCTGAAGTCCAGCTTCTCCAAAAACGTCACCTCCAAGAAGAGAACAGTGCACAAACACCGTCATCGCCAGATCAAAGATCTTAGGTTTTTACCCAAAAAAAAGTCCACACTCTCAAAACAATGCCTTCAACAAGGTCATTGCCAGATACAGCCAATTAAGCCAGACCTTCGGTTTTCACCCTGAAAGATAGAACCGTGAACCTCTCTTGTGCAGCCGCCCCACTTGCATACCACTTCTTCAAGTCACGAATCACCAAGTCAATTTATCATCACCACCCAGACTCGAACCACCATTGTCCGTCCACAGATCTTGGTCTCCATGACATTCTTCGTCAGCACCATGGAATGCGAACATGCCCCATGATCTTAACAGCCAACAAAGCTTCAAAGCACACCCTCTGAAACCAAACGGTCAGAATAAAATATGGATGCGCACGACCGAATCCCATCCCATCCAGCAATCTCTCGACATGATTGCACTTATGGAGTACGCCGACGGAGCCTTCCGGAACACGACACAGTAACCAGATCAATGTAGAAAAACATCAGACAGAACTTCGTCTTGGCTTGAGAGGGATCAAGGACCGCCACCTTTATTAGGCAGATCGTTGGACCCTGCGCCGCCGCCCGTCGGCTTCCCATGGGACCGGACACCCAATTCCCCACCAGCTAGGGCGGTAGAGGAGTAGGCAGCCCGGGCCGCCACGATCGCAACCTAGCGCCAAGATACCTGCGGAGATCCTCCAAAATGAGATCGGATGCAGGGGCGGGCGCATCAGGACCAAGGTCCATGCGACCACCACCCACCAGAGCTCCACCGGTCATCCCATCGCCGCCGTTCGCCATGGCGCCCACCACTAGCCTCCACCTATGTCTGCCACATCCGTGGCAGCCCGCACTCCCGGCGACAACGGCATGTGCCGCACCACTAGCCAGAGAGAGGGATCCCCATCGCTACCTTCCTTGGGCATCTGGGCTTTGTCCATCGGCCCCTCCGGCAACGGCTAGAAAGGGGAAGAGGCGGCAGTGGCACCTAGGGTTAGGTTGGGGAGAGGGGCGAGGAGATCCATGACGAACATATGCTAGTAGACCATGGACAATTTCAAGAGCTATGTTATAGCGTATACTTCAATCCAAACTTGCGTTCCAATCCGATGCAGAACATCATAAAGGCTACCATGTTCCATAAAGTCATATAGTATGAACCCACACTCCCCTCTCGACCAAAATTCTTTCGGATTTATCAAGTTCCCTGCCCAATTTTTACCTAGCGTCTTCAGTTCTCTGATCATGCTTTTATAAGACCCACTGTGTGCGGAAATTACAAGATTCTTTATACCATATGCTTCCCCTGTACTCAATTTTGCCTTGTAGACAACCCATGATAAGAGCATCTCTAGAATACACCGCACCCGGCCAGTATCGCAAAATAACCCCCAGTTTGCGGTACGAGGCGGAAAAAGCGGACATTCTGGATACCCTAAACGGTACCATATCCGAAATATTTTTGTGGTTCACCGCAAAATGTCGCTTCCGTGTCGCATATATACCGTATGGAGGGATCGCAATGCGGTTTACCGCAAAACATCGATTCCGTTGGCGGGAGGGAAATTTCCCCTCCCCTTCTTCCCGCGCAGCCGCCACTGCCACGGATATGCCGTTGGCGGCTATTTCCATCGCCACTATCTGCTTCCTTCCTCTCTCTCTCTCTCTCTCTCTCTCTCTCTCTCTCTCTCTCTCTCTCTCCTCCCTGCTGCCATGGCGAAACCCAGTCTAAACGAGTACGAGGTCACGAGGTTCGCGTAGTACAACATCCTCGCGCCGCCTCACGCGACGCTTTCGGCTCACTAGGAACTGAGCTATGCTGGGATGCCAGTGAGGCCGGTTCCGCGCGGCTACTGGTTGGCTCGCTGGATCAAGGAGCGCCGCCGCCAATTGCCTGAGTGGAAGAGGGCAATGCCCCGATACGCGCCGGCGAGCTCCTATTGGCGAAAGCATTTCGAGAAGGAGCGTAGGGTAGAGCTTGGCCTCTGCATCGTTCAAGGGAGGCAGGTCCACCCTGATCTCCGCAACGCCGAAGGGAGGGCACGCTTCTAGGAAGTTCGTGGCCGCACAATCGACTCCGTCATCGCCGAGGCGCGCCGACAAGAGTTCCAGAGAAAGTTGAACCTCGTCGAGATTCATGACAGTGGAAGTGACGTAGAGGAGGCGGGGTACGGTGGCGCGGAGGCGAACAACGAACGCGGCGTGGAGGACGATGGCACGGAGGCGGTCGACGGCTCCTGTTGGAGACATGCCCTAGAGGCAATAATAAATGTAGTTATTATTATATCTTTGTGTTTATGATAAATGTTTACATTCATGCTATAACAGTATTAACCGGAAACATTAATAGTTGTTTGATTTGTAAACTAAATTAGAGTCCCTAGTAAAACCTCTTCATAATACTAGCTTGTTGGTTAATAGATGATTGTGGTTTCCCTATCATGAACATTGAGATGTTATTAACAACAAGATCATATCATTAGGAGAATGGTATGATGGACATACTCCTATAGATAAGCGTAGCATAAAGATCAAGTCATTATAATAGTTCAATTGCTATAAGCTTTCTGATACATAGTAACCTAATTCCTTCGACCATGAGATCATGCTTATCACCATCACCGGAAGGATGCTTTGATGACATCAAACACCACATCGTAACTAGGTGGCTATAAAGATGGCATTGAGTGTTTGGAAAGTATGGGTTGAGACACATGGATCAAGAGTGGGATTTGTCCATCCATATGACGGATATATATACTCTGGGCCCTCTCGGTGGAATGTCATCCAATTAGCTTGCAAGCATGTGACTGGCTCACAAGGGATCGCATACCACGGGAACGAGAAAAGAGTACTTATCGGTAACGAGGTTGAACTAGGTATGCAGAGATACCGATGATCAAAACCTCGGATAAGTAAACTATCGTGAGACAAAGGGAAATTGGTATCGTATGTAAGTGGTTCATTTGATCGCAAAGTAATAGTAGAAATATGTGGGAGCCATATGAATTTCCAGATTCCTCTATTGGTTATTGATCGGAGAAGTGTCTCGATCATGTCCACATAATTCACGAACCGTAGGGAGACACACTTAAGGATTCGATGTTGTTGAGTAGTTATGGAATGATGAGTAAGAGACCGAATGTTGTTCGGAGTCTCGGATGGGATCCGGGATATCACGAGGAGATCCGGAATGGTCCAGAGAATAAGATTCATATAAGGAAAGTCCTGTTTCGGAGTTGGGGAATGATTCCGGTGTTTTCACCAGGAATGTTCTAGAAGGGTCCGGAAGGTCCGGCACTCCAGAGGGGAAGGGTACATGAATGTGTCATGACAATATGGAATGGTTGCATCATGTACTAGGTCACTTGGCTGGCAAAAATAAAGAGAGAAATAAAATCCAAATTTGAAAGTCAAAAGGCAAGTTTGCTTGGTGGAGGGAGAGTAGGAAACCAACTTGGGGAGGAAGTCCCCTCCCTCCACCCTCCGGCCAAGGAGGCCGAGTTGGGGGAGGACTCCCTCCTCCCAACCGTCCACCCTCCACCTATATAAGGAGGGGTAGGACTCCCCTACCCCTCACACCCAAAAACCCTAGCCCCAAGCTGCCGGCGCCACCACCTTCTTGTGCTGCCGCCACCGCCTAGGGCACCTCCAACTCGGCAAGTTGGGGTTTCCTTAAACCCTAGCCGCCGTCCAAGCCCTCCCCTTGGTGCCCTCTAAACCCTAGATCACCAAGGCCTCTCTCATACTCCACCATACTCGCTCCGGCTTAAGGCGAAGCCCTGCGAGATCTCCCCTCTACTTCCGACACCACGCTGTCGTGCTGCCGAAATTGCGAGGAGAGTGCTACAACCTCCACTGCCTGCTGGAACAAGGGAGAGGAAGGTCTTCATAGAGTACCGACGTGTGACCATTGCGAGCGCTAACGGAGCATAGCGGAAGGATCGTCTCTGGCGATCTTGAGATTGGCAAGAGTCGACTACATCACCCACGAGAATCTGCTCTCATTAACCGCTTTGGAATCTTGAGGTGAGTTCCTATATCGACTCGTTGCTACAATCTAGTAGATAGATCTTGTCTTGTTTGTTTGCATGCGAGAATTTTTGTTTTCCATGCTACGAACCCCTATAGTGGTATCGAGCCGTGTCTATATGTAGATCTGTTGCCTGAGTAGAACACAATGGTCATTGTGGGCGGTGGTGCTTTTATTATCAATTGCTTTTGTGTACTTTGCATCTTGCGGTATGATGGGATGAAGTGGCCAGGCTAACCTTACATGACATCGTTCATGAGACTTGCTCCACGCTCAACATGCAACTTGTATTGCATAAGTGGCTTTTGGTGTCTGTCTCTCCCATCATAGTATAGATCCAATTTACAACGGCACTTGATAGTTGTAACACCCTCGAGAATCGGACCTATGCAAGTTTTAGAAACCCGCCAAACCCGCATAGAAAGCGATTCAAAGGTGCCCACCAGCACTTTCGTGCGGGTGGAAAGCGAAGTAATAACATTACACAACAGTCCTCGATGGGACCTGAGCAGATATATACAACAATGACTCGATGAGTCAAGAATGCAGATATAATATACAAAGATCCAAATCACCTTGAAAATGATAGAGCGTCCGACTACGGACAAGATGCAAATGGGGCTAAGAGCCACGAGGAATAACCAATGGCGTCCATAACCTGCCCGTGCCAAGGCGGAAGGGTAACCCCGCTAACGACGTCGATCTCAAAACCTGCTTAAACAAAAGAGGTGCCGACAAAGGGCAAAGGAAAAGAGGAGCGTCGATCTTGAGGCGATGACAGCGAGACTAGAATTGGCGGTCCTCGCCTACATAGGTATGGTGGATGAGCGGCAAAGATGCCCTAAACAACCTATAGAGACTCGGTACAACTGGCGACTATCAGAGAGGGGTAAGAAAGACCTATTCGGAACCAACCTGATGCTACCACCAAACCAAACCCATCCTGGTGTTTCCCCCTCGAGACCAAACGAGGAAGTTAACCGAGGAACTCACACAGTTGGCAGTTTTATTTATTCAGTTATCGTTGCAACAATTACTAGTCAGGTAGAGATATTCGTCCTGATAAAATAAGCAGTGGGCACTTTTAGTTAACCATTCCGTTATAGTTGCAACACTTACTAATCAGATACAATTAGCATGAGATAACCCAAAAACCCAGCAGTTGTTGGTACTTTTATTTAGCCATTCCGTTGTAGTTGCAATACTTACTAGTCAGGTGTAGAATGGTCGCAAGCGACAATCCAAACAAGCAATTGTGGGCAGTATTATTTAGCCATTCCATTATAGTGAAGCTGATTACTAGTCATTATAAAGTCAAATTTATAGCACTACTTTAGTTATGCTTGTCTATGATCGAGATACTGTGCTCTAAGTCGTCCATAACCGCGGACACGGCTTTCAGAAAGTTTTACCGGCGGGTGCACAAATAGCAACACACTCGATCAACCTCGGAAAAACCAAATCAAAACCCATGAGGCCTTCACGACAAAGCAATCACAGGATTGAGAAATATTTGAGGCACCCATTGAGTAGACCATAGCGGTGACTCGAGAGCGGACTCAAGGTTTGCGACAATGGTCATGTATTTGGGAACCCAAAGCTGGGCTTGTCGATGCAAAACATTCCGCTTACCTAAGCGATGACAGTGTGCTCCTCGCACAATCGTAAATAAAGCAGTAGCATGGCATAAGTACAGGATAGTAAATAAAACCTCAAACTAGTTTGTGGCCCCAAGAAATAAGACTGAATCAAGCTCTGTCTCAGGGGGGTCCCATAATCCTCCCGGATGTGGATAGCGCGATAAATCAAGGAACAGGTATCAAGTACTCGGGGTCCTACGGGACACAAGTGGGCGTTCGAAAACCAAATATTATCTATCACCCACCGATGCCTCTGCTTACTTACTTCAATTTTAGTTGTTAAACAGTAATTAAAGTGAACGATAAGTAAAGCCAAGATCATCTCCAACATCAAACATGCGGCAATACTCCAACAACTGTGGTCCTGGACGACACGCAACAACACTTGGGCAAGCGACTACGACGCGCAAGTCCAACTATCTACCAAACAACAGGTAATAGGATGTGTCCAAGGCAATATAAGGCTGCAAGGGATATTACGGGTACGAAAACTAGAGCAACGCAACATAGATAGCAATAGATCAACAGGAGGGAATAAATACTATAAAAGTAAGATGGGTAGAAAGGGGAAGATGCTCGCCTGAAACATTGTCGAAGATTCATCCGAAGATCGGGGCGAAGCTCACATCAACTCAACGGCCTAATCCGCGAAGAAGCAAAACACTAGAAGAAACACCGGATGCAATATTTAATTCAACGGCAGAAGAACGGGCATGATGCATGTATGATGTATGACATGGCAAAGGTGATGCAATTAGGTCATATTAAGCGGAACCGGGGTCCCGACAACTATTTAAATGGTTCAAGTTGTTTATCTACCCCGCAATTAAATGTGGTTTTAGCATGGCAAAAGATAGCACCGGTTCGCTACACAAATTTAGATGAGGCCAATATAAGGCTAGATTTTCCCGCATATGGGCCCCATATTTAATTATGAGGTGAATCGGCATAAGGCCCCCAAACCACAGGCAATATGCATGCATGAACAATTAATATGCGACAAGTTGTATTATATTATAAAATAGGGTTTCGGGAAGGGGTTCACACATTGAGGGGTCTCGACGGTCTTGGGGTTCCGAGGTTCGGGGTTCGTCAGGGTCCAGGGTTCGACGGGTTCGGTCTCGGTGGGACCGTTCTCGGGTAGCGGGGTAGATCTTGGCGCATCCGTGGTCTTCGGGTCATGCTGTCGGCGGTCATGGCGTTCCGAGAGGAAGAACTTGGCGTTCGGTAACCTACGAAGTAGACCTTGGAGTTCCGCGATGATCTTGTCGATTCCTTGTCGAAGTCCTTGGCGCTTCGGATCGGTCTTCGGTTCGGGGTCTCAGGGTCTTCGGATCTGAGGTGGCGAACTCGATGTGCCTGGAAGAAGAGCCTCGCGCCATTGGATCCATGGATCAAGGGACCTCGGGTTCGGGAGGAAGAACTTGATGTTCCGGCTTGGTGGTGACGATCTTGAATAGGCGCATGTGTCTTCGGCGAGGCTTGGTGCACAACTCTTCAGTAGACCTTGGCGAGGTCCTCGGAAGATCTTGGCGACATACTTTCATGTTGTTATTCTTGTCGACGGAATCGTTACCGAAATGGTGGTCTTGAAGATCTTGTCAACGCGGGACTAGGAATCCACTACGGCAGGGAGAAGACACATGTTCATCCTTGGACAAGCGGGTTGAAGGCGTGTGGCTGCACTTACTTGGCGAGCGGAAGAAGGCCGAGCGGGGGCGCTGACGCAGTGGGAAGAGTGGTGGAGCCACAGGCGTCTGGCGGCTCGGCGGACGATGGGCGGCGGGCAAGCTTCAGAGCCGGCGAGGGTGCAGGGAGGTCGCCGGAGAACGGCGGCGACGCCAATGAGTTGGCGGCGGCTAGAAGGAGGCGGGCGGCGAGGCAGCCTGGCGGCGGCGGAGGAGGACGGAGGCGCGGAGCTGCCGGAGGTGGGGAGGCGTTGCGTGGGGAGGGCAGCGGACGGAGGTTGGTGGCAGCCTTGAGCTTCGTCGGTGGGGCGGCAAGAAGGCCATGGCGGAGGGCGTCCGTGGCCGCACTTGAGCCGAGAGGAGGAGGTTGGTGGCGGCAGCGTCTGTGGCCTTCAAGGAGGCGTCCATGCGAAGGGAGGGTCAGCAGCAGCGGTGGGGCGGGCTCTGCAGAGGAGGGGAGAGCGGCCGTCTGGCGCTAGAGGAGGAGCTCGAGGCGGTCCGCGGCGAGGAGGAGGAGATTGAGGCGGTCGGTGGCGGCTCGGAGAGGAGGCGAGGCGCAGAGGTTCTGGCGGCGGCGGGAGAGCAGAGGGACCGGCGCTGGGAGCGGCGGGCGGGAGGCGCTGGAGGAAGGCGGAGAGGTGGAGGGTGCAGGGCGTCGGGGAAGGAGATAGGTAGGTGGGGGAGAGATACGGGCGGCGGTGAGTGGGACCGGTGGGGCCAGGGGAGGGTGACTCGGTGGGTGGGATCTGGGGAGGTGGCTGCGTGTGTGCTGGGTGGGTGTGGGGTTTGGGTGAGAGGTGGAGAGAGTGGGGAGGGGAGAGGGGTAGGTGAGGTGGCAGGGTCTGATTGGCTAGGGGGAAGGGTGAGGTGAGGTGTCGAGAGGGGGTTGGTTGGGGTGAGGTGGACAGAGGGGTGGGTAGATTAGGTTGGGTAGACTAGGGATTTTGGTGGACCGATTTTATTCCGGGGGTGGTCGTTCGGTCGATTCGGCCCGTTCGACTGCCCCACTAAAAATAATTAATCAAATTATTTATTTCAACCAGCGCTTTTGCAAACCGACAGCGGACAAAACAAAATAATCCGGGGACCCGGGTTTTGCGTTTGAATAAAGACGGGGCGTTTAGAAAACAAAAACAGGTTTTTCCGCAAATAGTTTTATGCAAGCAAATGCAAGATGATGACGATGCTCAAATGCAATGTGGCATGATGACATGAGCATGCGGTCATGATGATGCAATGCACTAAAACAACGCGATTTTCTAGTAGTGGTTTTGCGGGATGCCACAATAGTTCAAGCATCAACATTGTGGTTCTTGTTCGTAAGTTAGAGCGACACTTATTGAAAGCCCCAAACCACGTAAAATATGCAAAGAAAATTAGAGGCGTCTAACTTTGTTTTGCAGGGGTGTGCCGTGATGTGATATGGCCATGATTGTGATTATATTTGATGTATGCAATGTTGCTTATTGTAAGTTGGCAACCGGCAAGAGCCATATGGTTGTTTTTAAATTCTATTAAGACCCGCGTGTCTATTCAAAGTAGTTGTAATAGTTGAAGCTGGTGGACGACAACCATGAAACAACACCATTGACCTTGACGCTATACCGGTGATGATGGAGATCATGTTCGTGCTTAAAGATGGAGATCGGAAGCACAAGAAGAAAGGCCATATCATATCACATATTATGAATTGCATGTGATGTTAATACTTTATGCATCTTGTATTGCTTAGTTAACGACGATAGCATTATAAGATGATCCCTCAAGCACACAAATTTCAAGTTTTAAAGTGTTCATCCTTAGTAAGCACCGTTTCTAAAGCTCGTTGTTTCGAAGCACCACGTGATGATCGGGTGTATTAGATTCTGCGAGTGTATACAACGTGAGCAAGCCAGATTTGATCATGCGGAAGCTAAGGTTTGATCTTGACGAGCCTAGAATGTACATACATGGTCTCGGAACACGGATCACCGAAAGGTAAAGCATGAGTCATATAGCAGATATGATGAACATGTTGATTGTTCGCCATTGAAGCTACATCAACTCTCGTGATGATCAGTTTTGATGTGGTGGATTTGGTTCGTGTGATCACTAAAACAATGTGAGGGATATTGTTTTGAGTAGGAGTTCACCTAGATTAATTTAACTATTAATTAGAACTCAATTTGTCATAAACTTAGTCTAAACTATTGCAAATATGTTGTAGATCAATGGCGGCCCCTACCATCAATTTTAATGCGTTCCTAGAGAAAGAAAAGTTGAAAAACAATGGAAGCAACTTCGCGGACTGGTTCCGCAATTTGAGGATTGTCCTCAATGCTAGTAATTTGACCTATGTCTTTGGATGCACATGGGTGACCACTGCAGCTCTACATCGATGAAGTAAAGAATGTTTACCTCACTCGGAAGAATCGGTACTCCGATTCAGTGTGCTATCTTGTATGGTTTGGAATCGGAGCTTCAGAAAAGGTTTGAGAACCATGACCCACATGATATTGTCTGTGAACTCAAAATGATATTTGAGGCTCACGCGACAGTTGAGAGTTATGATGCTTCTAAAAAGTTCTTTAACTGCAAGATGAAAGAGGGCAGCTCCATCAGTGAGCATGTGCTTAAGATGTCTGGGCACGCAAACAAACTCCAAAGTTTGGGTATAGTGATTCCTAATTATTTGGGGATTCACCGTGTCCTCCAATCACTACCACCAAGTTACAAGAACTCTGTGATGAACTACAATATGCAAAACATGGACAAGACGTTGCCAGAACTCTTCTCCATGTTGAAATCTGTAGAAGTGGAGATCAAGAAAGAGCACCAAGTGTTGTTGGTCAATAATACCACCAAATTCAAGAAAGGCAAGTCTAAGCAAAGGGTAAACTTCAAGAAGGGCGGTAAGAAAGTTGCCGCAGCGTGAAGACCAAGGCTGGACCTAAGCGTCTTGAGTGCTTTTTGCAAGGGAGAAGGTCCTTTGAGCGGAATTGCCCAAAGTACTTGACGGATTTGAAGAACGGCAACATCAAGAAGAAAGGTATATCCGATATACATATTATTGATGTGTATCTCACTAGTACTCGTAGTAGTGCCTGGTATTTGATACTGGTTCGGTTGCTCATATTTGTAACTCGAAACAGGTGATGCAGAATAAACGGAAGCTAGCGAAGAACGAGGTGACGATACGCGTTGGAAATGGATCAAAGGTTGATGTGATCGCGGTTGCCACGCTACCTCTTCATCTACCATCGGGATTAGTTTTATACTTAAATAATTGTTATTTGGTGCCTGCGTTGAGCATGAACATTATATCAGGATCATGTTTATTGCGAGACGGTTACTTGTTTAAGTTCGAGAATAATGGTTGTTCGATTTATATGAGTAATATGTTTTATGCACATGCACCTTTGATAGATGGTCTATTCTTATTGAATCTCGATTGTAGTAATACACACATAAATAACATTGAGGCTAAACGTTTGAAGTTGAGCAATAACTCGACCTATATGTGGCACTGTCGTCTTGGTCACATTGGAGTGAAGCGTATGAAGAAACTCCATTCCGATGGACTTCTCGAATCACTTGATTTCGAATCACTTGAAAGATGTGAAGCATTTCTGATGGGTAAAATGACTAAGACTCCCTTTTCTGGTATGATGGAGTGAGCTACGGACCTATTGGAAATCATACAAACCGATGTGTGTGGACCAATGAGTGTAGCATCGCGCGGTGGTTATCGTTATGTTCTTACCTTCACAGATGACTTGAGTAGATATGGGTATATCTATTTCATGAAACATAAGTCCGAAACTTTCGAGAAGTTTAAGGAATTTCAAAGTGAGGTAGAGAATCAACGTAACAAGAAGATTAAATTTCTATGATCTGATCGTGGAGGTGAATATCTAAGTTACGAGTTTGGCGAGTGTAGCACCCTCAGAATCGGCCCTATGCAAGTTTTAGCAAAATTCGCCAAACCCGCATAGAAACGATTCGAAGGTGCCCACCAGGCACTTTCGTGCGGGTGGAAAAACAAAGTAATAACATTACACAACAGTCCTCGATGGGACCCACAGAACAGATATATATAACAGCGACTCAAAGAGCCAAGAATACAAGTATACGGTACAAGATCCAAATCACCTTGAAAACGATAGAGCGTCCGTCTACGGACAAGAAGCAAATGGGGCTAAGAGCCCTGAAGAATAACCAATGGCGTCCATAACCCTGCCCAGGCCAAGCGGAAGGGTAACCACGCTAACGGCGTCGATCTCAAAACCTTAAACAAAGGGTGCCGACAAAGGGCAAAGGAAAAAGAAGGAGGCGTCGATCGAGGCGATTACACGAGGCTAGAATTCGGCGGTCCTCGCCTACATAGGTATGGTGGACTGAGCGGCAGCGGCGGCATGCACTAAACAACCTATAGAGACTCGATACCAATGGCGGCTATCAGAGAGGGGTGAGAAAGACCTATTCGGATCCAACATGGTACTAGCATCAAACAAACCCGTCCTGGCGTTTCCCCCTCGAGACCAAACGAGGAAGTCAACCGAGGAACTCACACAGTTGGCAGTTTTAATTATTCAGTTATAGTTGTGGCACTTTACTAGTCAGGTTTACGTAATCGTCCTGATAAAGTAAGCAGTGGGCAGTTTTAGTTAATCATTCCGTTATAGTGGCAACACTTACTAGTCAGATACAATTATCATGAGGTAACCCCAAAACCCAGCAATTGTCGATACTTTTACTTAGCCATTCTGTTGTAGTGAAGCTGATTACTAATCATATCGGAAACAAGTCATTTTAAAACAGTAAACTTTAGTTATAGTTGTCTATGATCGACATCGTGCTCCAAGTCGCCCATAACGGACACGGCTTCTCGAAAAGATTAAACCTGCAGGGTGCACCAAAGTATCCACAGCACTTGACCCTTTTGCGGATCGGTTAACATACACCCATCGGTATGTCGGGGGCCTAGGTCACGACGTTCCTGCACAAAAGCAAGCACGGGGCCACCCACTAAGTACACCCTTAGCAAGTCGGCGGTCTCGAAGCGGACTTAGGGTTTGTGGGGCGATGGCGACAAGATGCCTCAAACGGGACTTGTCGATACCACGTAACGGGTCACAAGTCCTAACGATGCATGTGCGTACCTCGCAATCGTAAATAAAGCAGTAAAGCATGGCATAAGTACAGGATAGTAAATAAAACCCCAAACTAGTTTGTGGCCCCCAGTACAATACTTTGAAATCAGGTAATTATCAATGGGGGGCCCATATCTCCCCACCTGTGGTTAGCGCGCTCGATCTCGGAACAGATGTCAAGAACTCGGGTCCTACGGGACACAAGTGGGCGGTCGGAAACCAAATCTTACCTATCACCCACCGATGCCTCTGCTTAATTCAATTTTAGTTGTTAAACAGAATTTAAAGTACAATAAGTAAACCATGATCATCTTCAACGTCAACATGTGGCAATTCTCCAACAAAGGTGGTACTTGACGACAAACAAAACACTGGAGCAAGCGACTACGACACGCGGGCCCAACTATCTACCAAGCAACAGGTAATAGGATGTGTCCAAGGCTATATATGGCTGCAAGGGATATCACGGGTACGAAATCTAGAGCATCGCAACACAGATAGCAAAGATCAACAGAAGGGAATAAAGACTAGAAAGTAAGATAGGTAGAAAGGGGGAGATGCTCTTTGAAAACATTGCCGAAGGTTTGAGAAAGGTCGGTGACTCACATCAACTCAACGGCCTTATCCGCGAAGAACCAAAACACTAGAAGAAACACCGGATGCAATATTTAATACACGGCAGAAGATCGGCATGATGCATGTATGATGGATGGCATGGCAAAGTGCGATGCAATTAGGTCAAGATTAAGCGGAACCGGGGTCCCAACAATTAATTAGATGGTTCAAGTTGTTTAGCTATCCCGCAATTTAAATGTTGTTTAAACAAGGCAAGATAAGATGCCGGTTCGCTACACAAGTTTAAATGAGGCCGATATGAGACTAGATTTGCCTGCATATGGGCCCCATATTTAGTTATTAGGTGAATCGGCATAAGGCCCCCAAACCACAGATATGCATGCGAGATGAATGATTAAATATGCAGCAAGTTGTTATTATGTTATCAATTAGGGTATCGAGGAAAAGGGTCACACATCGGAGGGGGTTCGACGATCTTGAGGTTTCCGGGGTTCGGGGTACAACAAGGTCCAGGGTCCGGTCTCGGGGTCCAGGGTTCTGCCGGGGTCGTTCTCTCGCTCGCGGTAACGGGGCAGATCTTGAGTTCCGGGGAGAAGGACTTCGCGTTTGGTGGCGATCTTGACGGCCTTCGGGTACGGGATCGTCTCCGGGTTCGGGGGTCTCGGCGTTCCATGAAGGAGTACTTGGACTGGCGTCGGGGCATCGGTACCGTCCTGGTTGCTGTCGTTCTTGTCGCTGCGACGCTCTTGTCGGTTCCGCGCCATCGAGGCGATCTTGGCTTCGGGGTGGAGTACTTGGCGTCCGGGGTGCGGTACTTGTGGTACATGTGGCGATCTTGGCGTCCTTCCGGTTAGGGTTTGGCGTTCGCGGGAGGTACTTGTCGTTCTCGGGTCCGAGGGGCTGATCTTGACGTGGTACCGGGTTCGGGGTGTCGAGGCTTGGCCTCCGGGGTTCGTGAAGATCTTGGCGAGGGGTTCCACCGAAACCATGGCGCGTCCAGGAAGCAGATCTTGTGGGTCCCTGCGTCCCGGTATCCGGTAGGCGTACTCGTCGGCACGGGGTTCGGTTTCCGGTCCGGATCTTGGCGTCCTTCGGATCGGTCTTCAGGCGTGTGCCAGCGGGTTCCAGGAGGCCGGGCTTGCTGCATCCGGTGGCCGACAGAGACCGCGCGAGGCGGCTCGCGATGGTGCAACGTGGGCACAGGGCGAGCCCGACGGTTGGGTAGAGGACGCGACCGGGGCGGCTCGAGGCGGGCGGGGACGCGGCGACCTCGGGCGGAGGGGGCCATGGGAGCCTGGGCGGATGGAGCTTGGCGGGCGGCGACCAGGCGGGCTCGCGGGCGCGGGGAGCCTGGGGCGGATGGGGTACGCTGGAGGCGGTGAGGTCTGGCGCCCGGCGAGGCGGGCGGGATGCGGCGGCGGCGTCATGAGCTCAGCGCAGAGGCTGGCGAGGAAGGCGGGCTCGCAGGCGGCGGCGGGCGTGGAGGAGGTGGACGCCTTGGAGAGGCTGGCGAGGTGGGTGGCGGAGGAGGAGACCTGGCGGTGCTGGGTGGCCGGCGGAGGAGAGGGCCAGCAGCGGCTCGAGTGGGCAGGCTGCCGGGAGGGAAGGCGGAGCCATGAAGCAGCGAGGCAGCGGGAGGGCGGTGCCGGTGGAGATGGAGGCCAGACGGGGTGCTTGGCGACGGGAGGTTGGGGAAGAGCTACAGGGGAGGAGCGGGGACAGAGGGTGGGCCAGGCGCCAGGGACACGCGAGGTGGTGGAGGGGAGGTGGGGAGTGGCAGGCGGTTGGGGCTGTCACGTGGGTCCAGGGGTGAGGGGCCCAGTCTGGGTGGGGTGTGGACGTGCGTGTGTGCTAGTGGCTGTGGGTTTGTGTGTGGCCGGGGAGAGAGAGGGTGGACTAGGTGGCAGGGATAGGCTAGAGGGAAGGGGAGGGGTGAGGTGGCATGCTGCCATTGGGTGGGGTGAGGTGGCCACTAGGGGTGGGTAGATAACTGGGTGGGTTTAGGATTAGATGGGGTAGGCAGGTTGGACCGTTTTAGAAAAACTGGGGCGGTCGTTCGGGCTAAAACGGCCCGTTCGACTGCCCCCGCAAAATAATTAAATATTTTATTTAATTGAATTGGGCCGTTTGAAACCCGATAGCAACAAAACAAAATAATCCGGAGACCCGAAGTTTTGGCGTTTGAATAAAAGATGGGGCGTTGGGAAAATAAAACGGGGTTTGCGACAATAGTTTTATGCAACCAACGCATGATGACGACGATGCAATGCACAAATTCAACACGATTTTCTAGTAGTGGTTTTGCGGGATGCCACAATTCGACACCACTAACAAGGGATCTCGCCCTCGAGATCCGCCTCGTGGTACCGGAAGGAAGGTCGGCGATCTGCGTCTTCTCGCTTCGTGTAGATCCTCGCGACACCACTAACAAGAGGTCGTTGTCCCTGTTCGTCAAGAGAACACTCCGGATAACAACGGATGAGGTTAAAGGTAAGGCCACCTCTAGCTTCCATGGAAGGAGTAGAATTGCATCGATCCACCATTCAATGTACAGGAGCGAATGATAAGAGTAGTGGTATGGTCGCGACTCCATCCCGCACTCAAAGCATTACCCTGTACACGAACAGATAGATTATGCAACCAACCCTCGGATTCAGACTGAAGATCTCGACAAGCGAGGTTCGGAAACAACGGAGTGATGCACGGACTCGGATCGGATAGAGGATGTCGTCAGGCCGGAAAACACCGGAAAACACAAACAAGGAACAAAGGAGGGTACCACAGACGAAGGATTCCTCGGCAGCATGAAGACCGGATGTAGCAACACCGTTATCTGAAGAGGAAGCGAAACCCTGAAGGTACGACGGAAACCCAACCACGAGAAATCCTGGACTCGAAGAAAAGGTAAGAGGTAGGTTCAAATCACGCAGGGGTAAGAGGAGAATAGCAGAGGGGTAAGGAATAAATTCAGACCTAATCAGAACTATCCAACCGATTTTCAAAAATAGTTTTGACACTCTACTTCGGCCGTTAGCTAGGTTATCCTACAGGCTGGACTTGTGGGGTATCGCAACTGCTGAGCTCTGATACCACTCTGTAGCACCCTCAGAATCGGCCCTATGCAAGTTTTAGCAAAATTCGCCAAACCCGCATAGAAACGATTCGAAGGTGCCCACCAGGCACTTTCGTGCGGGTGGAAAAACAAAGTAATAACATTACACAACAGTCCTCGATGGGACCCACAGAACAGATATATATAACAGCGACTCAAAGAGCCAAGAATACAAGTATACGGTACAAGATCCAAATCACCTTGAAAACGATAGAGCGTGGCTCACGGACAAGAAGCAAATGGGGCTAAGAGCCACAAGAATAACCAATGGCGTCCATAACCCTGCCTGGCCAAGCGGAAGGTAACCTCGCTAACGGCCGATCTCAAAACCTGCTTAAACAAAGGTGCCGACAAAGGGCAAAGGAAAAAAGAAGGAGCGCCAAGATCGAGGCCAAGACAGCGAGGCTAGAATTCGGCGGTCCTCGCCACATAGGTATGGTGGATCGAGCGGCGGCATGCACTAAACAACCTATAGAGACTCGATACCAATGGCGGCTATCAGAGAGGGGTGAGAAAGACCTATTCGGATCCAACATGGTACTAGCATCAAACAAACCCGTCCTGGCGTTTCCCCCTCGAGACCAAACGAGGAAGTCAACCGAGGAACTCACACAGTTGGCAGTTTTAATTATTCAGTTATAGTTGTGGCACTTTACTAGTCAGGTTTACGTAATCGTCCTGATAAAGTAAGCAGTGGGCAGTTTTAGTTAATCATTCCGTTATAGTGGCAACACTTACTAGTCAGATACAATTATCATGAGGTAACCCCAAAACCCAGCAATTGTCGATACTTTTACTTAGCCATTACATTGTAGTGAAGTGATTACTAATCATATCGGAAACAAGTCATTTAAACAAGAAACTTTAGTTATAGTTGTCTATGATCGAACATCGTGCTCCAAGTCGTCCATAACCGGACACGGCTTCTCGAAAAGATTAAACCTGCGGTGCACCAAAGTATCCACAGCACTTGACCCTTTTGCGGATCGCTTAACATACACCCATCGGTATGTCGGCGGGGCCTAGGTCACGACGTTCCTGCACACAAAGCAAGCATTGGGGCCACCCACTAAGTACACCATAGCAAGTCGGCCGGTCTCAGACGGACTTAGGGTTTGTGGGGGCGGTGACGGTATGCCCCCAAACGGGGTATCGATACCACGTAAACGGGTCACAAGTCCTAAAAAAGACAGTGCAAGATACCTCGCAATCGTAAATAAAGCAATAAAGCATGGCATAAGTACAGGATAGTAAATAAAACCCCAAACTAGTTTGTGGCCCCAGACAATACTTTGAAATCAGGTAATTATCAATGGGGGCCCATATCTCCCACCTGTGGTTAGCGCCGATCTCGGAGTATGTCAAGAACTCGGGTCCTGGACACAAGTGTGATCGGAAACCAAATCTTACCTATCACCCACCGATGCCTCTGCTTAATTCAATTTTAGTTGTTAAACAGAATTTAAAGTACAATAAGTAAACCATGATCATCTTCAACGTCAACATGTGGCAATTCTCCAACAAAGGTGGTACTTGACGACAAACAAAACACTGGAGCAAGCGACTACGACACGCGGGCCCAACTATCTACCAAGCAACAGGTAATAGGATGTGTCCAAGGCTATATATGGCTGCAAGGGATATCACGGGTACGAAATCTAGAGCATCGCAACACAGATAGCAAAGATCAACAGAAGGGAATAAAGACTAGAAAGTAAGATAGGTAGAAAGGGGGAGATGCTCGCCTGAAAACATTGCCGAAGGGTTTGACCGAAGGTCGGGGCGAAGCTCACATCAACTCAACGGCCTTATCCGCGAAGAACCAAAACACTAGAAGAAACACCGGATGCAATATTTAATACACGGCAGAAGATTGGCATGATGCATGTATGATGGATGGCATGGCAAAGTGCGATGCAATTAGGTCAAGATTAAGCGGGCAGGGGTCCCAACAATTAATTAGATGGTTCAAGTTGTTTAGCTATCCGCAATTTAAATGTTGTTTAAACAAGGCAAGATAAGATGCCGGTTCGCTACACAAGTTTAAATGAGGCCGATATGAGACTAGATTTGCCGCATATGGGCCCCATATTTAGTTATTAGGTGAATCGGCATAAGGCCCCAAACCACAGATATGCATGCGAGATGAATGATTAAATATGCAAGTTGTTATTATGTTATCAATTAGGGTATCGAGGAAAAGGGTCACACATCGGAGGGGTTCACGATCTTGAGGTTTCCGGGTTCGGGTACAACAAGGTCCGTGGTCCGTCTCGGGTCCGTGGTTCTGCTGGGTCGTTCTCTCGCTTCATGATAACGGGCAGATCTTGAGTTCCGGGAGAAGGACTTCGCTTTGTGGCGATCTTGACGGCCTTCGCACGGATCGCTCCGGTTCGGGGTCTCGGCGTTCCATGAAGGAGTACTTGACCGTCGGGCATCGGTACCGTCTCGTTCTTGTCGTTCTTGTCGCCGCGACGCTCTTGCCTGCGCCATCGAGGCGATCTTGGCCGTGGAGTACTTGGCGTCCGGTGCGGTACTTGTGGTACATGTGGCGATCTTGGCGTCCTTCGGTTAGGGTTTGGCGTCATGGAGGTACTTGTCGCTCGGTCCGAGGGGCTGATCTTGACGTGGTACCGGTTCGGTGTCGAGGCTTGCCTCGGGTTCGTGAAGATCTTGGCGAGGGGTTCCACCGAAACCATGGCGCGTCCAGGAAGCAGATCTTGTGGGTCCCTGCGTCCCGGTATCCGGTAGGCGTGCATCGCCGACGGGGTTCGGCTCGTCCGGATCTTGGCCCTTCGATCGGTCTTCAGCGCAGTGCCGGTTCCGGAGGCCGCTTGCGCATCCGGTGGCCGACAGAGACCGCGCGAGGCGGATCGCGATGGTGCAACGTGGGCACAGGGCGAGCCCGACGGTTGGGTAGAGGACGCGACCGGGGCGGCTCGAGGCGGGCCGGGGCGCGACGGAAGGGCCTCGCAGCCGCGGGCGGGATGCCGTGAGCAGCAGGAGGTCTGGGACCGGCGGGCGGGGACGCGACTCGGGCGGAGGGGCCACATGAGAGCAAGGGGCGGATGGAGCTTGCCGGGCGGCGACCACGGGCGGAGCTCGCGGCTCATGGGAGCTCATGAGGCGGATCTGGGGGTACGCGAGGCGGTGAGGTCTGGCGGGCGCCAAGAAGGCGGCAGGATGCGGGCGGCGCGGCTCATGGCTCAAGGCAGAGGCCCGAGCGCGGAAGGCGGGCTGCATGGCGGCGGTGGAGGAGGTGGACGACGGAGGCCTGAGCGCGGCGAGGTGGGTGGCGGAGGAGGAGACTGGCTGGGGGTGGCCGAGCTCGAGGCGGAGGAGAGGGCCTGTGGCAGGCCGGTGCTGCGGCCGGGAGGGAAGGCGAGCCGCGAAGCAGGCGAGGCAGTGAGGGCGGTGCCGGTGGAGATGGAGGCCAGGGTGCTTGGCGACGGAGGTTGGGAAGAGCCAGAGGAGCGGGACAGAGGTGGCCAGCGCCAGAGACACGCGGGGAGGTGGTGGCTGGGAGGTGGGAGTGGCGAGGCGGTTGGGGCGGCATCACGTGGGTCCAGGACAGAGGGGGCCCACGGTCAGTGGGTGGGGTGGACGCTGCGTGTGCTAGTGGCATGTGGGTTTTGTGTGTGGCCAGTGGAGAGAGGTGGACTAGGTGGTGCGGGATAGGCTAGAGGGAAGGAGGGTGAGGTGGCATCTTGCCATTGGGTGGGTGAGGTGGCCACTAGGGGTGGGTAGATAACTGGGTGGGTTTAGGATTAGATGGGTAGGCAGGTTGGACGTTTAGAAAAAAGGCGGTTGCTCGGGCTAAAACGCCTGTTCGGCCCTTCAAAATAATTAAATATTTTATTTAATTGAATTGGGCCGTTTGAAACCCGATAGCAACAAAACAAAATAATCCGGAGACCCGAAGTTTTGGCGTTTGAATAAAAGATGGGGCGTTGGGAAAATAAAACGGGGTTTGCGACAATAGTTTTATGCAACCAACGCATGATGACGACGATGCAATGCACAAATTCAACACGATTTTCTAGTAGTGGTTTTGCGGGATGCCACAGCGAGCATTTGAAGAAATGCGGGATACTTTCACAATTGACACCGTCGGGAACACCACAGCGTAATGGTGTGTCCGAACGTTGTAATCGAACTCTCTTAGATATGGTTCGTTCTATGGTGTCACTTACAGATTTACCGCTATCATTTTGGGGTTATGCATTAGAAACAACCGCATTCACTTTAAATAGGGCACCATATAAATCCGTTGAAACGACACCGTATGAATTATGGTTTGGCAAGAAACCTAAATTGTCGTTCCTTAAAGTTTGGGGTTGCGAAGCTTATGTAAAGAAGTTACAGCCGGACAAGCTTGAACCCAAAGCGGAAAAATGCGTCTTCATAGGATACCTGAAGAAAACTATTGGGTATACCTTCTATCATAGATCCGAGGGCAAAATTTCCGTTGCCAAGAATGGATCCTTTCTAGAGAAGGAATTTCTCTCGAAAGAAGTGACTGGAAGGAAAGTATAACTCGACGAGGTTGTTGAACCTTCTTTCGAACTTGCGAGTAGCACAACACCGGAAGTAGTTCCTGTGGCGCCTACAACAATAAGAGAGGAAGCTAATGATGATGATCATGAAACTTTGGTTGAAGTTGCTACAGAGCCTCGCAGGTCAACGAGAACTTGTACCACTCCTGATTGGTATGATCCCGTTATGAGTGTCATGTTGGTGGACAACACCGATGACCCTGCGACATATGAGGAAGCGATGATGAGCCCAGATTCCAATAAATGGCAAGAAGCCATGAAATCCTAGATTGGATCCATGTACGAAAACCAAGTATGGACTTTGGTGGACCTACCAGATGGGCGAAAGGCTGTCAAGAACAAATAGATTTTCAAGAAGAAAACAGATGCTGATGGTAATGTTATTGTATATAAAGCTCGACTTGTCGCAAAAGGGTTTCGACAAATTCAAGGAGTTGACTACGATGAGACTTTCTCACCGGTAGCGAAGCTAAAGTCTGTGAGGATTATGTTAGCAATCGCTGCATATTATGATTATGAGATATGGTAGATGGATGTCAAAACAGCGTTCCTCAACGGAGACATTTATGAAGAGTTGTATATGATGCAACCCAAAAGTTTTTGTCGATCCTAAGGATGCTAACAAGGTATGCAAACTTCAACGGTCCATATATGGATTGAAGCAAGCATCCCGAAGTTGGAATCAATGTTTTGATAAGGTAATCAAAAGCTTTGGTTTTATAAAAACTTATGGAGAACCTTGTATTTACAAGAAAGTGAGTGGGAGCTCTGTAGCATTCTTAATACTATATGTAGATGACATATTTTTGATTGAGAATGATGTAGACCTTCTTAATAGTGTCAATGATTATTTGAATAATAATTTTTCAATGAAAGATCTTGGCGAAACAGCTTACATATTAGGCATAAAGATTTATAGAGATAGATCGAGACGCCTAATATCATTGTCACAAAGTTCATATTTGGACAAAGTTCTAAAGAGGTTTGGAATGGAATATAGCAAGAAAGGGTTCTTTCCCATGTTGCCCAGTACGACCTTGAGTAAAACTCAAAGTCCTGCAACGGCAGAAGATAGAGAAAGGATGAGTAAGACTCCCTATGCCTCAGCCATAGGATCTCTAATTTATGCCATGCTATGTACTAGACCCGACATTGCATATGCTACAGCGGTAAAAAACATCCTTAAGTACTTGAGAAGAACTAAGGATATGGTTCTTTCTTATGGAGGTGATGAACAACTCGTTGTTAATGGTTACACCGATGCTAGTTGGAACAACGATCCGGATGATTCTAAATCTCAATCTGGATACATATTTACTTTGAATGGTGCAGGATTTAGCTGGAGGAGTGCAAAGCAAAGAATTGTGGCGAGATCTTCAACTAAATCGGAATACATAGCTGCGTCGGAGGCTTCACAAGAAGCAATATGGATGAAGGAGTTCATTACAGAGCTCGGTGTGGTTCCAAGTGCGCTGGACCCAATGTCTATCTACTGTGATAACATGGGCGTCATAGCCAATGCGCAAGAACCAAGGTCACACAAGAAGCTGAAGCACATCAAGCTACATTTTCACGCTATTCGAGAACATGTCCAAGATGGTGAAATAAAGATTTGCAAAGTACACACAGATCTGAATGTGGCGGATCCGTTGACTAAACCTCTCCCGAGGGCAAAACATGACCAACACCAAACTGCCATGGGTGTTCGGTATATTACCATGTAATCTAGATTAGTTGACTCTAGTGCAAGTGGGAGACTGTTGGACATATGCCCTAGAGGCAATAATAAATTTAGTTATTATTATATCTTTGTGTTTATGATAAATGTTTACATTCATACTATAACAGTATTAACCGGAAACATTAATACTTGTGTGATTTGTAAACTAAATTAGAGTCCCTAGTAAAGCCTCTTCATAATACTAGCTTGTTGGTTAATAGATGATTGTGGTTTCCCTATCATGAACATTGAGATGTTATTAACAAACCTTAGCTTCCGCATGAGCAAATCTGGCTTGCTCACGTTGTATACACTCGCAGAATCTAATACACCCGATCATCACGTGGTGCTTCGAAACAACGAGCTTTAGCAACGGTGCTTACTAAGGATGAACACTTTAAAACTTGAAATTTGTGTGCTTGAGGGATTATCTTATAATGCTATCGTCGTTAACTAAGCAATACAAGATGCATAAAGTATTAACATCACATGCAATTCATAATATGTGATATTATATGGCCTTTCTTCTTGTGCTTCCGATCTCCATCTTTAAGCACGAACATGATCTCCATCATCACCGGTATAGCGTCAAGGTCAATGGCGTCGTTTCATGGTTGTCGTCCACCAACTTCAACTATTACAACTACTTTGAATAGACACACGGGTCTTAACAGAATTTAAAAACAACCATATGGCTCCTACCGGTTGCCAACTTACAATAAGGAACATTGCATACATCAAATATAATCACAATCATGGCTATATCACATCACAGCACACCCCTGCAAAACAAAGTTAGACGCCTCTAATTTTCTTTGCATATTTTACGTGGTTTGGGGCTTTCAATAAGTGTCGCTCTAACTTACGAACAAGAACCACAACGTTGATGCTTGAACTATCAAGTGCCCGTTATAAATTGAATCTATACTATGATGGGAGAGACAGACACCCGCAAAGCCACTTATGCAATACAAGTTGCATGTTGAGCATGGAGCAAGTCTCATGAATGATTTCATGTAAGGTTAGCCCATGACGCTTCATCCCATCATACCGCAAGATGCAAAGTACACAAAAAGCAATTGATAATAAAAGCACCACCGCCCACAATGACCATTGTGTTCTACTCGTGCAACAGATCTACATATAGACACGGCTCTGATACCACTATAGGGGTTCGTAGCATGAAAAACAAAAAAATTCTACCGCATGCAAACAAACAAGCCAATATCTATCTACTAGATTGTAGCAACAAGTAGATAGAGGAACTCACCCTCGAAGATTCCAAAGCGGTTAATGAGAGCAGATTATCGTGGGTGATGTAGTCGTACTCTTGCCGATCTCAAGATCGCGTAGACGATCCTTCCGGCGCTATGCTCCGCCGCTCAATGGTCACACGTTCGGTACTCGATGAAGACCTTCCTCTCCCTTGTTCCAGCAGTCAGTGGAGGTTGTAGCACTCTCCTCGCGATTCCGGCAGCACGACGGCGTGGTGTCAGAAGTAGAGGGAAGATCTCGAAGGGCTTCGCCTTAAGCCGAAGCGAGTATGGTGGAGTATGAGAGAGGCCTTGGTGATCTAGAGTTTAGAGGGCACCAAGGGGAGGGCCAATAACATGTGCCGTCAATTTTTTTGGGATAGTCATTGTCATGGATTTATTTTATACATGTTCTTATTATTGCTAACAACAGAACTAAAAGAGTCCAGTAAAAAAGTCAACAACAAAGGACAATAACCTAATAACAAAAGACAACACGCAAGAAAAGACAACAAGTGAAAAAGTTACCCCCGAACCACCTCCCCCTGCGCTCCTCTCCCCCTCCCCCCCGAGGGAGGCGGGAGCGCCCTTCCCCTCTCCGGCCCGAAGTCACCTCCTCCATCCGACTTCCCTCCTCGCCGCCGCTGACAAAGCCCGAGTGGCGCTGGCGGCGATGGACCTCCTTTACCCGCGCACCAGGAGGGATGACGGGGCATCTGCGGCTTGACGACAGTACAAGATGAGCAATAGCGGCTCAGCTTGTTGCAAGGAGGTGGCATTGCGGTGGTGCCGACTGAGCGGCAGGGCGACACGGAGAGGCGGTGTCTAGGCTGCTGCTTGTCCAGCGGCGTCCAAATCTGCGCCCTTGGGCTCCATCTGGGCTAGGCGCGCCTGGTATGATCTCGACGGTGATCTCCCCTAGAGCTGGAGGCAGTGGTGTGGTTTGCACCGGAGGGTAGCAGTGGCAACAACCTACTTACTGCAGCGCGACGACAAGGCCTTTGTGGACCTAATCTGGGTCTAGTTGGGCCTGGTGTGGCCTTGCTGCCGTGTTCGGTCGATAACCGTCGTCGTCAGTGGAGGATAGTTCTCCTTCGGGTAGTTGTGCTACAGTCGTCCCCTGGGGTCAATCATACCTACCCCTTTTCCTCGCAGGTCTCGTGATGGAACTCTCTACAAGGGTACGAGCCTGCGAATGCCGGGGTGGCGGCCCCTTAAGGTGGGCTGCACGGGCGTCTCGACGGCGAGCGATGCTGCGGTGGTGATGACCTGTCTCTTTGGGCCATGAGGGTGGCGATGAGTGGGTGTTGGGGGCTCCTGGTGTTGATGGTGCCTCGGCATGGTCAGTGCCCAGATCGTGTGGTTGAAGCTCGGCTCGGGGCTTGGTGATCTATGGTACTTTATGTGGTGAGGGTTTTTTCGGGTGAAAGTCCAGCACTTTGGCGCCAACGACGGCAACGCTTGCGGGTGTAGTGACCTTCTTGAGGGTGTCATTGTGGCTAGCCCTCCGCATTAGGGCTCTAGGTGAAAACCCTAGACTTTGGTCTTGGCGACGGCGGCGCTTAGGTGTCGTTACCTCCTTAGGGGTGGAGCTCGGGTTTCCATGATCTCCTTAACGTCTTCGATGGCAAGCTTGATGCTTCTTAGTTTTTCTTATTTATCTTTGATCCGCATGTAAGAGAAACTCCTTATCACTTTATATCGGTCTGCCGTTTGGCTTTATTTATAAAGTGAGGCGAACGTCTATTTCAAGAGAGAAAATACATTAACACAAGACAAAGCCCAATAAAAAGAAAGAGTCAAATAGACAAATAGGCTGCAAGGTAAAATGATGACATCACTCGATTGTCATAGTCGACTTAGAGACTCCCAATAAATACATAGGACTAGATGAATGTCCGTACGTTGTCACGGTTATGCCTACGTATTGTTGCATGAGAACAACATTATTGACCTTGTAGATTATATGAGCATAATATAGTATATCGGGTCAATGAATTAATTTTCAAGCACTTGGTGGTCTCATCTCTCCAAGCCCTTCTTTTTCTAACAGTATATGAAAAAAAATAGTACTCCTTCCGTCTCAAAATAGATATTATAAATTTGTCAAAAAAATAGATATATCTAGACGCTATTTAGTGTTATATTCATCCAAATTTAGATAAACTTGTGACATCTATTTTAAAACGAAGGGAGTAAAACTTTTTAAATATAAAGAGGTTGCGGTACCTATTCAGTCCACCGGGCAAGCTTGGCTGACGCTCGCCAAGGCCTCACCATATCCCTATTTTTGTTGCTAAAATAACTTCTCTATTTTATTTAAAAGTAGACTCGCATTTTTTATTTTAATGTGTACAAATATTTTAGAATTATTTTATTGACTTCTACACGATCATGCACCATGCGTCACCAAATTTTAACCCTTAAATTATATTCGCTATGTCATATTTTGTTTATAAAAATTATCTAAAGTTCAATATAACTCACTTCTTTGATTTTGAAATAAACATCTCGATGTTAGCCGAAGCCATTGTAGGTGTTTCATTTCTTTGGTGATTATATCCTGGAGCGATGAGACATGACACAGCCCAAAGTAAATTAATCGAGTATGTTGAAAAAGGTATTAACAAATGGATGTAGATGCATAGAATGAAACAAATTAGCAGCCGTGTATAACAGGGTATTAGTCGAACAGTAGAAAGGACAACACCGATATCTGAGGATTTAGTTCCCTTTAGAAGAATCACACCCACAAGATTTAATTAGTATTAGGAACATGTTGTTAGAAATAATGGGCTAATCCAATTTAGGTCCATGTGTATTTCAGATTTTCTCTAAATTTTAAAGCTCAAACTTGTGGCAGCCCATATGTGTTTGGGCCCATGTTTGTGGCAGCTCACATGGGAGTGGAGTGAGAGCTAAAGTTTAGTTTCACATGGAAAGTTGGAGTAGAGTTGTACCACCTTATAAGGTGGAGTGTTGCACCACTTTGTAAGTGAGTGGCAATAAGAGAGATACACACGCGCGCTCCTTCTCCGACGCCGCCGCCGCTCGCACGCATGCTCGCCTCGTCACGACGTGTGCGCGCGTCGCGGGAATCTCGTCGAGCCGAGCTTTATTTTTCTGCTCAGAAAAATTGACAGACGTGTCAAACGGTTAGCTTATTCGGGTCGTTTCCGGATCGTGGGCTATTGTAACCGACCCGAACGTGCGTAACGTGGACTCGACCCACATTCGCCTCCGTTAGGGTTTTCTGAGCTGCTCTATATAAAGTCCTGCGGCGGCGCTACCGCCACAATACCACCGAAAAACCAATCTAGGGTTTTGCCATCCTCTCTACTTGCGTCGTCACCGTAGTCTACTCCATCCCGCTTGCCGACGTGCACCGGCGGACGGAAGAGCAGGTCTCCGAAACCACTCGCCCTTGTGATCCTGTACGGGAGAGGGCGAATAAGGTTTTTGGGAAGCTCAGCCTTGCTCGAAGTTCTCCATCACGGGTCGTCTTCCATCCAAGTCAGGCAGTGTTGCCTACCGCCGTCTTCGTCGCCATCTGCTGCGATCACTCTTTCCCAAAGTTTCTACTACTACAACCGAACGGTACGTGCTACGTGCTCGTGTTTGGTTATTCATCATGTTCTGCGAGTACATGTTAAGCTGTTATTTGTTTTCGATCATCCTGTTGTTTAGTACATCTAGTATGTTCGAGTTACATGAGCTAGTAGATGGTTTTGTTATGATTTATATTCTGGAATTAATCGTGGAAATTATGCCTAATATTCCAACAATCCAAAAACCTTATTGTAGGCAATTTCTGAATTAACAATGGCTGGTCTTACCGATGCACTGAGGCCGGATAAGTTTACCGGTGTGCACTTTAAGAGGTGACAGTACAAGGCTGAGCTTTGGCTGACCACGATGAAAGTGTTCCATATCAGTAATGGCAAACCTGAAGGAACTATATCTGACGAGGATCAGAAGAAGTTCGAGGATGCCAATACTGTCTTTGTGGGATGTATTCTGAGCATTCTTGTTGACCATATGTGTGATGTGTTTATGCACATAAAAGACGGGAAGGAGCTCTGGGATGCACTGGATGCCAAGTTTGGTGCTGCAGATGCTGATAGTGAACTGTATATCATGGAGAGATTTCATGATTTTAAGATGACTAAAGACCTTCCTGTGGTTCAACAAGATCATGAGATACAATGCATTGCCAAAGAGCTCGAACTCCTTAAGTGTACCTTACCCGACAAGTTTGTGGCGGGATGCATTATTGCTAAGTTGTCCCTTTCATGGAGGAACTTTGCCACAACTCTCAAACACAAGAGACATGAGATATATCGATGAAAAATATGAGGCGTCCCTTGATGTTGAGGAACTTTGCCACAACGAAAAAATGAAAATGCGTCCCTTGATGTTGAGGAGAAGGCTCGGGCTAAGGACACTACTGAGAAAGAAGAGATTCATGCTACTGCCAACTTTGTGCAGAAAGGCAAATCTGTAGGCAAGAACAAAGGGAACTTCAAACCCTCCTTTAACAAGCCTGTAAAGACTACAACCTTCAAGAAGAAGAAGACGAACAGGGACAAGAGTGAACTGTCTTGTTACACTTGTGGAGAGCCTGGCCACTTTTCCAAGGACTGTCCAGAACACGCAGACCGCAGAGGGAAAAAGGCCAAGACTGTCAACGTCGTGACCGCTAGCAATACTGATGGGTATGGTAATTTATGTACTGTTCTTTCAGTATTTCAATCACCGTCTTGGTGGCTTGATACGGGTGCTAATGTTCATGTGTATGCTAACATCTCTATGTTCACTTCTTATCAGGTCGCTCGGGATTCATCCGTCCTAATGGGGAATGGATCACATGCTTCTGTTCGTGGTGTTGGCACGGTGGATTTGAAGTTTACTTCCGGAAAGATCGTGCAGCTGAGGAACGTGCATCATGTCCCTACTATGAACAAGAATCTCGTTAGTGGCTCCCTTCTTTGCAGAGATGGGTTTAAGGTTGTCTTAGAGTCCAATAAAGTCGTTGTTTCGAAACATGGAAAATTTATTTGTAAAGGTTATGAGTTCGGAGGCTTGTTCCAGTTTTCACTTTCAGTGTTTTGTAATAAATCCGTGAATCATATCTGTGGTGGTGTTAATGATGATACCGGTGTTTGGCATTCTTGTTTATGTCATATTAATTTTGGTTTGATGTCTCGGATGTCCAGTATGAGTTTAATTCCAAATTTCACTATTGCCAAAGGTTCTAAGTGCCATAGTTGTGTGCAATCAAAGCAACATCGAAAGCCTCACAAGGCTGCCGAGGAGAGAAACTTGGCACCTCTAGAACTCATACATTCTGATCTATGCGAGATGAATGGTGTGTTGACAAAAGGTGAAAAGAGATATTTCATGACATTGATAGATGATGCTACTAAATTCTGCTATGTTTACTTGTTGCAAACTAAAGATGAGGCTTTAGACTATTTTAAAATCTATAAGGCTGAAGTTTAAAATCAACTAGAGAGAAAGATCAAGCGTCTTAGGTCGGATCGTGGTGGTGAGTATTTTCCCAAAATAATTGATGAATTCTGTCAGGAACACGTAATTATTCATGAGAGGACGCCTCCCTACTCGCCCCAATCAAACGGGGTTGCCGAGAGGAAAAACCGCACGCTAACTGACTTGGTAAATTCCATGTTAGCCACTGCTGGTTTATCAAAGGCATGGTGGGGGAAGGCTTTGTTGACTTCATGTCATGTCCTGAATAGAGTTCCTAACAAGAATAAAGAAAAGACCCCTTATGAGGAGTGGGTTGGGAGAAAACAATCACTTTCAGATGTCAAGCACTTGGGGTGTTTGGCGAAGGTCAACATACCGATTCCCAAGAAACGCAAGCTCGGACCCAAGATTGGATTGTATCTTTCTAGGATATGCTCCACAGTGTAGGCTATATATTTGGTTAACTGAGGTACACGATATGCATGTTGATACTATAATGGAATCTCGTGATGCAACATTCTTTGAGAATATTTTTCCTATGAAAGATATGCATAGCATTGGTAGGATTTCTTACGAAATACTTCCTGAATCTAGTGCATCTATTGATAATTCGAACAACCACATGAGGAATTTCTTGAGAAGGATGACGATGAACCTCTCACGAGGAGTAAGAGAGAGGGTTGCAAAATCCTTTGGTAATGATTTCATCGTACCTTGTGGATGATACTCCTAGATCCATTCTCGAGGCATATGCATCCCCGATGCAGATGATTGGAAAGAAGCTGTCCAAAATGAGATGGACTCGATTCTTTCTAATGGAACTTGGGAATTATCAGAACGACCCTATGGTTGTAAACCCGTGGGATGTAAGTGGGTGTTCAAGAAGAAGCTAAGGCCTAATGGTACTATTGAGAAGTATAAGGCGCGTCTTGTAGCTAAGGGCTACACACAGAAAGAAGGCGAAGATTACTTTGACACCTATTCACCTGTCGCTAGACTGACCACCATTCGAGTACTACTATCCCTGACTGCCTCTTATGGTCTTCTCGTTCATCAAATGGACGTGAAGACAGCTTTCCTTAATGGAGAGTTGGAAGAGGAGATCTATATGGATCATCCAGATGGGTTTGTGGTAAAAGGTGAAGAGACAAAGGTGTGTAAGTTGTTAAAATCTCTATATGGCCTGAAACAAGCACCTAAGCAATGGCATGAGAAGTTTGACAGAACTCTACTTTCTGCTGGCTTTGTCATTAATGAGGCTAATAGGTGTGTTTACTATCGCCATGGTGGGGGCGATAGTGTTATATTATGTTTGTACGTGGATGACATTCTGATCTTTGGTACAAACATGAAAGTGATAAATGAAGTCAAGTCTTTCTTGTCAAAGAGTTTTGATATGAAAGATCTGAGAGAGGCTGATGTGATTCTGAACATCAAGCTTATTAAGAACGAGAATGGGATTACTTTAACGCAATCTCATTATGTTGAGAAGGTCTTGATCCGATTTGGCTTTAATGATGGCAAGACTTCTCCAACACCTTATGATCCCAGTTTGACATTACGAAAGAATAAGAAGGAACCAACAGATCAGCTGAAATATTCACAAGTTGTTGGTTCTCTCATGTACTTAGCAAGCGCTACAAGACCCGATATCTCTTTTGCTGTGAGCAAGTTGAGTAGGTTCATGTCTAATCCGGGTATTGATCATTGGCATGCACTTGAAAGGGTCATGCGCTATCTATGTGGTACAATAAGATATGGGATTCACTATTCAGGGAATCCTGCTGTGCTTGAAGGATATAGTGATTCGAATTGGATCTCTGACGTTGATGAAGTCTACGCCACGAGCGGGTATGTGTTTACCCTTGGAGGTGTCGCGGTGTCATGGAGGTCTCGTAGACAAACCATATTGACGAGGTCAACTATGGAAGCAGAACTTACTGCTTTAGACACAACCACTGTTGAGTCAGAATGGCTGCGTGAGCTCTTGATGGACTTGCCTGTGGTTGAGAAACCTGTACCGGCAATCCTTTTGAATTGTGACAACCAAACTGTTATTGTCAAAGTGAACAATTCTAAGGATAACGCGAAGTCAACAAGACACGTGAAAAGACATTTGAAATCTGTCAGAAAATTGAGAAACTCCGGAGTAATAACTGTTACGTATATTCAAACAGACAAAAACCTGGCAGATCCCTTTACAAAGGGACTATCACGAAATGTGATAGAAAGTGCATCGAGGGAGATGGGGTTGAGACCCATGGATGTCACACCTAGTGGTAACCCAACCTATGTGATCGGAGATCCCGTGAATTAGGACCTGTGAAGAACAAGCTAGTGGTTTGACTGAGGAGAGTATTTTGTAACCCCCTCTATGTGAAGATGCATAACTCTCATAATCTGTAAGGCAGGTTAACAACATGCCTTAATGTATTTCTGTTGGCTTTAATTAGCAAAGATGTCGTCCTACAGGGCATTCTTGAAAGAACACACCTATATGAGTTTGACTGTAAACGTCGCGGTCTATGAGACTTGGATGATCTCTAGTAAACTCATGAAGAGACCAGGGAGTATGACGCATATGCTCCAACTCGCGGGGTAGGCTACTGACAGCCAAGTACTAGTTATGATTTTGAGCGAAATCTATTGGCACCAAACTTGCAATTCAAGGTTCGTCCATTGTTCAAGTTGTTGATAGACGTAGTTCAAGACTCTAGGCGGAAGTTCAACTTAACAGTCTCTGCTGAAACACTGATATATAAACAAGTAGCAAGATTGACAAATCTTTAAATGGGCATTTGAGATCTGGTGGGGGATTGTTAGAAATAATGGGGCTAATCCAATTTAGGCCCATGTGTATTTTAGATTTTTCCTAAATCTCAAAGCCCAAATTTGTGGCAGCCCATATGTGTTTGGGCCCATGTTTGTGGCAGCTTACATGGGAATGAAGTGGGAGCTAAAGTTTAGTCCCACATGGAAAGTTGGAGGAGAGTTGCACCACCTTATAAGGTGGAGTGTTGCACCACTTTGTAAGTGAGTGGCAATAAGAGAGATACACACGCGCGCTCCTCCTCCGCCGCCGCCGCTCGCACGCTCGCTCGCCTCGCCACGCCACGCCACGAACAATGGATATAGGGAGATCAAGGAGTTTTTTCTTACGCGAGAGAGAGGATGAGTACCGCGGGTTGCTTTCCGAATACTAAGGGGCTTATTTGCATAAACGGCCGACGGACGAAAATTAGGTGTGACGAAAATCACCGTAAAGTAAATTATATAGTAGAAATAGAGATAGAGATTTAGTTTAGGAAACTTCGGTTCACACAGTTCTTTGGCCTATGATGCGTTGGATTAAGATATGTTTCGTGCCACTTAAAATTTGATTATGCTCAACTTCACTGATTGAGAAATAAACAATTCAAACGGCACATCCATTTAAACCAATGTATGTATTGAAAATTCACGAGCTAAATGAACACTTATAATAAGTCTCTGACGACACGGTAAACGGAAACCATCTAACGAACAGAACCTGTGACACGAAAGAACGCAATGACGAAAAATACTGTACTCCACTTGCTACTATCTATCAAACTTCCCTAAAAATAGCTTATAACTGAAACCTTTCGCAACGATATCAGTTGGCATCACCATCCTCCACGGGCAGCGTACCCATCCACCCCGGCGGCAGCATCCCTGTCTGCTCATGCACCGTCGTCAGAAGCGGCGGCAGCATCTTGTACAGCCCGGCCATCTGCTGCAGTCCGCCGCCAGCGGCAGCCTCTCCTCCGGCGCCTGCACCACCGTCTCCGTTGCTCCAGATGCTGATCTTGGGCTGCATCCCGCTGACGGCGCCGGCGTTGATGCGCGCCATATCCGCGTACATGCCGCCGTCGATCATGAGGTAGTCCCTGAGCGCGTGGTAGTTGCCGCCGAGCGCCTGGAGCATGGACGCCACGTACTCCGTCTTGGCCTTGCCCACCAGCGCCAGCGCCTCGGCCTCCTGCTGCTTCGCGTACAGCTTGGCGTCCTCCGCCATCTTCTCCTCGAAGAACTTGGCGTCCGCCTGCGCCTTGCGCGCCTCCGCCACCTTCGTCTGCTCGAACAGCGCCGCCTCCGCCGCCTTCTGCCTGCTGTAGAGCAGAGCGTTCGATTCTTGAACCTACAAAGCACAAATCAACGTGGTAATTTACACACACACGTATACGTACGAGATCAATAATAATGGAACTTAGAGGAGATCTGAACCTGTGTGTCGTACTGCACGGTGGCCTTACTGAGCTGCTCGGCCCTGAGCTTCTCCGTCTGCCGCATCGCGTTCTTGCGCTCGACCTCCATCTGGAGCTCGGCCTCGCGGATGGCGACGGCTTTGGCGGCCTCCACCTCGGCCACCTTGGCCTGCTTGTCCCACCCGGCCTTCTTCATGGCGAGCTCGGCCTTGGCCGCGGCGATGTCGGCCTCCCTGGCGTTCTCGAACACCTGCACCTCCGCCTTCACCTTGGCCTCCTCCTTGAGCCCCTGCCCCTGTTGCCGCACCGACAGCACCTTGGTCTCGGTGTCCACCTTGGCGGCGTTCTGCCGCGTGAGGCCATCCCTCTCCTTGGCGCCCACCTCGCCCTTCATCCGGGCCTCCGCCACGTCCACCCTGGCCTGGTTCGCCGCGTCCTGCTGCGTCTTCTGTCCGAGGTAGGAGAAGTACTCGTGCCCCGGCACGTCCACCAGCTGCTTCACGTTGGCGTTGTAGATGACGAGGCCGAACTGCTTCAGCTCCAGCTGCACCTGCGTGAACACCTTCTGCTTGAAGGACTTGGTGCCCTTGAAGATCTCCTCCATGGTCAGCTCCGCCGCCAGCACCCGGGTCTCACCCTCGATGATGCCCTTCACCAGCTCGTGGACGTGGCTCGTCGAGCTGTGCAGCGGCGCGATCAGCTTGGCGTACAGGAGGAGCTGCGCCTCCAGCTCCTTCATGTCCTCCTCCTCGCCGCTGGCGGCCGTGATCTTGGGGCCGATCGTGAACACGGCCGGGAGGATGAAGGGCAGCTTCTCGGCGCTCATGGCGTGCACCTCGAACTCGTAGTTCTCGGGCGAGATGCTGAACTTCTTGCACTGCTGCCCCACGAACACCCACGCCTTCTTCGCCAGCTTCACGTCGTTGATGCCCCACCCGGTGATGGCAAGGTACTCCGACGCGTCGGCGACATGGAAACTCGCCATCTTCGACTTGGATCGATCTCCTACGCTCCGATCCTAGTTTAGGATGATCGACTCGACGGCTAGATACCTTCCGAAAACGAAGCAATCGAGACTCGAGAGAGGTTTACGAATCGCGGCGATCGATGAATACGTACGTACGTGGCCTCGCTCTATATATAGCAGGCTGTTGCCTCCTGATTGATACCAACGACCTGATAATCAACAACCTGCCTCGAATAGAATCCTTTGATACCGGGAAGAGGTATCAGAAACTTAATCCATCTCTAATCCCGAACATACACGTACGACTAGCTGGCTGATGATGGAGTAGGTCGTACCTATCCTGGACAGGACAGTCATGCAATCCAAAAACACCACGCAAAACAAATCTGAAAATTAATACAGTAGGGTTATTAGCTCTTCAATGGTTCAGGAATTTGGGAGAATTCTGCTTCGAATAGAATCCGCACATACAAGGAAAGAAGGTATCAAAGACATAATCCATCTCTACTGTAGTGCTACTATATATTCCAGGAGATACACGCTTGACATTGATGGAGTACGTACGTACATACGTAGGACATTCATGCCATCCCGGAATTAATAGGGTCTCTTCTTGGTTCACGAAATTTGGAGTGTATGTATCGGTCAACTCTTGTGCGCTTGATTTTGTAAATTTGTTCACGTGTCCAAACCACATATGTCGACGTACGGCCTGAAGTTGTCAGGCAAAGGTATGCAAAACCGTCAGCTTATGACTGGGCTTTCCTGTAGTGAATAATGTGGACCATATTTTGTAATAACATGTTCATCTAGTAAAAAGACGATAGAGTTTGGTTCAGTCCACGAACTAATTCTCAACACATTTAGAAATATATATTGTTCATCATGCTATACACTACAAGAATGGAAAGCTACGCCGACGGCCAAACGTCGGGGCCGTCGGCGTAGCTATCGTCTAGGTCAGCCCCACCAAGCAGCCGTCGGCATAGAATTGCCTTCGGCATATCCTATGCTACGTCGATGGGCATACGCCGACGGCTGCCCTCGGCGTAGCTATCTTTTATTTTATCTCATTAAACTTTGAAAAATCATAACTAAATCATTCTAATTCAGAAAAATACAAATAATATATCAAAATTTACAGAAAAATAAGACCTATCTATCTACACTCAAATAGTATACATTTGTAAATAAAAATTAAGTAAAACATAAAACATTATATATAGTTTAAAATCGGCATAAAAAGTTCAAAAATGATCGAAACAATATGAAACCTTCGCGTGGTGTTATATTATGTAACATAGTTAGAAGGAAAAATATCAAACTTGGTATATTGATTATGTCTAAAAACCTTCACAAAATGACCTATCTCGTTCGAGGTTTCTTGGCTTTCGGGTCAAATGACCAATGTTATGGCTAGAATCAAGGCATAGTTTGTGATAATATGCCCATATTGTGCATATACATGCATCATGGGATGGCGAACAATGTTGCAGGAGGAAGTTTTCCTTTTCGTCGCACCAAAAAAGCCATTTCCTATTTTCCGAGCACAAAAAACGGACGGTTTTGTGAAGCAACCACCAAATGGCTAATTCAAAATGCTACCACCACATTTTACAAAAATACTATACCATCTTATATGGACAATGTCCCAACAAGAGGATCTGAAACCTTTCCGTACACCTCTGGTGAAAAAGACAAATTCCTGCCGAATCGGCAGGAAGTGGGTCAGATATGAACTACAGGTACATGATCCGATGCTCATGCTTTTTTACAAAAATCATTTTTAGGTTCACAATATGCTATTTATCAAAGATCCAATGCAATTTTAGCGAGGCTCGGCCCCGAGATAAGAATCTTTATGCCCGCCGTTCGACAAAGTTTGACGATAGTTTAAAACGGGCATAAAAATTTAAAAACAATTGAAACAATACGAAACCTTTGCGTGGTGTCATATTATGTGACATAGTTATAAGAAAAAATATCAAACTTGATATATTTATTATGTCTCAAAAAACCCTTTACAAAATGACCTATCTCATTCGACGTTTCTTGGCTTTCGGGTCAAATGACCAATGTTATGACTAGAATCAAGGCATAGTTTGTGATAATGTGCCCATATTGTGCATACACATGCATCATGGGATGACGAACAATGTTGCAGGAAGAAGTTTTCCTTTTCGTCGCACCAAAAAGCCATTTCCTATTTTCCGAGCACAAAAAATGGACGATTTTGTGAAGCAACTACCAAATTTCTAATTCAAAATGCTACCACTACATTTTACAAAAATACTATACCAACTTATATGGACAATGTCCCAACAAGAGGATCCGAAACCTTTCCGTCCACCTCTGATGAAAAAGATAAATTCCTGCTGAATCAGCAAGAAGTGGGTCAGATAGAGGTACATGATCCGATGCTCATGTTTTTTTACAAAAATCATTTTTAGGTTCACAATATGATATTTTATCAAAGATCCAATGCAATTTTAGCGAGGCTCGGCCCCGAGCTAAGAATATTTATGCCCGCCGTTCGACAAAGTTTGACGATAGTTTAAAACCGGCATAAAAAAATCAAAAACAATCGAAACAATGCGAAACCCTCGCGTGATGTCATATTATGTGACATAGTTATAAGAAAAAAGATCAAACTTATTATATTGATTATGTCTTAAAAAATCTTCACAAAATGACCTATCTCATTCGAGGTTTCTTGGCTTTCGGGTTAAATGACCAATGTTATGGCTAGAATCAAGACATACTTTGAGATAATGTGCCCATGTTGTGCATACACATGCATCATGGGATGGCGAACAATGTTACAGAAGGAAGTTTTCCTTTTCATCGCACCAAAAAGCCATTTCCTATTTTCCGAGCACAAAAAACGGACGATTTTGTGAAGCAACCACCAAATGGCTAATTCAAAATGCTACCACCACATTTTACAAAAATACTATACCACCTTATATGGACAATGTCCCAACAAGAGGATCCGAAACCTTTTCGTCCACCTATGGTGAAAAAGACAAATTCCTGCCGAATCGGTAGGAAGTGGGTCAGATATGAACTACAAGTACATGATCCGATGCTCATGTTTTGTTACAAAAATCATTTTTAGGTTCAAAATATGCTATTTTATCAAAGATCCAATGCAATTTTAGCGAAGCTCGGCCCCGAGCTAAGAATCTTTATGCCCGACGTTCGACAAAGTTTGACGATAGTTTAAAACGGGCATAAAAAATTCAAAAACAATCGGAACAATGCGAAAACTTCGCGTGGTGTCATATTATGTGACATAGTTATAAGAAAAAATATCAAACTTGATATATTGATTATGTCTCAAAAAAACCTTCACAAAATGACCTATCTCATTCGGGGTTTCTTGGCTTTCGGTTCAAATGACCAATGTTATGGCTAGAATCAAGGCATAGTTTGTGATAATGTTTCCATATTGTGCATACACATGCATCATGGGATGGCGAACAATGTTGCAGGAGGAAGTTTTCCTTTTCGTCGCACCAAAAAGCCATTTCCTTTTTCCGAGCACAAAAAACGGACGGTTTTGTGAAGCAACCACCAAATGGCTAATTCAAAATGCTACCACCATATTTTACAAAAATAATATACCACCTTATATGGAAAATGTACCAACAATAGTATCTGAAACCTTTCCTTTCATCTCTGGTGAAAAAGATAAATTCCTGCCGAATCGGTAGGAAGTGGGTCAGATATGAACTACAGGTACATGATCCGATGCTCATGTTTTTTTACAAAAATCATTTTTAGGTTCACAATATGCTATTTTATCAAAGATCCAATGCAATTTTAGCGAGGCTCGGCCCCGAGCTAAGAATCTTTATGCCCGCCGTTCGACAAAGTTTGACGATAGTTTAAAACGGGCATAAAAAATTCAAAAACAATCGAAACAATGCGAAACCTTCGCATGGTGTCATATTATGTGACATAGTTATAATAAAAAATATCAAACTTGATATATTGATTATGTCTCAAAAAAATCTTCACAAAATGACCGATCTCATTCGAGGTTTCTTGGCTTTCGGGTCAAATGACCAATGTTATGGCTAGAAT
Source organism: Avena longiglumis (assembly GCA_030063025.1). Taxonomy (NCBI): domain Eukaryota; kingdom Viridiplantae; phylum Streptophyta; class Magnoliopsida; order Poales; family Poaceae; genus Avena; species Avena longiglumis. The sequence goes on from CP125976.1 coordinate 474,301,057, forward strand.
CAAGGCATAGTTTGTGATAATGTTTCCATATTGTGCATACACATGCATCATGGGATGGCGAACAATGTTGCAGGAGGAAGTTTTCCTTTTCGTCGCACCAAAAAGCCATTTCCTATTTTCCGAGCACAAAAAACGAACGATTTTGTGAAGCAACCACCGAATGGCTAATTCAAAATGCTACCACCATATTTTATAAAAATACTATACCACCTTATATGGACAATGTCCCAACAAGAGGATCTGAAACCTTTTCGTCCACCTCTGGTGAAAAAGACAAATTCCTGCCAAATCGGAAGGAAGTGGGTCAGATATGAACTACAGGTACATGATCCGATGCTCATGTTTTTTTATAAAAATCTTTTTTAGGTTCACAATATGCTATTTTATCAAAGATCCAATGCAATTTTAGCGAGGCTCGGCCCCGAGCTAAGAATCTTTATGCCCGCCGTTCGACAAAGTTTGACGATAGTTTAAAACGGGTATAAAAATTCAAAAACAATTGAAACAATACAAAACCTTCGCGTGGTATCATATTATGTGACATAGTTATAATAAAAAATATCAAACTTGATATATTGATTATGTCTCAAAAAAACCTTCACAAAATGACCTATCTCATTCGAGGTTTCTTGGCTTTTGGGTCAAATGATCAATGTTATGGCTAAAATCAAGACATAGTTTGTGATAATGTGCCCATATTGTGCATACACATGCATCATGTGATGGCGAACAATGTTGCAGGAGGAAGGTTTCCTTTTCGTCGCACCAAAAAGCCATTTCCTATTTTCCGAGCACAAAAAACGGACGGTTTTATGAAGCAACCACCAAATGTCTAATTCAAAATGCTACCACCACATTCTACAAAAATACTATACCACCTTATATGGACAATGTCCAACAAGAGGATCCGAAACGTTTCCGTCCACCTCTGATGAAAAAGATAAATTCCTGCCGAATTGGCAGGAAGTGGGTCAGATCTGAACTACAGGTACATGATCCGATGCTCATGTTTTTTTACAAAAATCATTTTTAGGTTCACAATATGCTATTTTATCAAAGATCCAATGCAATTTTTCCTTTTCATCGCACCAAAAAGCCATTTTTCATTATCCGAGCGCAAAAAGGAAATTTTTTAAAGCAACCACCAAATAGCTAATTCAAAAACGGAGGGTTTGTGATTAGTTGATATGCATATCATATGTGGATTCCTCTCATTTTTCTGATCAATTTAGAAATATTATTTGTTAAATTCCGATTTACAGATTTAAAGATATTAATTATTCCATATTAAATAGAAAAATAGAAAAAAAGTAAAATTATTATATTTTTTTAATTCAATAATATTTTTACTTATTCATTAATGTTTACTTAAATAATTGTTTGTAATTTCAAAAAATAGAAACATGTGACATGATGATATAAGAGTTAATATGATTGATATCATAGTATTGACAATAATGTATTAATTATTTTGCGAAAACAGATTATGAAGGAACGAGGAAGTTAAGTGTGCTGGACCTGGAGTAGTATTAGGATGGGTGACCGACTAGAAAGTTTGACCAAGACTGCAATTTAATTAAATATTAAATATAATTAGTGTTAAAATTTTTCAAAGTGAGAGATTAACGAGTCAAACAATTCCAAGATTAAAAACTTGAGAAAAAAATAAAAAAAATAATTTTTTTTCAGAAAAATGTTTTTACAACATGTCGACAGGTTATGCGACGGCCGCTACGTAACATACGCCGGCGGTATTTTGATACGCCGACGGCCTCTATATGCTCCACCGAGGGAGGCCTTTGCCGAGAAGGCTACACCGAAGGCATTTTGGCCTACGGCAACGACTTTTTGCCCTCGGCGTAGCGCGCGCGTCCTGTAGTGATAAGAGAATTTGGTCACCTAGTGACAAACATATATTGTTTTCTCTGTGGCATCCCGCAAAACCACTACTAGAAAATCGCGTTGAATTTGCATTGCATCGTCATCATCATGCATTGTTTGCATAAAACTATTTTCGCAACGCCCGATTTGTTTTCCGAACGCCCCATCTCAATTCAAACGCAAGCCCGGTTCTCCGGATTAATTATTTTGGCCGCTATTGGTTTGCACACGGCCCGTTTAAAACAAATAAAATATTAAGTTATTTTAGCGGGGGCAGTCGAACGGGCCGTTTCGACCCGAACGACCACCCCCAGGATTTTACAAACGGTCCACCCTTAATCCTTTTTACACCCACCTATCTACCCAGCCCAACCCTCCACCTCACCCTAACCAGTAGCAGGCTGCCACCTCACCCTCCCCAAAATCTCCACCTCTCAGATGCTGCCACCTACCCAGCCAACCCCCTATCTCTCCTCTCTCTCTCTCCAGCTCACACCCCACCCAAACCGACACACGCACACCTCACAAGACGCCACCAGCCTGGCGCTGGCCCCACTACGCCTGGGACCCACCACGTCCCGCCCCGATCCCCAGAACCGCCCTCCCGGATCCCCGCGTACGCCCTCTCCCGTCTTCTCCCTCGCCTCGCCTTCCCCAGCTCGCCGACCACCTCGCCCGGCACGCCACCTCGCCGCCCCGTCGCCGGCAGCGCTCCGCCGCCAGCTTCGCGCAGCCGCGCGCCTCCCTCCGCCTCGCCCACCTCGCCACCAGCTCGACGGTTCCTTCCTCCACGACGCCCGCGGCCGCCCAGCCAGCGTCCCCCCTCCCTCGCCCTTCCTGCCCGCCTTCCCGACCTTTCCCGGCCGCGCCCTCCCACCGTCCGGACGTCGCCGCACCTCCGCCTCGCACTGGCCGCGCCAGCCCAGCTCCGCCAGCGCCGCCGTGTTCCTCCTCTCTCCGGCCCGAGCCGCGCGCCTTACGTTGCGCCTCCACCTCCAACCTCCGGCCTGGTCCGCCTGCCTCGACCCGCCAGATCCCGCCGCCCGGCAGCCACCGTCCTGCGTCTCCCGCGCGCCCGAGCCTTCCTGCACTCGCCGCCGCTGCGTTCGCCTCTCCGTGGCTGCCGCCGCCAGCCCGCGTCGCTGTTCGGCCCGCATGAGCATCGCCAGCGCGCCCGTCGCCGCGGCCTCGACCGCCTCCCCTCTGGTCGCCTGCTCCGCCGCCCGGCCCGCTGACCGCCTCCCAGCCCACATCGTCGCCTTGCCATCGCCTCCAACCGTGCACGCCTGTAGTACCAAGTGGTGCTAATAGTTGGGTGTGGAGACGACAAGTTCGACACCGGTAATCGGACCCCGCAAACCCCAAGTTCCCCCTCGCCAAGATCTTCATCGGACCCAGAGAACCCCCGGACGACGATCCCTTTTACAGACCAAGACAGCAGCGACAGGCACTTCCCCGAGGATGCGAAGACGAGAACCCGACGCCCAGATCGCCCCGAAGGCCGAACCCCCGTGGACCGACATGCTCTTCTTCACGAATTTGACAAGCACTCCGCCCGGACACCAAGTTCTTCACCCCGAAGCCAAGACCGACCCGACTTGGGGACCCGACAAGACCTTCGCGATGACAAGAACGGCACCGACCCGGAAGAAGCCAATGCGCCCCTCGCCACGCCAAGTTCGTCTACCCGAACGCCGTGATCTACTCTGCCATCCGAGAACGATCCCGGAGCCCGAGAACGCTTCCGTCGAACCCTGGACCCTGAGACCGACCCCGAACCCCGGATCCCCAAGATCTGCCGAACCCTAAATGTGTGACCCCTTTTCTCGAGCCCTATTTTATAAATGAAATATCAATTGTTGCACATTAAATGTTCATGCATGCATCCTTGTCTGTGGTTTGGGGGCCTTATGCCGATCCACCTAATAACTAAATATGAGGCCCATATGCGGGCAAATCTAGTCTCATATTGGCCTCATTTAAATTTGTGTAGCGAACCGGTGCTATCTTCTGCCATGTTAATACAACATTTAAATTGCTGGGTAGCTAAACAACATGAACCATTCAATTAAATTGTCGGGACCCCGGTTCCACTTAATATGACCTAATTGCACTGCATCTTTGCCATGTCAGACATCATGCATGCATCATGCCGATCTTCTGCCGTGTATTGAATATTGCATCCGGTGTTTCTTCTAGTGTTTTGCTTCTTCGCGGATAAGGCCGTTGAGTTGATGCGAGTGTCGACCCGATCTTCGGTTGAACCTTCGACAATGTTTTCAGGCGAGCATCTCCCCCTTTCTACCTATCTTACTTTTATAGTGTTTTACTCCTCTGTTGATCTATCGCTATCTCGTGTTGCGATGCTTTAGTTTCCGCACTGCTATACCGTGCAGCCCTATATTGCCTTGGACACATCCTATTACCGTTGTTTGGTAGATAGTTGGACCCGCGTCGTGAGTCGCTTGCTCAAGTCTTGCGTGTCGTCCGCTGCCACAGCTTGTTGATGTATTGCCGCATGTTGATGTTGGAGATGATCATAGTTTTCCTTATCGCTCACTTTAATTTCTGTTTAACAACTAAAATTGAAATAAGCAGAGGCATCGGTGGGTGATAGATAATATTTGGTTTCGAACGCCACTTGTGTCCGTGGGACCCCGAGTACTTGATACTGTTCCTTGATTTATCGCGCTATCCACATCCGGGAGGTATATGGGACCCCGAGCGAGCTTGATTCAGTCTTATTTCTTGGGGCCACAAACTAGTTTGAGGTTTTATTTACGATCCTGTACTTATGCCATGCTACTTATGTATTTACGATTGTGCGAGGAGCACATCTTTATTTAGGTAAGCGGAATGTTTTCGGTATCGACAAGCCTAGCCACACTTTGGGTTCCCAGTCGTTTACCATTGTCGCAAACCTTGAGTCCGTCTCGAGCTTGCTTACTCCGCTATGGATCTACTCAATGGGGTGGCCCCTGAAATATTTCTGAATCCTGTGATTGTTCAGTCGTGAAAGCCTCGTTGGGTTTTGATTTGGTTTTTCCGAGGTTGATCGAGCGTGTGTTGCTATTGGTGCACCCCGGCCGGGTAAAACTTTCTGAAAGCCGTGTCCGCGGATATGGACGACTTGGAGCACAGTATCTCGACCATAGACAAGCATAACTAAAGTTTATTGCTCTAAATTTGACTTTATACTGACTAGTAATCAGCTTCACTATAATGGAATGGCTAACTAATACTACCCACAATTGCTTGTTTGGAGTGTCGCTTGCGACCATTGTACCTGACTAGTAAGTATGGCAACTACAACGGAATGGCTAAGTAAAAGTACCAACAACTGCTGGGTTTTGTGGTTATCTCATGCTATTTGTATCTGATTAGTAATTGTTGCAACTATAACGGAATGGTTAACTAAAAGTGCCCACTGCTTATTTTATCAGGACGATTAACTAAACCTGACTAGTAATTGCTGCAACGATAACTGAATAAGTAAAACTGCCAACGGTGTGAGTTCCTCGGTTGACTTCCTCGTTTGGTCTCGAGGGGGAAACACCAGGATGGGTTTGTTTGGTGTTAGCTTCAGGTTGGATCCGGATAGGTCATTCTTACCCCTCTCTGATAACCGCCAGTTGTATCGAGTCTCTATAGGTTGTCCAGTGCATGCTGCCGCTGCCGCTCAGTCCACCATACCTATGTAGGCGAGGACCGCCGAATTCTAGCCTCGCCGTGTACTGGCCTCAGTACTGACGCTCCTTCTTTTTCCTTTGCCCTTGTCGGCACCCCTTTTTGTTAAGCAGGTTTTGAGATCGACGTCGTTAGCAGGGTTACCCTTCCGGCTTGGCCTGGGCAGGGTTATGGACGCCATTGGTTATTCTTCAGGGCTCTTAGCCCCATTTGCATCTTGTCCGTAGCTGGACGCTCTATCGTTTTCAAGGTGATTTGGATCTTTGTATATTAAATCTGTATTCTTGACTCATTGAGTCGCTGTTGTATATATATCTGTTCTGTGGGTCCCATCGAGGACTGTTGTGTAATGTTATTACTTCGTTTTCCACCCGCACGAAAGTGCCTGGTGGGCACCTTTGAATCGTTTCTATGCGGGTTTGGCGGGAATCGCTAAAACTTGCATAGGTCCGATTCTGAGGGTGTTACATTGTCGAAGTTTTTTTTTGAGATTGAAGGAGGAACCAGTCTCAGTCGCTTGTTTCATTCAACTCGAAAGTGGCGAGCAGCCAGTACAAAGTGTTACGTAGAGCAAGAGATACAGAAGTATTTAAGGAAGATAACCGTTAAGATTACATAGGGTTTTCTCAAAGTAAGAAATGAAATACTCCCTCCGTTTCGGTTTACAAGTCCTGCACGTAGTTTTATGTCACCAAATTGAGCAACTTAGTATGATGTATATATTACAAAAGAAATATCATAAAAAACTTTAGACTCTGTATTTTCTAATGATATAATTTTTATATTATATAATTCAAATTATATAGGTCAAATTGATAACCTAGATATACGCATAGGACTTATAAACCGAAACGGAGGAAGTAGCGTTTATCGACGTCGACCGGGAACTAAGAAATTCTCAATTGAATGAGGACCAGCCAAAGCGAGTTTCCAAATTTATTCATGCTAACCAAACTGAGTATAATGTTTTCCTCCTAGAAATAGGCTTTCGTCCCGCTATATTATTATAGCAATCACAAGGTACAACCGTGAGCTCACTGCTGGGCAAACACAGCACAAGCAAGCCCAAACAAAAAGGAAAAAGAAAAGAAGAGAAAATAAAAATACCAACATCGGCGGTTTAACGAAAACGAAGATGACCCGCAACCGCTGCGCCCTCCGACGACTTTCCACCATGATCCTAGCACACCGAACCGCCGCGTACCAAAACAACACCTCCAAGAAGGAAAATGACGCCAACGACACTGCTGTCCGGACTTGTCCTAGGGTTTCCCCCGTACGCTCCGAGAAGTGGGGAGGAGGTACACCTGACGCCCTTCAGGAAGGAAGGGTGACACTCTCAAGCGTCACCGCGTCGGTACCAAAAAGGCAAGGATTTCTCCCGACCCCCAAAAAACCACATCTCGGACAATCCGTAACGCTCCACCAATCTTGCCAGCCACCAACATACGCTACCACGGTCTTGCAGTCACCATCGTCGTCTCACCATGGCAAACATTGCGAGGCCGGCCAACCCGAGAAGAAACAGCCGTAGACATGAACAGGTAGTGTCACAACCACGCGGAGGGAACAACCTCCACCGACAGAGACGGTAGCCGACCGGACACCACGACAAGAAGCACACCAGGCCATTAGAGCCGAAGGGTGGCAGCAGCACCACCACCTAGAGGGCGTCCTCCACCGCCACCGACGGGTGCCGTCCGGACGCGACAACAGGGACAAACCAGGCCGAGCAGGCCCGACCGAACCCCGGAGGGATCGTAAAGTCCCCGCCACCACGCTGCTGCATGTAGGACAGCACCGCTGCTATCCCTTGTTCGGCCACATCGGCTCGGCTGAACCCCGACAGGTCAGCGAAGCTCCTATCACCACGCTGCAGCAGGCATGGCGTCAACACCGCCATCCATATCACGAGCCACTCATCCGGCTAGCCGGATGCAGCAAGATTGAACCCAACCGAACCCGCCTTGACCCAGATCGGACCCGAAGGGCCCAGATCTGGGCCTGCAGGGCTCACCGGTGGAGCTCCACCTTAGCTGCCTCTGCCACCAACGACAGCGCCATCACCACGTGTACCATCTGCGCTGCTCCAGGGAAACCCCGTCGCCGCGCCAGACCTCCGCCTCCGAGCTGCACCACCCCGTCCAGGGCGTCCCCGCGCCGCCCTAGATAAGGAGGGGAAAGGCCAGAGGCCCGCCTCCACCGGCGTCGCCCGGCCTAGGGCCGGCGCTGGCCACCGACGGCGACGGGAGAGAAGGGGGGGGGTGGCTGAAGGGGTGGGAGGCGGCAGAACGGCCCGGCCGCCGCGGGGGCATCGCGGGTCGCGGGAGCATTTCCTATGTCGCCGGCTGCAGAGATTCCTTTGTCGCCAAGAAGTATCGTAAAATGTTCTCCAGGTTATAAGAAATTATTTATCTGGTTTAAATAAAATTTAGTGTTAGTTTGCAGAGTTCAAAACAAAATGAAACCCTGCATATGTCGATAACTATAGCCGGTCAACCGAGAACTAAGAAATTCTCAGTCAAGTGAGTGTTAGAAAAAATATATGAAAACCATCTCTTCTGTTTATATAAAATTGAATAATTGAATGCTAATCCGGAGCTTAAAGTTCATTCCAACATTGATGTTGGAGATTGTGCGAAATCCGTTTGCAGCATTTGAGAAACATTCAAAATAACATATGAAATAAATTTTGTACATATGTAAAAAACCTTCTTCCATCCCGACATTTTTTGCGGAAATGACAACCACCACATAGGCAACCAATAGAATTATAATAATTACCTAACATGAATAGTTCGCATACTAACATATAAATCCATTAGTGTATATCATGAGAAAAACATGAAATCTCATTTTTCGCAAAAAAAACACATGAAATCAAATCTCACTCTGTTTTCAAGAAATTGTAATTGCCACATTAAAGAAAATTCATTCCTACAACAGTATGTGATATTGTCACACATTAGAACACCAAAACACTTCATTCTCCATCATTGATGGTCGATGTGACGCAATAAAGCTCACTGGTACTGGTGAGGGACTCCAATAAGATGCAAGATATATATTATTATTTTTCACACAATTATTCCGATTGAAACTAAGAAGTATAACATGAACATATAAAATCGGAAAGGTAGTGTTTATTTTTACAAAAACAGCAGGACTTTGGTGCAGATTTTATTTTACTTTAAATAAAGATACATCGCGAGAAATAAAGCTAGGGGCCACCGTCCCCAAAAAATAGGAGACTTTGAATCAAAACAAAACCAACCACTCTTATGCGCTATCTTATTTGCTTCCCTAAAAAAAATGTTGCATGTTAGTTCAACCAACTCCGCCAGCAATAAGAAAGCAATCAGCTAGAATAGCAGTATAAGGATTCTAGATCTCTATAACTCCATTAAACGCCTCCACAAGTTCTAGTGAATCTAATTCTATGATGATTGGACAGAATACAATCTCTTTGATCAAATATAAACCATTCTAGAGAGCTTGGCGGTGGCAGAGGCATCCCTCGGTCGCCGTTGGCCTCTCCCTGGAGATGTGGTCTGTCCCTCCCCATGGCGCGCCTCTCTTGCCCCGACAGCGTGGCGATGGCGGCCCTCCCGCACTGGTGGTGCTGGCGGCGCCCTCAACGTAGGTGCAACCTTGTGTTGTCCAGGCGGAGGCGGCGGCTTCGGAGGCTGGGAAACCACGAGATCCATATGTTTCAGTGGCGGCACGTTGTGGGGAGGCGGCGTCCCGGTGACCTCCTGCTGGACGATGACTGATACGTCCAATTTGCATCACCATTCTATATTATAACTTCTCTCTGTTTATTGATATATTTCTTATTAAGAGGTATTACTTATGTCTTTTCATCTGTTTCTGCATGTTGGATGATTTTTGAAGGATGAACTGCCGGAGTCAGGATTCTGATGGAAAAAGAGGTGTTTTGATGCAATTTTGCGAAGATCAAAAAAATACCAGAAAAAATACAAAAAATTCTATTTTCCCAGAAGACGAAGGATGCCAGAAGGGGAGTCGGAGTTGGGCCACAGGGGGCCCACACCCCCCCTTCCCAGGCGCGGGCCACCCTAGGCCGCCCCTACAGGGTGTGTGGCCACCCTGGCCCACCTCCGACTCCGTCCTCTCGCCTATATCTTCTCCTCGATACCTTAATACACGGGGAGCGACCACAGAAAGATTCCGCCGCCTCTGCGGGGAGGAAAAACTGAGAGAGAAAGAGCTCTCCGACAGACAAGTTTCTGCCAGGGAAATTCCTTCCCGAAGAGGGGAGATCATCGCCATCATCAAGCTAGACTTCATCGGGATCATCATCATCATCCACACCATCATCTCCACCAGCACCATCATCACCAATCCATCCCGCTGTAACAATTGTATTGAATCTTGCATAGTTCTTAGGGGAAACTTTCCCGATGTTGATTAGTATTGTAGTTGATGCTTGTGAGTGGAACCATTGAATTATTGTTTATGTTCAGATTGTTATCCATTATCATTCATCTCTGATCTTGATCCATATGATGTCTCGTGAGTAGTTTGTTTAGTTCTTGAGGACATGGGAGAAGTCATGTTGTTAGTAGTGGAATTGTGTTGAGGTGTTATTCAATGGTTTAGTATTTAAGTTGTGGTGCTATTCTTCTAGTGGTGTCATGTGAACGTCGACTACATGATACTTCATCATTTATGGGCCTAGGGGAATGCGTTGTGTATTTGGCTACTAATTGTGGGGTTGCCGGAGTGACAGAAACCTGAACCCCCGTTAGGAAACCATTGCACAAGGGAGTGTAGGATCTCAGAGTTTAAGGCTGTGGTTAGGTTTATATCTTAATTGCTTTATTGTAGTTGCGGATGCTTGCAAGAGGTTTAATCACAAGTATCTATTAGTCCAAGTAAGGTCGGTACATTAGCACAGGTTCACCTACACAACACTTATATAACCAAAGAAGATTAATCAGCTATATGAAGCGAAAGCACTTGACAATATTCTCATGTGTCCTCGAGAACGTTTGGTCCTCATTAGTATTTACACCGGCTTTTCCTTTGCTAAGAAAGGATTGGGCCACTTGCTGTAATTATTTGCTGTCTTTATTTACTTGCAGTTTATTTCCTTGCTTTATCAAAAAGCCCTAAAAATCCGTTTGCTAAGTATTTACAGAGAACTCTTGAGCCAGGACCACTAGTCAGCACCTTCTGCTCCTCGTTGGGATCGACACTCCTATTTATCAAAAGTACTACGATACACCTGCTATACTTGTGGGTCATCAAGACTATTTTATGGTGCCGTTGCCGGGGATTGAAGCGCTATTGAAGAGTGGACCTGGTAAAGGAAACTTCTACTATGAGTATTGCTTTTTATTTCTATTTGTTACTTTGTTTTCAATATGGATAACCCACTTGGTTTCCTGTTTGGGAAAACTACTACCACTATTAGGGTAGTAGATGAACCACCACATGTTGAGATAGATCCTTTTAAGATACCTACAAGTATTGTTGATCGTGTTATGGATAATTATTATTTAGGGGATGGAACTGGTGATCACTTGGTTTTTATCCATGAATTATGCAGGTTGTTTAAGTGTGCAGGTATCACAAATGAACAGGTGAAGAAGAAGTTACTCTATATATCATTGAAAGGAAGAGCTGAAGAATGGTATGAGCTGCTGAAGAATGGACAATCCATGGAATGGGAGGAAATAGTACCTCTCTTTTACTCTAAATTCTATCCTCCCGGTGAGATTCATAAGGATAGGAATGAAATATATAACTTTTGGCCTCGTGATGGAGAGAGTATAGCTCAAGCTTGGGGGAGATTGAAGTTACTAATGCTTAAATGTCCTATTCATGAACTCCCTAACAATATTATTATCAATAACTTTTATGCAAGGCTTTCTCTTCATGATAAAGATTTACTAGATGCTTCTTGTGTTGGATCATTCACACATATGAAGGAAGAAGCTAAATGGTATCTCCTAGACCGTATTCAAGAGAACACTGAAGCATGGTTGAATGAAGAAGGAAGAAAGTCAGGTATAAATTATGATTATAAATGCATTAAATCTTTTACGGGAACTGATGACTTCCGTGATATTAGTACTGAGTATGGTCTTAATTCTCAAAGTATTGCCGATTGTTTTAAGGCTTTTTACTCCTATATAGAAATTCCTAAAAATAAGTGGAATAAGTACCATGCACCTTATAAAGATGTTGTTAATCATGTTCCTGCTAGAAATACCGATGTTTGTACTATTGATCATATTTTACCTGAACATTATGTTGAGAAAACACCTTTCCCAGCTAATTTAAAGGACTACTCTATGATTATTAGTGTGGTTAACAAAGGTATAAAGAAAACCGTGGAACCTGATGAGCAAATAAACATTGAACCTGTAGTAGCCATTGAAGATCTTGTCACTAAAAACATAGAAGTTGGGCACATTGTCTTCTTTGAAGACGCTTCTAATATTGTCTCTCATCCTAGTAAAGCTAGGAAAACTAGTGTACCTATGATTTTTGTTAAAATTGGTGATCATTGCTATTATTGGTGCTAGTTCTAGTGATATTCCTTATGAGCTTTATAGGAAAATTATGCATAAAATTGGTTCTTGTGAGCTTGAGGACATTGATGTGGTTATTCACCTTGCTAATAAGGAAACCATTTGCCCTATTGGTATTGTGAGAGATGTGGAAGTGATTTGCGGTAAGATTAAGTACCCTGCTGATTTTTTATTGCTTAGTACATCAGCTAGTAAAACTTGTCCTATTATCTTTGGTAGACCTTTCTTGAACACTTGTGGAGTTATTATAGATTGTAAGGAGAAAGTTTTAACTAGGTTTGATGGAGATTATTATGAGTTTAACTTTTCCAAATTTGCTAAAGCTCCTTATAAAAATAGTTTGCCTGATGAAGATTTCAGGGTTGAACAACTTGCTTCTATTGATCCAGTTTATGACCTTGGACCTCTTTTTGATGATTGTAAGTATGCTCATTCTGATGATAAAGTTGTTTCTTGTGACAGTTATATTGTCAACTTTATTTAAAGTTCTACTAAAAGTTATTATGAGAGAGGGAAACAAGGTTTTATGCATCTCAATAATATTAAGTTTCCCTGTTTTATGTTGAAAGCTTTGAAGTTGCATTTGTTTTATCTTCCTATGCTAGTGGCCTTTTGTTTCAACCAATTATTTTCTCATGAGACTCATTGATGACCCACAAGTATAGGGGGTTTATCGTAGTACTTTCGATAAATAGGAGTGTCGATCCCAACAAGGATCAGAAGGTGTTGACTAGTGGTATGGAGCAGGAAATCTCTGTAAATACTTAGCAAACATATTTTTAGGGGTTTTCTAATAAACCAACAAAACAAAGTGCATGTAATAAAGAAAATGAACAACTATAGAAAGTGGCCCAATCCTTTCTTAGCAAAGGACAAGCCGGTGGAAATACTTATAAGGACCAAACATTCTCGAGGACACATGGGAATTCTGTCAAGTGCTTTCTCTTCAAATTGCTGAGTACTATTCTTTGGTGTTGTAAGTGTTGTGTGGGTGAACCTGTGCTAATGTACCGACCTTACTTGGACTAATACATACTTGTGATTAAACCCCCTGCAAGCATCCGCAACTACAGGAAAGTAATTAAGATATAAACCTAACCATAGCATTAAACTCTGAAATCCTACGCTCCCTTATGCAATGGTGTCCTAACGGGGGTTCAGGTTTCTGTCACTCCGGCAACCCCGCAATTAGTAGCCAAATACACAATGCATTCCCCTAGGCCCATAAATGGTGAAGTATCATGTAGTCGACGTTCACATGACACCACTAGAATAATAGCACCACAACTTAAATACTAATCCATTGAATAATAACTCAACACAAATCCATTACTAACAACATGACTTCTCCCATGTCCTCAAGAACTAAACGAACTACTCACGAGACATCATATGGATCAAGATCAAAGATGATATGGTGATGGATAACAATCTGAACATAAACAATAATCCAATGGTTCCACTCACAAGCATCAACTACAATAGTAATTAACACCGGGAAAGTTTCCCCTAAGAACTAATGCAAGATCCAACACGATTGTTACAGCGGGACGGAGTGGTGATGATGGTGCTGGTGGAGTTGATGGTGTGGATGATGATGATGATCCCGATGAATCCTAGCTTGATGACGGTGTTGATGGCAATGATCTCCCCTCTCCGGGAAGGGATTTCCCTGGTAGAAATCTGTCTGCCGGAGAGCTCTTTCTCTCTCGGTGTTTTCCGCCCCACAGAGGCGGCGGAAATCTTTCTGTGGTTGCCCCCCTGGTGTTAGCATTCCGTGAGGAAGATATAGGCGAGAGGGCGGAATCGGGAGCCGTCCAGGTGGGCCACACCTGCCCTAGGCACGGGGCAAGGTGGCCCTGCGCCTAGGGGGTGTGGGCCCCCTATGGCCCTGCTACGCCTTCCCTTCTGTCTTCCCCCGTCTTCTGGGAAAATATAATTTTCCAATATTTTTATGGTTTTTCTGATCTTCAGGAAATTGCATCAAAACACCTCTTTTTCCATCAGAAACCTAACTCCGGCAGTCCATCCTCCAAGAATCATCCAACATGCAAAAACATAGGAAAAGACATAAGTAATACCTCATAATAAGACATATATCAATGAATAGAGGCAAATTATGATATAGAATGGTGATGAAAATTGGACATGTAAACTCCCCCCCAAGCTTAGACCTTCGCTTGTCCCCAAGCGAAAGCTGAGCTCAGTAAACATGTCCACACGTTTATGGACTGAAGTGTCGATAAAAGAATATAGACAAGAAGCATCACACTTACCATTACACAACTCATAGAAGAAAGCAACTCACCAGTATATAACTTAGCTTGCAACAAGTACATGAGTCACAATATAGATGCATAAAGATAAATCATAATTGGAATTGGCAAACTTTGTTCCTGATCAGAAAATAGCTGGCAAACAGTTTCACAAAAAGATTTTTGTAGAAGTTTTATAACAGGAGCACTCTTTGATCAAAAAGGTTTTTCACAATGAAGGCTTTCAAAGTAATACTCAATATATAAGAGTATTGTGCAAACAATGAAGATAAATGATTTAATAAATCACAATATGAATACTTGAAACACAACAACTCAAAAGCTTGCTGGAGATAGAGAGGAAGTAGGTTTACTGACTCAACTTAGAAAATAGGAGAAAGGTCCCTTCATAGAGGGTAGTAGGAATTTCAAGTCATAAAGAGCTTCCAAAAGATCATGGTACTTATTAGCTTTGATCCCTCATTGCCCCTATCATAGGCATCTTTAGATGATTAAGGTTAAAGTGCACAAAGATGGAGTATATGCTTGACAAAATATAAGTTGGCAATCTCATGTCCCTTGAGTGCGAGGGTGGCTCCTCATGCTACTCAACTTCAGTTACCGGTAAGTTCTTGTCATTGTAAGTACATGTGTATCATAAAGAAATGCCAACGGGGTACCCCTTGCACATGGTACAGGAGCTATACCATAACCAAAATGACAAGGCAAGTAGACAATGAGCATCTCAGCGATCTTTTTATTTACTATGTGAATAGCTTTTTATTGAGGATGCTTCACAGAATGCTCACTATGGTGATGCTGCAAGTTTCCACCATGATTAGGCATGGTTTAGGCTAGCGGCCCAGGCGTTTCTCTAACGCACATACATCACTCCATGGACTTACAAGTTCCCTCTTTATTTCACACCGTCGACATCCGCAAACAAAAGAGCATGATATCAATTGTGTACAACGTACAGGTGCAATGTTGAAAGAGTTCCCCATGACAACATGGTTCTGCTAATCCCAACGTATAGATGCAAGCATATACAACTTCGATGGCACAATGGTTCAAGTCTATTAGGGGCAAGAAAATAAGGTGTGCCATCAAGTTTGTGAGTGCTTTACTAACTAGTTTTCACATAACAAAATACTTTTTAATTCGAAAGATAGATGAAGCTTGAGAATTTGCTTGGAATAGCAATAGTGATAATAGGTAGATATGGTGGACACAAATGGCAAAGGTTTTGGTTCAAAGGGATTAGAAACATGAGAAGTAAGCCTTCTCAAAATAGGTTTTTGGCTAGCAAGGCTGGGTAGCAAGCAAAAGAGTTGAAAGAAACAAGCAAACCTACAAGTGATAAAGCCAAACATGCAATCTTCCTTAAAGACACAAAATATCTTAAATAAATAATACTAAGCTTATGAGCCAACAAGAAAGAAAATAAATGATACAGAATACCTATAAGCTTTTTCTCTTTTTCTTTCAAACCTCAAAAAGTGTTGCTACTGACCAGAACTTGGTCTGCCAAAACCAATTTAGATTTACTTGATGCTCCCAAAGTGATGCCAATACTGATCAACAAGATCCATCATATAATAGAGATTGCAAACTAAAATAAGAAGTGCAAAAAGTAAAAGATGAAACTTCTCATTAATATTCCATAAAGGCACTCACACCAAGGGATACATAGATAATCAACTAAAGAAGATATACTTCCACATGCAAACCAACCTATAAGATAACTTATCTACCAAAGATATGAATCCACTAAAAAGGTAAAAGATAAAAGATAAAAGATAAAGGTGGTGATACCGCGACACTCCCCCAAGCTTGGAACAAGCCAAGGGGATGCCAAACCTGATGATGAATTACTCCTTCGGTGGTGGTGATGTTCTCTTGTTTAGGGTCAGAAAACCCTCTAGCATCTCACGGAGCCTTTCATTCTCCTCTTGAAGCATATCCACCTTTATCCTCAAAGCACGGTAATTATCACAAAACTCGTCAGTGGTTCGAAGGGCTTCCACTCCCTCAGGGCAGGATTGTAAGATCCCACCTTTATAAAGGTAAAGATCCCTGTGATTGTAATGCTAGTCCCTGGATCAATGCTAGCATCCACAGTTTAAGATGAAGTACACAGAAACAAAGGTCATTATTACATATCATTCCAGAGACAAACATAGTCTTTTACAACTCCATGGCCACATGCCTAATACAAGAGTTCAAATAGTAAATAAGATAAATAAGTCTTCATCTTCATGTGCCACAGGCAAGCATGTTGAGTGTAGACTCATAACCCCTAATCATCATCAAAATAACCTGCAACATCACAAGTTACAGCCACAGTGGGTCAATACATTGGAATAGTATTGGCAAGTGATACCTTAGTATAATATTTGCATCTAGATACTACATGCATTTGGATAAGAGTAGCTTAGGCTTGCTTTGCTCAAAATAGGTTTTACCTATTAGTTGAAAACACTAAGTTTTTCTTTGACAAAACTTTCCCAAGGATTCACCAATAGACATTGGTGAATCTTCACCCTTGTTCAACCACAAGTTTTAACTTAGAAATTGGGATGAGGAGATTCTTGATAGCTTCCATGTCTTGATGCTCATGTTGTCCAATACCAGGGACATGGCTAAGTACTTAGATTCTTCCATCTGCAGAGGTTGTGCACTTTCCCCACAAGACCTTATTTTCACCAAGACAGGACCTTTCAAAAGCCTTCCCTTAGACCAAATGGACGCGCTCCAAACCTATCATCCCACTACCACCAACTGTCCAAATGGCTAAGTTATTGCAACCTATATGATCCAGGCAGAGCCCATAATGCCATGTGGCTGCACTAGAAGCTTCTTAACATTTGGCATCTCAAATCCCTTTGCTCCTGGGTGGCTTTCCACAAGTGAGATACAAAAGGTAAACCATAGAAATGGGCCTTGTGTAACCACTCAACACAAACCATTCTTTCCATTCCACCCAGGTGTTTCATTCACTTGGTTGTTTTATTAAGAAAAAACACAAGTCAATGACTTAGAAATATTTCACATAGCATGAATATGTAATCCACCCTTGGTTGCTACTAGCTAGGCTAAGCATGGCATTGGTAAGCATATTAACTTAGAGAAATCTCTAACAATTCTACAACTACTAGGATTTCCCAAGCATAGCATATAGATCAAAATATTCATGCAAGTCCTATACAAAATATTTCTAGTGCATAGTTAAAAAAATATAGGAATAAAATCATGAAGCACCACTTGCCTTGGTAGTTTGGGGAGTAGCAACAATCTTCACAATCACAATCACTATTTGCACCAAAATCTACACATAAAATAATGGCACCAAAATCACATATCAAAATATACAAATAAAAATATATGAATGCATGCAAATGCCATGTGATGATTTTTCTACACCAAACAGGACAAGTAAACAGTACTCAAGCATAATCAAGTCCAAGATACTCAAAATAGACTTTATTTGATTTTTAAAACATTTTTCAAATCATTTCTATATCCAAAATAAGCCTACACAAGTTTCTGCAAAACAACCATTTTTACAGAGGCAAAACATTATACACATTGCATAAACAGATATGATTTTCTCTCCTGATTCCAATGATATAAAATTTGCAAAATTTGAACGTGTGGATCAAAAGTTATGAATTTTGCAAGTTTAAACATCTAATATATCTAAATTATGTTTTTAAAACAAAGAACTAGCCACGCGGCGCTCTCTGATTGGTCAATACCGTTTCGCGCGGATCAGGCTTTTTGGATCATTAGATTAAAAGTGCATCGCATAGCTCAGATCTAAACTTACCGCTTCATTAAGTGATCTAATTCTACGCATCAGATCAAGATCCAACGGTGCACAAGCGATTGGCTAAAGATGGGCGGCGCGCGACGATGGCTGGCGGCGGCGCGCTCGGGCGGTGATGTTGCCGCCGATACAGGAAGCGAGGAAGGTAGTGGAATAGCTCACCGAGTTCGCGTGATGATGCTGGTGCTCGAGGTGGTCTTCGTTGGCGAAGGGGCGCACCGTGGAAGTTGCTGGGGCTCGTCGGAGTTGTGCGCGGCGTCGGGTGCTTGCAGACATCGATGTTGCCGAAGATTTGAACCGCCCTAGCACGAAATAGATGTATCAGGGGGGGCGCAAGGTCACAGCGAGCATGATGGTATCAAGGAGAAGACAAGGGGCGCTCAGAAATTACCGTGATTTCTCACCGGAGATGAGAGAGGCGTCAGGCTCTTGCGGTGGTTGTCGAATCCGTTGACCTGGGTCACGAGCAGACAAAAGGAAAGCATCAGGAGATGCGCCAGAATGTGCTGGTCATGTTTGTTTGAAGCAGAGGCAAAGGGGCGGTCGGTTCTTCTGGAATCGGCCGGAGTGGCTCGGCATCTGAAGGCAAGCGAGAGTGTGGGTAGCCTGGTGGCGGAGTGGGGGCGCTGAGTGAGGGGAAATGGTCGCAGAGGGGTGGGGTTTAAATAGCCGGAGCAGGGGCGAGAATATCGCACGACATCAATGGGATTTAAGCGCATTTGCGTCGGGAGGAAACGGCCGCGGCGGCGCTGGTCGCAGGCGTGATTTGGGGATGACGAGGTGACCTGGCTGCGGGGCCCAGTGGTTAGCGAGGGGGTGTGCGCGGGCGTGGTGAGGAAAGTCAAAGACAGGTGGCCCGGGTGGGTTGCTTTGTCTGCTGGGCCGAAAACGTGGCGCCAGGCCCAGTACTGATTTCTAAACTCTTTTCTTTTTCTAATTTGATTTTTAGGAATCATTTTCAAATGAAATCAAAAGCATTTGAATTCCAAACTTTTCTGGATTTTTGTAGAGTGTAACCTTCATACTTTTGGACATAAAACCATGTTGTCTCTCTATACTTGCTTGGTCCTTTTTGAAAAATCAAAATAAACAGTGCCTTAGCACAAGATTTGAATAGGTTTTGAAAATGGTTTAAAACCATATTTGTTTTGTAAATTTTGTCCAAGCCATGACACACAACCAAACCATCTTAAGAGCAAAAAAACTTGGTTTAAAACAAAAATTCTCTCACTTGAGAGTGGCATTAGATCAATGCTTGCTTACATAAAATAATAGCACTCAGTGCTTCTGTTTTCTTGAAATGAGCTTGAAATTGATCCCTAAATGATATGCATGAATGAATGATATGCAATCTTTGAAAACATGATTTTAGGGATGTTACAAATCTAACCCCCTTAAGGTGAATCTCGCCCTCGAGATTCGGATTGGCTAGAAAATAGGTGAGGGTGGTCTTTCCGAAGATCATCTTCTCTTTCCCATGTTGCTTCTTCTTCGGAATGATGGTTCCATTGAACTTTGCAGAATTTGATAATCTTAGTCCGAGTAACTCTTTCTGCAGTCTCAAGAATCTTGATAGGTTTTTCCTCATAAGTGAGATCACTTTCCAAATGAACCTCCTCCAAAGGTATAGTATCCTTCAAAGAAGTCTCTTCCATCTCTGGATGACATTTCTTAAGTTGACTCACATGAAACACATTGTGAACGGCAGACAATGACTCTGGCAATTCAATCTCATAGGCTACTTCTCCTTTACGACTCAGAATCTTGAATGGTCCAACATATCTTGGGGCCAAATTTCCTTTGACTCCAAATCTCTTCACTCCACGAAGTGGTGACACTCTAAGATAAGCTCTATCTCCCACTTCATAGGTGACTTCTCTACGCTTAGGATCTGCGTAGCTCTTCTGTCGGGACTATGTTATCTTCAATCTGTCCTTAACTAGCTTGACTTTCTCTTCAGCCTCTTTGATTAGTTCTGGTCCGAACAAATTTCTTTCTCCCACACCATTCCATAGTAATGGCTGGTACACTTTCTCCCATAGAGAAACTCAAATGGTTCCATCTCAATACTGGCTTGATAGCTGTTATTGCAAGAGAATTCTGCGTAAGGCAGACTTTCATCCCAACTAGCTCCATAGTCTAGAGCACATGCTCTCAACATATCTTCAAGAATCTGGTTGGTTCTTTCTGTCTGACCATCAGTCTGAGGATGAAAAGCTGTGCTGAATTCTAACCTCGTTCCCAATGACTCATGTAGCTGCCTCCAAAAATGAGAAGTGAATTGGGTTCCCCTATCAGACACAATGCTCTTGGGTACTCCATGCAGACATACAATCCTACTCATTTAGATCTTGGCTAACTTCGCACTTGTATAGGTTGTCTTCACGGGTATGAAATGAGCCACTTTAGTTAGGCGATCCACTACTACCCAAATAGAGTCATATCCTGACCTGGTCCTTGGCAATTCGGTGATGAAATCCATGCCAATCTTGTCCCACTTCCAATCAGGAATAGGTAGTGGTTGTAGCAATCCTGCTGGTTTCTAATGTTCCGCTTTCACTCTGCTACATACATCACACAAAGCAATATGTTCGACGATGTCCTTCTTGAGATTATTCCACCAAAATCTTTCCTTCATATCCATGTACATTTTGGTGTTACCCGGATGAATGGAATATGGTGAGTTATGTGCTTCTTGTAAAATCAGTTTCCGAAGCTCCGGATCTTGTGGAACACAGATACGTTTTCCATACCATAAAGTACCATGTTCGTCTTCATGGAATCCTTTGGCTTTTCCTTTGCCAATCTTTTCCTTGATCTCTTCAATTTCTTTGTCTGTCTTTTGGGATTCTTTGATTTTTTCCAATAAAGTGGGTTGAACATCCAATGACCTGAGATGTCCTTCAGGCACAATCTCCAATCTGAGATCTCTAAATTGGGCACACAGATCATCTGGCAACTCTCCCTTAGTAAGGCCATTCACAAATACCTTACGGCTTAGAGCATCTGCTACAACATTTGCTTTACCAGGGTGGTATTGCAAACTCAAGTCATAGTCCTTGATGAGTTCTAGCCATCTTATTTGTCTCATGTTGATTTCTTTCTAGGTGAAGATATACTTCAAACTTTTGTGATCTGTGAACACTTCACATCGCTTTCCCAAAAGATAATGTGTCCATGTTTTGAGTGCATGTACAACAGAGGCTAACTCTAAATCATGAGTTGGGTAATTTACCTCATGAGTTTTGAGTTGTCTCGAGGCATAAGCCACAACTTTCCCTTCTTGCATTAGCACTGCACCTAATCCATGGTGAGATGCATCACAATACACTTGGAAATCCTTCTCCAAATCTGGCAAACATAAGACCGGTGCTGTCACTAGTCTCTTCTTCAATTCTTGGAAACTGAGTTCACATCCTTCAGACCAAGAAAATTTCTTGTCTTTCTTTAGTAACTCTATCATTGGTTTAGCTACTTTGGAGAAATTCTCAATAAATCTTCTGTAGTATCCTGCCAAGCCAAGGAAACTACGAACCTATTTTACTGACTTAGGAGATTCCCATTCGCCATCACGATACTTTAGCAGGATCAACTGCTACACCATCTCCTGACACAATGTGTCCAAGAAATCCAACTTCATTTAACCAAAATTCACACTTGCTGAATTTGGCATACAACTTATGCTCTCTAAGCTTCTCAAGTATTAAACGTAAATGTCCTTCATGCTCTTTTTTGCTCTTGGAGTATATCAAAATGTCATCGATGAAAATGACAACAAACTTGTCAAGGAACTCCATGAACACCTTGTACATCATATTCATGAAATAAGCTGGTGCATTTGTCAGACCAAATGGCATCACGGTATACTCATACAATCCATACCTAGTGGTGAAAGTTGTCTTAGGTATGTCTTGTTCTCTTATCTTGAGCTGAAAATAACCTGATCGGAGATCAATCTTTGAGAACACACAGGCTCCTTCTAACTGATCAAACAAGTCATTGATTCTAGGCAAAGGGTATTTGTTCTTGATAGTCACCTCATTGAGTTAACGGTAATCTATGCATAACCTTTGACTTCTATCCTTCTTTTCCACAAACAAAACTGGTGCTCCCCAAGATGAGGAACTTGGTTGAATAAATCCTTTCTGCAACTGTTCTCCAAGTTGTTTCTTGAGTTCTTTCAACTCATCAACTGACATCTTGTACGGTCTCTTTGCTATCGGTCCTGATCCTAGTAGCAAGTCAATAAGAAAGTCCACATCTCTATCTGGTGGCATTCCTGGCAATTCTTCCGGAAACACATCCGGATATTCACTTACAATTGGTACACTGTCTATGCTAACCCCCCTTAAGAGAATTTAGCTTACTTCCTTTTGATTCAAAGTTAGACTTGAATCTTATCCGTTTCTTTTCGGGGTTGTGAGTGCAATAGTTCGATTAGCACAATCTAGTACTCCTTCATACTTGGTCATCCAATCCATTCCCAAAATTACATCCAATCCTTGAGAATCTAGGATTATTAGACTCACCAGAAACTTATGTTTTCCAAACTCTATCACTAGATCACGGCATCCAAGACTTACTATCATATCTCCACCGGGAGAACTTACCTTTATTGGACACCCAATGTTTTCAGTTGGAAACCCATTTCTATCAACAAATGCTTTTGATATGAATGAATGTGATGCACCAGTAAAAAAGAACAAGTGCTAGAATAGAATTGAGTTTGAACTTACCAGCCACAGCATCGGACTCCTCATAGATTTCTTCCACATTGATGTGGTTCACTTGTCCCTTCTGAAAAGGGTTGGGCTTGTTGTGTCCTTAAACTTTCTTTTCTGGTCATTCATTTGCATAATTCCCCATCTTCTTGCACTTGAAACATTCAACCTGACTAAGATCCTTCTTGACAGGCTGGCTTCCACTACCACTTCCACTTCCATTGTGGTGGCTCTTATATCCACTCTTGTGATTTTTGTACTTGTTATTGTCATGACTACGGTGATGCTTGTTGTCATGATGACGGTTGTGGTTGTGGTGAATATTATACTTTCCATGCTTGTGGGATCTAGAATTTCCACTATCATCATAATGGGAATGATTGTGAGACGATCCCGAGCTATGCTTGTCAGAGTTGTGTTTCCTCTTCCTGCTTTAAACCTGTTTCATCTTGCTCTCCAAGATGGCAACCTTGTCACAAAGAGATTGATAGGTGGGGACATAGGCCACAGATAGCTGCAGGTTCAGTTCATCGTTCAGTCCTTCGAGGAATTTCTCTTTCCTCTTAGCATCAGTGTCAACTTCATCCAGTGCATAACGCACCAGATTGTTGAACTCCTCAATATATTCAGCCACGCTGCGGTGGCGTTGCTTCAAGTTATGAAATTCCTTCTTCTTTAAACTCATCACTCCAGATGAGATGTGAGCTGTACGGAAACCATCTTCAAAGATAGCCCATGTCACATCCTCAATAGGAGTGGTGATCTGGAAGTTATCCCACCAAATAGCTGCTGGTCCTTCCAACAAGTGTGCTGCAAACCTGACTTTCTCTTAATCAGTACAGCCAACAGTTACCAAATCCTTGTTCACTGAGCGTAGCCAATCATTGGCCACCATGGGATCAGTAGTTCCTGAGAACTTTGCTGGCCTCGGTCTTAGGAATCTGGTGAGCATGTCAAAACCTGGTGGATTGTTCTGATTGTTGTTGTTGTTGTTGTTATTATTATTATTATTATTATTGTTGTTGTTGTTATTGTTGTTGTTATTCTGATTCTGTATGAAAGTGGTCATCATCTGCATCAGTTGCGTCCGAGCTTTCATCAGCTTCTGCATCTCTGGGGTGACATTGTTGTTGTTCGGGTTGGGGTTGGCACGTCGGGGAGGCATCTGTGGTTTTCAATAAGGATAAGAATGAGATACCCATAGATGCTTAACATGCACAATACAACACATAGATAATCACCAAACAAGCATCAAAATAACATAAGATTCAACAACAAGACAATAGGTTTTGAAAAGTAAACACACCAATAGCAAGCCATCCACATGTTGGATGGTCATTGCGACTCAATAATCAAAAGCATGGTAGATAAAAGGTAAATGAGTAGTCATCTCTACTCCTCTGCATCAACATCAACAAGTGTAAGACCTGCATTCTCCATAGCGGTCTTGTATTCCTCAACATTGGTAGTCAAGGCCTCTACTTTGGCTTTGAGAGCCCTCTTCTGTGCACGAAGCCTCTCAATCACACCCTGTTGATGCTCGAGATCGAAGTCCTTGGACTCTAGTTCTGCAGTAATGTCTCGAATCCTCTTGTTCCTATCTTGGACTCTTTTCTCCTGACTCTTGAACTTTATATCCCGACTCTCAAACTTGGCCTCCATTTCCTTGACTATCTCATCTTGCTCCGCGAAGAGCTTGTCCTTCTCACGAAGCTGCACCTGGAGTTCGTCATTGCTAAGCATGACGTTGGTCCTATCAGTATCTAGGTGCCTAAGAAGAACCTCTAGGTCCTGGAGGTACGGACGAATCGGCTCTGCCGTCTCTCTAGCAGCATCCTCGAACTCAATAGCCTCACCATCCTCGTCACGTCTACCGAAGGCGTGGAAGTGAGTACCTCTAATCTCCCGAGAGTGTCTCCCTAACAAGCGTCCAAGCAAATCCTGCATGACTACCTCTAGGCCTCTCTCCTTGTCATCATGCATAATCTTGATGGTGATGGCCTCCGTGGCTGGCTCAGTCTGTCGTCCTGGTTGAGTAACCTTGAAGCCCCAAAGGTCCTTCCTCTCGAACTTGGTGAGGGGAAGCATCATGATGCTAGGAAGCGCGGAAGATTGAGCACATGTGGCATCCCGCAAAACCACTACTAGAAAATCGCGTTGAATTTGTGCATTGCATCGTCATCGTCGCATGTTGTTTGTCGAAAACTATTTTACAAACCCCGTTTTGTTTTCCAAACGCCCCATCTTTTATTAAAGCGCCAAACCCCGGTTCGCCGGATTGTTTTGTTTTGGCATGGCGGCGGTTTGCAACGGTCCAATTAAACAAATAAAGTTTTATTTTATTTTAGTAGGCGTCGAGCGGGCCAACCGACCAACGACCACCCCGTTTAAACAGATCGGTCCACCAACCGCCCTACCCAAAATCCTAGAGCTACCAGTTTTCTACCACACACTCCCTCCACCTCACCTGCCTATCACGCCGCCACCTCACCCTCTCCCTTCTCTCCAATCACACCCCACGTGGCCACCCTCTCTCTCTCTCCTCTTCCAACCCACCTGCACCCACTCAACACAACACCACGCAACACGCCACCGCCCGCCTCGGCCCACCCCGACCCCACCTTGCAGGCCCTCAACCACCTGCCCCTGTTCTTCTTCCCGAGCAGCCCCCGCGCCTGTGCGCCTCCCCATCTCTCCCAGGCGCCTCCTCTCCTCCAAGCCCGCTCGCCGGCCGCGCCGGCCCGACCTCCCGAGCTTCCCATGACAAGCCGCCCCTGCCGTCGTCGGTCGCGGCCAAGACGCCCCTCCCGGCTCGCCTCCACCTGCCCAGATCCACCGCCCAGGCCCGACCCGTCGACCTCCGAGCCGCGCCGTTCTCCTGGCGCCCCTCCTCCGAGCCAGCGTCGCCCTCTCCTTCCGCTTCCCGAGCGCCTCCACCCGTCGGCCCTTGCCTCTCGTCCGCTCGGCCGCGTCGACCCGCCGTCGATTCCTCCTCGACCCGAGCCCCCGGGCCGGTTGCTGCCCCAAGGTTCCTCCGCCGCCGTGCGACCCCGCTTCATCGGCCGTCCTCCGCGCTCGAGCCCCGGCCATGACCTCCTCGCCGCGGAGCCCTCCACCGCCGCAGATGCCCCTCGGGTCCCCGCGCGTCCGCCGAGTCGCACCCGTCCGGCGTTCCTCTCCAGCCACTGACCATCGTCGACGTCGACCTTCCCCATACAAGCTCCGCCCTCGCCTCGGACCCCCCCCTCGCCGCCTCGCCGTCGGTGCTCTGCCGCCGGTGCCTGCGCAGACTTTTGTGTTAGCTCGTTCTTCTCTGAACATGTACCTTTTCCACATGTGTGTAGACTTTGCAAACGTGGCTGCATAGATGTGTGGTTAGTGTCTGACCCAGCTATCGGAGCCTCATCGGGGTACCGTGAATTCCGCTTACCACCAAGGTCTACCGCACCGAGATCGTCGGAAACCACGCCATCGAAGGTCGCCTCTTCCATTTGGACTCCAAGATCGACACCAGAATCGCGTGAAGAACGACAAGATCTGCCTCATGGAGCCGAAAAACATGGAACGCCAAGTCCTCATACCCGAATCCGATGAACCCCGGTAACCATCCGAGCCCGACATCGACCATCCCGACACCGAGGACGCCTACACGGGAGCGACGACCGCGGAGGCGACAAGGACTCCTTCCCGGATGCGAGGCTCGAGAACACGGACGGTAAGGACACCGACGCAGAACGCCAAGTACTTCACCCCGGATGAGACAAGCACTACTTCCTGTTACGCGGACCGACAAGATCTTCGGAACGACAAGATCGACCACTGGGACCCCAAGTTCTCCATCATGTATCTGCACCCCAGATCCGTCGAACCCTGGCCCCCGAGACCGAACCCGAACCCCGGAACCCAAGATCGTCGAGAACCCTAATGTGTGACCCCTTTTCCTCGAACCCTATTTTATAACATAATAACAACTTGTTGCATATTGAATTGTCTTTCATCTCGCATGCATATCTGTGGTTTGGGGGCCTTATGCCGATTCACCTAATAATTAAATATGGGGCCCATATGCGGGCAAATCTAGTCTCATATTGGCCTCATTTAAACTTGTGTAGCGAACCGGTATCTTGCCTTGCCTTGTTATACAACATTTAATTTGCGGGGTAGCTAAACAACATGCACCACCTAATTAATTGTCGGGACCCCGGTTCCGCTTAATCTTGACCTAATTGCATCGCACTTTGCCATGCCATCCATCATACATGCATCATGCCGATCTTCTGCCGTGTATTAAATATTGCATCCGGTGTTTCTTCTAGTGTTTTGGTTCTTCGCGGATTGGACCGTTGAGTTGATGTGAGCTTCGCCCCGATCGTCGGATGAACCTTCGACAATGTTTTCAGGCGAGCATCTCCCCCTTTCTACCTATCTTACTTTTATAGTCTTTATTCCTCTGTTGAACTATTGCTATACGTGTTGCGATGCTCTAGTTTCCGTGCGATATATCCCCGCAGCCTTATATTGCCTTGGACACACCCTATTACTGTTGTTTGGTAGATAGTTGGACTTATGCGTCGTAGTTGCTTGCTCAAGTCTTGATGTGTGTCGCCATATGCCTGATTCTTGATGTAATGCCGCATCTTGATGTTGGAGATGAATTCTAGTTTTACTTATTGTCACTTTAATTTCTGTTTAACAACTAAAATTGAATAAGCGAGAGGCATCGGTGGGTGATAGATAATATTTGGTTTCGACGCCCACTTGTGTCCGTAAGACCCGAGTACTTGATACCTGTTCCTTGATTTTGCGCTATCCACATCCGGGAGGTATATGGGACCCCAGGCGAGCTTGATTCAGACTTATTTCTTGGGGCCACAAACTAGTTTGAGGTTTTATTACGATCTGTACTTATGCCATGCTTTCTTGCTTTATTTACGATTGTGCGGTCGCCTGCATCTTTGTTAGGACATAATGGCACGATTCCGCGGTGTCGACAAGCCCAGCCACACTTTCGGGTTCCCAGTCGTTCACAGCCGTCCCCATAACCTTGAGGCCGTCTCGAGCTTGCTTACTCCGCTAGATTCTACTCTAAGGGTGGCCTGAAATATTTCTGAATCTGTGATTGTTCAATCGTGAAAGCCTCGTTGGGTTTTGATTTGGTTTTCGAGGTTGATCGGCGTGTTGCTATTGGTGCACCGGCGGGTTAAAACTTTCGAAAGCCGTGTCCGCGGATATGGACGACTTGGAGCACTGATCTCGATCATAGACAAGCATAACTAAAGTTTCTTGTTATAAATTTGACTTATAATGACTAGTAATCAGCTTCACTATAACGGAATGGCTAATAATCGCCCACAATTGCTTGTTTGGTTGTCGCTTGCAAATGTATCGACTAGTAAGTATCGCAACTACAACGAATTGGCTGAATAAAAGTACCAACAAGCTGGGTTTTGGGTTTATCTCATGCTATCTCAGATTCGATTAGTAATTGTTGCAACTATAACGGAATGGTTAACTAAAAGGGCCTTTGCTTATTTTATCGGGCGATCATCTATACACGACTAGTAATTGCTGCAACGATAATCGAACAAATAAAGCCAACCGTGTGAGTTCCTCGGTTGACTTCCTCGTTTGGTCTCGAGGGGGAAACACCAGGAT
The DNA here is from genome assembly GCA_030063025.1 of Avena longiglumis. Lineage (NCBI taxonomy): Eukaryota > Viridiplantae > Streptophyta > Magnoliopsida > Poales > Poaceae > Avena > Avena longiglumis. The sequence continues at coordinate 474,329,648 of CP125976.1, forward strand.
GGGTTTGTTTGGTGTTAGTCTCAGGTTGGATCCGGATAGGTCATACTTACCCCTCTCTGATAAGCGCCGGTGTATCGAGTCTCTATAGGTTGTTTAGCGCATGCTGCCGCTGCCGCTCAGTCCACCATACCTATGGCGGCGAGACCGATTCTAATTCTCGCCGTGTCTTGGCCTCAAGATCGACGCTCCTTCTTTGTTTCTGCTTTGCCCTTTGTCGGCACCTTTTGTTAAGCAGGTTTTGAGATCGGCGCCGTTAGCGAGGTTACCCTTCGGCTTGGCAGCAGGTTATGGGCGCCATTGGTTATTCTTGAGGGCTCTTAGCCCCATTTGCTTCTTGTCCGTAGTCGGACGCTCTCTGTTATCAAGGTGATTTGGATCTTGTATAATATATTCGTATTCTTGACTCTTTGAGTCATTTATATATATCTCATGGGTCCCATCGAGGACTGTTGTGTAATGTTATTGCCGTTTTCCACCGCACGAAAGTGCTGGTGGGCACCTTTGAATCGTTTATGCGGGTTTGGTGAATTTTGCCCAAACTTGCATAGGTTCGATTCGAGGTGTTCTGAGTGGTATCGAGCTCGGCGTTGCGATACCCCACAAGTCCAGCCTGTAGGATCACCTAGCTAACGGCCGAAGTAGAGTGTCAAAACTATTTTCAAAAACCGGTTGGATAGTTCTGATTAGGTCTGATTTTACTCCTTACCCCTCTGCTAATCTCCTCTTATCTCGACGCGCTTTGAATCCGCTCTCTTCTTTTTCTTCGAGTTCAGGAATTCTCGTGGTTGGGTTTTCCGTCGTACCTTTAGGGTTTCGCTTCCTCCTTTGGTAACGGTGTTCTACCATCCGGTGATCAAGCTGCCTGACGAATCCGTCTGCTGTGGTATCGTCCTTTGTCCTTTGTTTGTGTCTTCCGGTGTTTTCTGACGCGACGACATCCTCTACGCCAGATCCGATGCAGAGTCTGCATCACTCCTTTGTTTCCGAACCTCGCTTGTCGAGATCTTCAGTCTAACTCCGAGAGTTGGTTGCAAGAATCCGCCTATTTGTGTGCAGAGTAATGGTTCGAGTGCGGGATGGAGTAGCTACCATACCACTACTCTTATCATTCGCTCTTGTACATCGAAACAGTGGATCCAGCAGTTTTACTCCGTCCACGGAAGATAGGGGTGGCTTTATTTTGTTGATACCTCTACCTTCGACCTTTTGTTACCGGAGAGTTCTCTCGACGATCACGGACGACGACCTCTCGTTAGTGGTGTCGCGAGGATCTACACGATGCGAGAAGATGCAGATCACCGACCTTCCTTCCGGTACCATGAGGCGGATCTCGAGGGCGAGATCCATTGTTAGTGGTGTCGAATTGTGGCATCCCGCAAAACCACTACTAGAAAATCGCGTTGAATTTGTGCATTGCATCGTCATCGTCGCATGTTGTTTGTCGAAAACTATTTTACAAACCCCGTTTTGTTTTCCAAACGCCCCATCTTTTATTAAAGCGCCAAACCCCGGTTCCGGATTGTTTATTTTGGCCGCGAGCGGTTTGCAAACGGTCCAATTAAACAAATAAAGTTTTATTTTATTTTTAGTAGGGGCAGTCGAACGGGCCAACCGACCCGAACGACCACCCCCGTTTTAAACAGATCGGTCCACCAACCGCCCTACCCAAAATCCTAGAGCTACCAGTTTTTCTACCCACACACTCCCTCCACCTCACCCTGGCCTATCACGCGCCGCCACCTCACCCCTCTCCCCTTCCCTCTCCAATCACACCCCGCCACGTGGCCACACCCCCTCTCTCTCCTCTCTCCCTCTTCCAACCCACCCAGACCCACTCAACACAACACACGCACACCACACGCAACACGCCACCGCGCCTGCCCTCTCAGCCCCACCCCGACCCCACCTTGCAGGCCCTCAACCACCTGCCCCTGTTCTTCTTCCCCGAAAGCCCCTCACGCAGGCGCCTCCCATCTCTCCAGGCGCCTCCTCTCCTCCAAGCCCGCTGCCGGCCCCTTCTCGGCCCGACCCTCCCGAGCTTCCCGCAGAAGCCCCCCCCGCCGTCGTCGGTCGCGCCAAGACGCCTTCTCGCTCCCGCTCCGCCCAGATCCACCGCATCCGCAGCCGACCCGTCGACCTCCGAGCCCGCCGCCGTTCTCCCTGGCGCCCCTCCTCCGAGCCCGCGTCGCCCTCTCCTTCCGCTCCCCGAGCCAGCGCCTCCACCCCGTCGGCCCCGCTGCCTCGTCCGCTCGGCCGCGTCGACCCCGCCGTCGATTCCTCCTCGACCCGAGCCCCCCCAGTCGCCGGTTGCTGCCCCAAGGTTCCTCCGCCGCCGTGCGACCCCGCTTCATCGGCCGTCCTCCGCGCTCGAGCCCCGGCCATGACCTCCTCGCCGCGGAGCCCTCCACCGCCGCAGATGCCCTCGGGTCCCCGCGCGTCCCGCCTCGCCGAGTCGCACCCGTCGCCGACGTTCCTCTCCCGCGGCCACCTGACCATCGTCGACGTCGACCTTCCCATACAAGCTCCCCTCGCCTCGGACCCCTCGCCTCGCCGGTGCTTTCTGCGCCCGGTGCTCTTGAACTTTGTGTTAGCTCGTTCTTCTCTGAACATGTACCTTTTCCACATGTGTGTAGACTTTGCAAACGTGGCTGCATAGATGTGTGGTTAGTGTCTGACCCAGCTATCGGAGCCTCATCGGGGTACCGCTCGTGAATTCCGCTTACCACACCAAGGTCTACCGGCACCGAGATCGTCGAGAAACCACGCCATCTGAAGGTCGCCTCTTCCATTTTGGACTCCAAGATCGACACCAGAATCGCGTGAAGAACGACAAGATCTGCCTCATGGAACCGAAAAACATGGAACGCCAAGTCCTCATACCCGAATCCGATGAACCCCGGTAACCATCCGAGCCCGACATCGACCATCCCGACACCGAGGACGCCTACACGGGAGCGACCCGACGACCGCGGAGGCGACAAGGACTCCTTCCCGGATGCGAGGCTCGAGAACACGGACGGTAAGGACACCGACGCAGAACGCCAAGTACTTCACCCCGGATGAGACAAGCACTACTTCCTGTTACGCGGACCGACAAGATCTTCGGAACGACAAGATCGACCACTGGGACCCCAAGTTCTCCATCATGTATCTGCACCCCAGATCCGTCGAACCCTGGCCCCCGAGACCGAACCCGAACCCCGGAACCCAAGATCGTCGAGAACCCTAATGTGTGACCCCTTTTCCTCGAACCCTATTTTATAACATAATAACAACTTGTTGCATATTGAATTGTCTTTCATCTCGCATGCATATCTGTGGTTTGGGGGCCTTATGCCGATTCACCTAATAATTAAATATGGGGCCCATATGCGGGCAAATCTAGTCTCATATTGGCCTCATTTAAACTTGTGTAGCGAACCGGTATCTTGCCTTGCCTTGTTATACAACATTTAATTTGCGGGGTAGCTAAACAACATGCACCACCTAATTAATTGTCGGGACCCCGGTTCCGCTTAATCTTGACCTAATTGCATCGCACTTTGCCATGCCATCCATCATACATGCATCATGCCGATCTTCTGCCGTGTATTAAATATTGCATCCGGTGTTTCTTCTAGTGTTTTGGTTCTTCGCGGATTGGACCGTTGAGTTGATGTGAGCTTCGCCCCGATCGTCGGATGAACCTTCGACAATGTTTTCAGGCGAGCATCTCCCCCTTTCTACCTATCTTACTTTTATAGTCTTTATTCCCTCCTGTTGAACTATTGCTATCTGTGTTGCGATGCTCTAGTTTCCGTACCCGATATATCCCCTGCAGCCTTATATTGCCTTGGACACACCCTATTACCTGTTGTTTGGTAGATAGTTGGACTTGCGCGTCGTAGTTGCTTGCTCAAGTGCTGATGTGTGTCGCCATATGCCACAGTTGCTGATGTAATGCCGCATGCTGATGTTGGAGATGAATTCTAGTTTTACTTATTGTCACTTTAATTTCTGTTTAACAACTAAAATTGAATAAGCAGAGGCATCGGTGGGTGATAGATAATATTTGGTTTCGAGCCCACTTGTGTCCGTAAGACCCCGAGTACTTGATACATGTTCCTTGATTTTGCGGCGCTATCCACATCCGGGAGGTATATGGGACCCCAGGCGAGCTTGATTCAGACTTATTTCTTGGGGCCACAAACTAGTTTGAGGTTTTATTACGATCCTGTACTTATGCCATGCTTTCTTGCTTTATTTACGATTGTGTGCACTGCTTTCATCGCTTAGGACATAATGGCACGATTCATGTGTCGACAAGCCCAGCCACACTTCGGGTTCCCGATCGTTCTGTACCGTCCCCCATAACCTTGAGGCCGTCTCGAGCTTGCTTACTCCGTTATGGATTCTACTCTAAGGTGGCCCTGAAATATTCTGAATCTGTGATTGTTCGGTCGTGAAAGCCTCGTTGGGTTTTGATTTGGTTTTCGAGGTTGATCGGCGTGTTGCTATTGGTGCACCCGGCCGGGTTAAAACTTTCAAAGCCGTGTCGCGGATATGGACGACTTGGAGCACGATATCTCGATCATAGACAAGCATAACTAAAGTTCTTGTTATAAATTTGACTTATAATGACTAGTAATCAGCTTCACTATAACGGAATGGCTAATAATCGCCCACAATTGCTTGTTTGGTTGTCGCTTGCGACAAATGTATCGACTAGTAAGTATCGCAACTACGAATTGGCTGAATAAAAGTACCAACAACTGCTGGGTTTGGGTTTATCTCATGCTATCCATGTCGATTAGTAATTGTTGCAACTATAACGGAATGGTTAACTAAAAGGCCCATCGCTTATTTTATCGGGCGATCATCTATACGACTAGTAATTGCTGCAACGATAAGCGAACAAATAAAGCGCCAACGTGTGAGTTCCTCGGTTGACTTCCTCGTTTGGTCTCGAGGGGAAACACCGGGATGGGTTTGTTTGGTGTTAGTCTCAGGTTGGATCCGGATAGGTCATACTTACCCTCTCGATAAGCGGTGTATCGAGTCTCTATAGGTTGTTTAGCGCATCTTGCCGCCGCTCGATCCACCATACCTATGTGGCGAGGACCCGAATTCTAGCCTCGCTGTGTCGGCCTCGATCGACGCTCCTTCTTTGTTTTCTGCTTTGCCCTTTGTCGGCACCCCTTTTGTTAAGCAGGTTTTGAGATCGACGCCGTTAGCAGGGTTACCCTTCCGGCTTGGCCTGGGCAGGGTTATGGACGCCATTGGTTATTCTTCAGGGCTCTTAGCCCCATTTGCTTCTTGTCCGTAGTCGGACGCTCTACTGTTATCAAGGTGATTTGGATCTTGTATAATATATCTGTATTCTTGACTCTTTGAGTCATTTATAAATCTGCTTTGTGGGTCCCATCGAGGACTGTTGTGTAATGTTATTACTTCGTTTTCCACCCGCACGAAAGTGCCTGGTGGGCACCTTTGAATCGTTTCTATGCGGGTTTGGTGAATTTTGCCCAAACTTGCATAGGTTCGATTCTGAGGGTGTTACAGCACACTAGTGAGCTCAATAAGACGAGTGCCAAAACGAGTTCCCTTGAACTCTTCAGCCGTGCTGATAGTAACTTTATGCATCTATTTTATAAGATATAAAAAGTTAGAAACAACATCAATAGAAATACATAAGACAAGGTAGCACACGCATATCATTTGCAAACAAACACACAATTCATGGCATACATAAATCCATTACAAGCAACCAAGGTTCAACATAACTTAGACAAAAAAAATTGGAAATAAAATGATAAGTGTGGTGGTCCAACTAACGGAGTACGTTACAACTCTCACTCACTAGACAAAATGGCTATCAAAGCATCCTTAGTAGCCATCTGCCTATCTTGTTCACAAGATTCCCAAATCAAGTCTACGATGTCCTCCCTTAGTTGTTGGTTGGTAGTTTCCAACTCTTGGGTATGCTTCTTTTCTTCCCTAAGGTCATTTTGGGTGTTAAGCATTCTGCACTTGAGTCTTTCACCAAGCTCTTTGATGGCCTTCCAAGCTGCATCCCTTGCAGAATCAAAGAATGTGGTGTGCATCACTGAGTTGGTGACCATGCAGAATCCTGATTCTTTGTGGTTGTCTTCCTTATTTTTGTATAAGTGAAGTTGCACCCACCAATATTATTCTCCTTCATCCATCACAGGGAAACCTTTGTACACAGCTGCACCATGTATCCCCATGGTAACCATAAGGTTCTTAAGGGCCTTTGGAAATTCAGTCTCACACTCTAGGGTCATGGTTATGAGTGGTCCCTTCCTCACAACTTCTTTGATGGAGTTCATCCACAAATAGAGATGAGAAAGAAGAATTAGAAAAGTTTACGAGAAGAAAAAGACAAGTGTGCAAATTGTTGAATTTTTTCCTTAGTGGTTTCTAATCCAATCCTAGGGTCATAATCCTACAGGCAACACAGTGCTCTGATACCATCTGTAAGATCCCACCTTTATAAAGGTAAAGATCCTTGTGATTACAATGCTAGTCCCTGGATCAATGCTAGCATCCACAGTTTAAGATGAAGTACACAGAAACAAAGGTCATTATTACATATCATTCCAGAGACAAACATAGTCTTTTACAACTCCATGGCCACATGCCTAATACAAGAGTTCAAAGAGTAAATAAGATAAATAAGTCTTCATCTTCATGTGCCACAGACAAGCATGTTGAGTGTAGACTCATAACCCCTAATCATCATCAGAATAACCTGCAACATCACAAGTTACAGCCATAGTGGGTCAATACATTGGAATAGTATTGGCAAGATATACCTTAGTATAATATTGGCATCTAGATACTACATGCATTTGGCTAAGTGTAGCTTAGGCTTGCTTTGCTCAAAATAGGTTTTACCTATTAGTTGAAAACACAAAGTTTTTCTTTGACAAAACTTTCCCAAGGATTCACCAATAGACATTGGTGAATCTTCACCCTTGTTCAACCACAAGTTTTAACTTAGAAATTGGGATGAGGAGATTCTTGATAGCTTCCATGTATTGATGCTCATGTTGTCCAATACCAGGGACATGGCTAAGTACTTATATTCTTCCATCTGCAGAGGTTGTGCACTTTCCCCACAAGACTTGATTTTCACCAAGACATGACCTTTCAGAAGCCTTCCCTTAGAACAAATGGACGCGCTCCAAACCTATCATCCCACTACCACCAACTGTCCAAATGGCTAAGTTATTGCAACCTATATGATCCAGGCAGAGCCCATAATGCCATGTGGCTGCACTAGAAGCTTCTTAACATTTGGCATCTCAAATCCCTTTGTTCCTGGGTGGCTTTCCGCAAGTGAGATACAAAAGGTAAACCATAGAAATGGGCCTTGTGTAACCACTCAAAACAAACCATTCTTTCCATTCCACCCAGGTGTTTCATTCACTTAGTTGTTTTATTAAGAAAAAACACAAGTCAATGACTTAGAAATATTTCACATAGCATGAATATGTAATCCACCCTTGGTTGCTACTATCTAGGCTAAGCATGGCATTCGTAAGCATCTTAACTTAGAGAAATCTCTAACAATTCTACAACTACTAGGATTTCCCAAGCATAGCATATAGATCAAAATATTCATGCAAGTCCTATACAAAATATTTCTAGTGCATAGTTAAAAAAATATAGGAATAAAATCATGAAGCACCACTTGCCTTGGTAGTTTGGGGAGTAGCAACAATCTTCACAATCACAATCACTATTTGCACCAAAATCTCCACATAAAATAATGGCACCAAAATCACATATCAAAATATACAAACAAAAATATATGAATGCATGCAAATGCCATGTGATGATTTTTCTACACCAAACAAGACAAGTAAACATTACTCAAGCATAATCAAGTCCAAGATACTCAAAATAGACTTTATTTGATTTTTAAAACATTTTGCAAATCATTTCTATATCCAAAATAAGCCTACACCAGTTTCTGCAAAACAACCATTTTTACAGAGGCAAAACATTAAACACATTGCATAAACAGATAGGATTTTCTCTCCTGATTCCAATGATATAAAATTTGCAAAATTTGAACGTGTGGATCAAAAGTTATGAATTTTGCAAGTTTAAACATCTAATAGATCTAAATTCTGTTTTTAAAACAAAGAACTAGCCACGCGGCGCTCTCTGATTGGTCGATACCGTTTTGCGCGGATCAGGCTTTCTGGATCGTTAGATTAAAAGTACATCACACGGCTCAGATCTAAACTTACCGCTTTGTTAAGTGATCTAATTCTACACATCAGATCAAGATCCAACGACGCATAAGCGATTGGCCAAAGATGGGCAGCGCGCGACGGTGGCTGGCGGCGGCGCGCTCGGGCGGTGATGTTGCCGACGATACAGGAAGCGAGGAAGGCAGTGGAATATCTCACCGATTTCGCGTGATGACGCTGGTGCTCGAGGTGGTCTTCGTTGGCGAAGGGGCACACCGTGGAGGTTGCTGGGGCTCGTCGGAGTTGTGCGCGGTGTCGGGTGCTTGCAGACGTCGACGTTGCCGAAGATTTGAACTGTCCTAGCACGAACTAGATGTATCAGGGGGTGCGCAAGGTCACGGCGAGCATGATGGTATCGAGGAGAAGACAAGGGGCGCTCGGAAATTACCGTGATTTCTCACCGGAGATGAGAGAGGCGTCAGGCTCTTGCGGTGGTTGTCGAATCCGTCGACCTGGGTCACGAGCAGACAAAAGGAAAGCATCAGGAGATGCGCGAGAATGTGCTGGTCATGTTTGTTTGAAGCAGAGGCAAAGGGGCGCTCGTGTCTTACCGGAATCGGTCGCCGGAGTGGCTCGGTACTGCGGCGGTTCAAGCGAGAGTGTGGGCAGCCTAGTGGCGGAGTGAGGGCGCTGAGTGAGGGGAAATGGTCGCAGAGGGGTGGGTTTAAATAGCCGGAGCAGGGGCGAGAATCTCGCACGGCATCAATGGGATTTAAGCGCATTTGCGTCGGGAGGAAACGGCCGCGGCGGCGCTGGTCACATGCGTGATTTGGGGACGACGAGGTGACGTGGCTGCGGGGTCACGTGAGGGGTGTCTTGTGGCGTGGTGAGGAAAGGCAGAGAGAGGTGGCCCGGGTGGGCTGCTTTGTCTGCTGGGCCGAAAACATGGCGCCAGGCCCAGTACTGATTTCTAAACTCTTTTCTTTTTCTAATTTGATTTTCAGGAATCATTTTCAAATGAAATCAAAAGCATTTGAATTCCAAACTTTTCTGGATTTTTGTAGAGTGTAACCTTCATACTTTTGGACATAAAACCATGTTGTCTCTCTATAATTGCTTGGTCCTTTTTGAAAAATCAAAATAAACAGTGCCTTAGCACAAGATTTGAATAGGTTTTGAAAATGGTTTAAAACCATATTTGTTTTGTAAATTTTGTCCAAGCCTTGACACACAACCAAACCATCTTAAGAGCAAACAAAACTTGGTTTAAAACAAAAATTCTCTAACTTGAGAGTGGCATTAGATCAATGCTTGCTTACATAAAATAATAGCACTCAGTGCTTCTGTTTTCTTGAAATGAGCTTGAAATTGATCCCTAAATGATATGCATGCATGAATGATATGCAATCTTTGAAAACATGATTTTAGGGATGTTACAAGGATCTGAAATCTGGAACAGAGGCTATGATACCCTGCATGTTATGAGAATAAGCACGTCTAGTGTTAATTGCTCCTACAAAAGTAGGTTTCCTGCCCTTGATCGTGCGGTGGTTTGTTCCTCCAACTTTACTTCCTCCACGGGATTCTTGCCTTTGTCGTTGGTGGAGACCATGGTGCTCTAAACTTGAGAAGATTTCCTGATAGAAATAGATCGAAACAAAAACAGGACGAGAACATGATACACGAACCTCGGGGGATCCGGGGGTTATATATTACGAAGTTTTAATGCATAAGGAAGGTGTTGATACGAAAACGAGGCGGAGACGGAGCTAGGGGTGCTCACACCCCCTCCAGACGCGCCAGCTGGGCCTGATCCTGGGGTGGGTTTGGCCATCCTGGCCTCCGGTTCCTCCCCTGTTCCATCTCATAACTTTCCTTATATAATAGAAACATCAAAAATATAAAAATATCAGGCTTTCACGAACCTTCTGTTTTCACCACTTTTACCTATTCAAAGATGAACTCTGCAGACTCCTTTTCTCCTTCTCCTGGAAATTCCTTTTCTCACAAGGCAATACACCAACTTCAATGGCAAAATTAGTGTAAGCAAAAATAATAAACCTTTAGGTACACACTTCAACTGAAATCCATCAAAACAAAGGCTTCTATAAGAGGCAAATGGAAATGATGGCAGAAATCTGTCAAAATAGACCAGCAGGTAAAGGTTAAATTTTTAGAAAACCTTCTGTTGCTCAAATCAAAAAGTGTAAAACTAATGAAATTTGGGTAACAACTTGGAGAACAAGCACATAAAAATACAGCTCCATCCGACGTACTGGGATCCCTCACGAATTTTTACAATGCAGCACAAAAATCTGTCCTAGGACAGCCACTTTTCACAACTCCTCTACTTCTCAAAAGTAGTTGAACTTGACACAAAAACCAAAACAAAAAGGATAAGGAGCGGTTATTACAGAGTTAATAACTTCCAAGAATCAACCAAACTCTTGGGTTATCTCCCAACAAGTACTTTTCTTTAATGCCTTTAAGTTAGGCTTGAAACTTTCAAAGATGCTCACAAAGGAGATATATATACATATATATGGAATGAAAGAGAGCATCAAGAAGCAAATAACCAACACATTTGAGTCTAACCCACTTACTATGCATGGGTGTGTCATGAGAAAACAAATTGTTGAAACAAAAAGCCACTAGCGTAGGAAGACAAAAAAATGCAACTTCAAAGCTTTCAACATAAAACGGGGAAACTTAACATTATTGAGATGCATAAAACCATGTTTCCCTCTCTCATAATAACTTTCAGTAGCACCTTGAATAAATTTGACAATATAACTTTCACAGGAACCAACTCATCACAAGAATGAGCATACTTACAGTCATCAAAAAGAGGCCCAAGGTCATAAACTGGGTCAATAGAAGCAAGTTGTTCCATCCTGAAATCTTTATTAGGCAAGTTGTTTTCACAAGGAGCTTTAGCAAATTGGGAAAAATTAAACTCATAAGAATCTCCATCAAACTTAGTTAAAACTTTCTCTTTCTTACAATCTATAATAGCTCCACAAGTGTTCAAGCAAGGTCTAACAAAAATGATAGGGCAAGTTTTGCTAGCTGCTGAATTAAGCACTAGAAAATCAGTAGGATACTTAATCTTACCACAAAGAACATCCACATCTCTTACAATACCAATAGGGCAAATCGTTTCCTTATTTGCAAGCTGAATAACCACATCAATGTCCTCAAGCTCACAAGGACCAATTTCATGAATAATTTCCCTGTAAAGCTCATAAGGAATAGCACTAGAACTAGCACCAATATCACATAAACCATAATAGCAATGATCACCAATTTTAACAGAAAGCACAGGGACACTAGCTTTTCTAGCTTTACTAGGATGAGAGATAATATTAGAAGTGTCTTCACAGAAGACAATGTGCTCATCCTCTATATTTCTAGTGACATGGTCTTTCACAATAGATACCACAGGCTCAATATTAATTTGCTCATCAGGTTCCACAGTTTTCTTAGTACCTTTATTATTCGCACTAATTGTCATAGAATACTCCTTTACCTTAGCTGGGAAAGGTATTTTCTCAACATAAGGTTCAGGCACAATATGATCAGTAGTACAAAATTCAGTGCTTCTAACAGGAACATCACTAACAACATCTTTATAAGGTGCATGGTACTTATTCCACTTCTTTTTGGGAATTTTTATGTAAGAGGCAAAGGCCTTAAAACAGTTGGCAATACTTTGGGAGTAAAGACCAAACTCATTACTAATATCACGGAAGTCATTAGTTCCCATAAAAGATTTTATGCATTCATAATCATAGTTTATACCTTACTTTCTTCCTTTGTCATTCTCCCAAGCTTCAGTGGTCTCTTGAATACAGTCTAAGAGATCCCATTTAGCTTCTTCCTTCATACGTGTGAATGATCCAGCATAAGAAGCATCTAGTAAATCTTTATCATGAAGAGAAAGCCTAGCATAAAAGTTATTGATAATAATATTGTTAGGGAGTTCATGAATAGGACATTTAAGCATTAGTAACTTCAATCTCCCACAAGCTTGAGTTGTACTCTCTCCATAACGAGGCCAAAAGTTATATATTTGATTCCTATCCTTATGAATCTCACCGGGAGGATAGAATTTAGAGTAAAAGAGAGGTATTATTTCCTCCCATTCCATGGTTTGTCCATTCTTCAGCAGCTCATACCATTCTTCAACTCTTCCTTTCAATGATATAGAGAGTAACTTCTTCTTCACATTCGGTTGTGATACACCGCACTTAAACAACCCGCATAATTCATGGATAAAAAGCAAGTGATCACCAAGGTGGACAGTTCCATCCCCAAAATAATAATTATCCATAACACGATCAACAATACTTGTAGGTATCTTAAAAGGATCTATCTCAACAGGCGGTGGTTCATCTACTACCCTAACAATGGTAGTAGTTTTCCCAAACAGAAAACCAGGTGGGTTATCCATATTGGAAACAAAGTAACAAACAAAAACAAAAAGAGATACTCACAGTAGAAGTTTCCTTTACCAGTTCCACTCTTTAATAGCGCTTCACTCCCCGGCAACGACGCCATAAAATAGTCTTGATGACCCACACGTATAGGGGGTGTATCGTAGTACTTTCGATAAATAAGAGTGTCGATCCCAACGAGGAGCGGAAGGTGTTGACTAGTGGCATGGAGCAAGAAATCTCTGTAAATACTTAGCAAATGGATTTTTAGGGGTTTTCTGATAAAGCAACAAAACAAAGTGCAAGTAATAAAGACAACGAAAAACTATAGCAAGAGGCCCAATCCATTATTAGAAAAGGACAAGACGGTGGAAATACTTATAAGGACCAAACGTTCTCGAGGACACATGGGAATTCTATCAAGTGCTTTCGCTTCAAATAGCTGAGTACTCTTCTTTGGTGTTGTAAGTGTTGTGTGGGTGAACCTGTGCTAATGTACCAACATTACTTGGACTAGTACATACTTGTGATTAAACCCCCTGCAAGCATCTGCAACTTCATGAAAGTAATTAAGATATAAACCTAACCATAGCCTTAAACTCTGAGATCCTACGCTCCCTTATGCAATGGTGTCCTAATGGGGTTCAGGTTTCTGTCACTCCGACAACCCCGCAATTAGTAGCCAAATACACAATGCATTCCCCTAGGCCCATAAATGGTGAAGTATCATGTAGTCGACGTTCACATGACACCACTAGAAGAATAGCACCACAACTTAAATACTAAACCATTGAATAATAACTCAACACAAATCCACTACTAACAGCATGACTTCTCCCATGTCCTCAAGAACTAAACGAACTACTCACAAGACATCATATGGATCAAGATTAAAGATGATATGGTGATGGATAACAATCTGAACATAAACACTAATCCAATGGTTCCACTGATGCCGCCCAGCACTTGTCATGGGACGCTTCGTTGGAAACCCCAAGAGCAAGGTATGAAGCAGCACATCAGTAAGTTTCCCTCAGTAAGAAACCAAGGTTATCGAACTAGTAGGATGAAGGAAACGTCACACAGGTGTTGCAAGCAACGCGGAGACCTGCACAACACAAACTCAAGACTTTGCCCCAACGAATCAGTGAGGTTGTCAAGCTCACCGGTTTGCTGTAACAAAGGATTAAATGTATGGTGTGAAAGGTAATGGTTTGCAGCAAGCAAGCAAGTAATACTGGAAGATGTATCAATGGTAAAGATTGGACCGGGGTCCATAGTTCACTAGATGTTCTCTCCTTAGATAAACAACATGGCATGAAGGTTAAACAAATTACAGCAGGGCAATTGACAGGAACAATGCAATTACTAGTCAGAAAGATCCTATGAGATTTGTTTGGGCAATACAATAAGATACATAGACCGCCATCCAACTGCATATATGACTAGAAGTCCACCTTTAGGTTATCATCCGAACCCCCTCCAGTATTAAGTTGCAAGCAACAGACAACTGCTTTAAGCAAAGTGTGTAAGGTAAACAGTCCACATGTTCCATGAACAAGAGACCGTTGTTTTATCCCTAGTAGCAACAGCACATCTACAACCGAAGAGATTATTGTCACTTCCCTTGGAAACTAGAGGCATGAACCCACTATCGAGCATAAATAGCCCCTCTTGGAATCACTAGCAACTACTTGGCCAAGATAGTTACTAACAACAGAGAGCATGCATGATCACAAACAACACAGACATGATATAATCATAAAGACAAAACCATTAATCAAACCAACATAATAATCTCAATATCCATCGGATCCCCGCAAACACAACATGCATGATTAAAAATAGATTAGATCTTGATCATGAGCAGACTCACAAGATCTACACATGAAAGCACAAAGGAGGAGATACAACCATCTAGCTACTACATGGACCCATTGTCCAAGGTGTAACTACTCACGCATCATCTGGGAGAAAGCCTCGGGATGATCTCTCCCTCGGCGGTCGAGAAGAACTTCAGATCCCCCCGATCTAGGGAGGATGGTGGCGACGGCTACAGACGGTTTCGTGGAGATTTGATCGAGTCCTCAGGGTTTCTGCATCGGGGGATTTTTATAGGTGAAGGGGGAGACCGAGGAGGCGGCCAGGGCTGGAAAACCCTAGCCAAGTGCGGGGCTGGGCCCACCCGCGCCTGGGGTGGGTCTGCCCCCCTAGATGGCCCCTTCGGCTCTCCTCTGGACTTCTTGTTCCCCACAGAAAGTAATTGACTTTGGCGCTTGTCCCGTCCAATTCCAAGGATATTTCTTTACTAACTTTTCTGAAACCAAAAACAGCAGAAAACAGGCATCTGACACTGTTGCAACTTGCTAATAGGTTAGTACCAGAAAACATGTAAAAAGCACCTAAAAGTGTGTGGCATCCCGCAAAACCACTACTAGAAAATCGTGTTGAATTTGTGCATTGCATCGTCATCATCATGCATCGTTTGCATAAAACTATTTTCGCAAGCCTGTTTTGTTTTCTAAAAGCCCGACTTTTATTCAAGCCAACCCCGGATGTTAGGATATTTTGTTTGTCTAAAACTAGTTATAAAAGCTATTTGAAAATAAATAAAATATTAAATTAATTTTAATAGGGGCAGTCGAACGGGCCGATTGACCCGATCGACCACCCCAGGAAAACTAAAACGGTCCGCCCCTTTTTCTAAACTTACCAGCTAACCTACCCACACCCCCTGGCCACCTCACTCCCTCCAATAGCCTCTCGCCACCTCAGCGCCCCTCTCCCCTCTACCCAATCCCCACCTGCCACTTGGCCTCTCCTCCACTCCTGCCCCACCAACCAACACCCTTGCCACGCACTCCACTTGAGCACGCTTGACTGGATCCCCACCACCGCGCCGTTCGCGCCACCGCCCCTCCTGGCCCCACCACGACACCTGCCCGTCCCGTCGCTCCCTACCTCTCTCTCTCACGCGCGCCCGCCCTTCTTCCCTTCTGCAACCTCCCTTCCTGCCTCCTCCACTCAGCGCCCCGCCGCCGGCTCCCTCCGTCTGCCGCGGCCTCGGTCAACCGCCCGCCCAGCTGAGCTCCGCCCAGCCTTCGCTCCCTCTCCGCCCGGCTCACCTCGCCGCTTCGGTCCCGCCGCCGCTCTCCCTCCTCCTCTGCTCCTCGCGCCTCCACGCTCCACTGGCCCGCCTTGCCGGCCTCTCCGGCCCTCTCGCCTTGACTCCCCCGCCGCGCCCAGCCTCCTCCCCAAGCTCCTCCCGGCCCAGCTGCCTCCGCCTCCTCGCTCGAAACGGCTCGCCCGCTCATCCCCCACCGCCACCTCGCGCTGCCCAGCGCCGCTCTGCTCGCGCCCTCGCCGCTCTCCCGCGTCCTCCTTCCCGAGCTTCGCCGAGCGCCTCGCCCATGGCCCGGCCGCGCCGGCCGCGTGCCTCCGCGCGCCCGCCCTCCGGCAGCTACCTCCTCAGCCCCGCCCGCAGGGTCCGCCCCTCCAGCCTCCGACGCTCCTCCCGCCGGTCCCGAGCTCACCGGCCCGGCACCGATGCCCTGCCTCCACCGGCCTCCCTGGCGAGCTTCGCCGGAGCGATACCCCTCGTCGTGCTCTCTGCCGGCCGGCGTTCGCCGTCGGCCTCTCTTCGCCCGGCGTCTTCCGCCTCGTGGGGCCCGGCCGTCGTGTCGCCGGTCGCGACCCTGCCTTCCTCCGTGGTACATGGCGCCTCGGGTACATGGCCCCTCTCTGCTGCTCCAGCACGTCGCAAGCTACAAGTTCGTTTGTGGATCCTCGACAATGTTCTTCCCTGGTTCAAGGCGACAAAGCGGACAAGTGGTCATAGGACCCGAAGTACTCAGACAAGGGCGGTCAAGATCTTCGTCTTGGGGCATGAAGATCTACCTCATGGACTCGATGCCCCGTCGCCGTGACCGATGGTCAAACCCCGAAAACCGATCCGATAACGTCAAGTTCTTCCTCCCGTACCGTCAAGATCTCCGTCACCGAACCCTCGCGGCCTTCCTCACGGAACACCGAGAGCTACCCTCTGAACGCCAAGGTGGTCGACGCGGATGCGACAAGATCGTTTCTCGGGCGCGCCAAGTTCTTCGACCCGAGGACCCGACAAGATCTTCGTGACAACAAGAACGACACTGTCCAGGGTTAAACCGATGCGCCCCGACGCCGAGCCAAGTTCTCCTTCCGAACGCCAAGCCGCGGGGCGATCCGGTCGAGCGACCTCGCCGAACCCTGAACTCCGAGAACGATCCCGCCAAGGCCGAACCCTAGACCCGGAACCTGAGACCAACCCGAACCCCGGAACCCCGAGATCGTCGAACCCTAATGTGTGACCCTTATCCGAACCCCTATTTTTATAAGTGCTAAACATAAAACTTGTTGCATATTAAATTGTCATCTCACATGCATATCATGTGGTTTGGGGGCCTTATGCCGATTCACCTCATAATTAAATATGGGGCCCATATGCGGGCAAATCTAGTCTCATATCGGCCTCATTTAAACATGTGTAGCGAATCGTTGCCATCTATTGTCTTGTTTATAACATTTAATTTGCGGGGGTTTCTAAATAACTTGAACCATTTAATTAAATGTCGGGACCCCGGTTCCACTTAACATGACCTAATTGCATCGCACCTTTGCCATGTCATCCATCATACATGCATCATGCCGATCTTCTGCCGTTGTATTAAATACTACATCCGGTGTTTGCTCTAGTGTTTTGCTTCTTCGCAGATAAGACCGTTGAGTTGATGTGAGCTTCGCCCCGATCTTCGGGGAAAACCTTCGACAATGTTTTTAGGCGAGCATCTCCCTCTTTCTACCTATCTTACCTTTATAGTCTTTATTCCCTCCTGTTGATCTATTGCTATCTGTGTTGCGATGCTCTAGTTTTCGTACCCGTGATATCCCTTGCAGCCGTATATTGCCTTGGACACACCCTATTTCCTGTTGTTTGGTAGATAGTTGGACTTGCGCGTCGTAGTTGCTTGCTCAAGTGCTGTTGCGTGTCGTCAAGTGCCACAGTTGCTGATGTATTGCCGCATGTTGATGTTGGAGATGATTCTAGTTTTACTTATCGTTCACTTTACTTTCTGTTTAACAACTAAAATTGAAATAAGCAGAGGCATCAGTGGGTGATAGATAATATTTGGTTTCCGAACGCCCACTTGTGTCCCGTAAGACCCCGAGTACTTGATACCTGTTCCTTGATTTATCGCGCTATCCACATCCGGGAGGTATATGGGACCCCTGAGCGAGCTTGATTGGTCTTATTTCTTGGGGCCACAAACTAGTTTGAGGTTTTATTTACGATCCTGTACTTATGCCATGCTACTTTCTGTATTTAAATTGTGCGAGGAGCACCTTTGCATCTGTTAGGATCGGGACACGATTCAGCGGTGTCGACAAGCCCAGTTTGGGTTCCCGATCGTTCCGGCCGTCCACCCAAACCTTGAGTCCGTCTCGGAGCTTGCTTGCCGTTGCGGGTGTACTTCAGGGTGGCCCCGAAATATTTCTGAATCCTGTGATTGTTCGTGAAAGCCTCGTTGGGTTTTGAGTTGGTTTTCCGAGGTTGATCGGCGTGTGTTGCTATTGGTGCACCCGGGTAAAACTTTCTGAAAGCCGTGTCCGCGGATATGGACGACTTGGAGCACAGTATCTCGATCATAGACAAGCATAACTAAAGTTTACTGCTATAAATTTGACTTATAATGACTAGTAATCAGCTTCACTATAATGGAATGGCTAATTAATACTGCCCACAATTGCTTGATTGGTTGTCGCTTGCGACAATTGTACCTGACTAGTAAATCTTGCAACTACAACGGAATGGCTGAATAAAAGTACCAACAACTGCTGGGTTTTTGGGTTATCTCATGATAAATGTATCTGACTAGTAAGTGTTGCCACTATAACGGAATGGTTCACTAAAAGTGCCCACTGCTTTCTTTATCAGGACGACTGTCTAAACCTGACTAGTAAAGTGCCGCAACTATAACTGCATAAATAAAAACTGCCAAATGTGTGAGTTCCTCGGTTGACTTCCTCGTTTGGTCTCGAGGGGGAAACGCCAGGATGGGTTTGTTTGATGATAGAATCAGGTTGGATCCGGATAGGTCATTCTCACCCCTCTCTGATAACCGCCAGTTGTATCGAGTCTCTATAGGTTGTTTAGTGCATCTTTCGCCGCTTGATCCACCATACCTATGTGGCGAGGACCGGAATTCTAGCCTCGCCGTGTCTTGGCCTCGATCTTGGCGCTCCTTCTTTTTCTTTTGCCCTTTCGGCACCCTTTTGTCTAAACAGGTTTTGAGATCGGCGCGTTAGCGGGTTACCCTTCGGCTTGGCTGGGCGGGGTTATGGGCGCCATTGGTTATTCTTGAGGCTCTTAGCCCCATTTGCATCTTGTCCGTAGTCGGACGCTCTATCATTTTCAAGGTGATTTGGATCTTTGTATATTATATCTGTATTCTTGACTCTTTGAGTCGCTATTATATATATATCTGTTCTGTGGGTCCCAAGTCACTCCCTCACCCCTCACCCCTCCCTCTCTCTCTCCTCTCTCCCTCTCAGCACGCCCACCCCACCTAACCACACACGCACGCACGCTACGCGGCACTCACATCGACACACACCTGGCCCAGCCCACCGACTGTCCCGGCCCCTCTCCCACTGGGCCCGCCACATCCCTGGAACCACCGGCAGCCACCTCACGTTCTCTCCTCCCCCTGTTCCTCTTCAACCTCCAGCACCCCGTCCCGTGCTCCCTCTCCCTCCTCTCGGGTCCCATGAGCCGCGCCCGCCACTTGAACCAAGCCCGCCGCCCGTACCTCTCCGCTCCTCATGGCGCCTCCCATGTGAGCCCCGCCACCGCCCAGCCTCCGCTTGCCTTCCTCCCCACCTCGCCTGGCCGCGCAGCCCCCTCCGGCCCCAAGCGCCGCCAAGCTCCGCGTCGACCCGCCCCAGAGCACCTCTCCGCCTCCGCCGTCCGGCCTCCACCTCCACCGCCTCGACGCCCCACCGGACTTCCCCTCCCGCTCGCGACCAACCATCCGCCGCTCCTCGCGGACCCGTCCCTCCGCCGCAGCGCGCCTCCTCGCCCTCCCTCGCCCGCTCACCGTCCCCACCACTCGAGCCACGCGTCCGCGCCCGATGCTCGCTGGCGCCACCCAGCGCACCTCCACCGCTGCGAGCTCCGCCTCGTCGCCGACCGCCCGCCGCGCTTCCCGCATCACCGCCCCTGCTCGGCAGACCTGCGGGCTCGCCTCGTCCGCCTCACGGCCCCGACCCGTCGCCCAGCGTCATGATTCGCCGCCGCCCGGCCGCCTCGAACACCGTCGTCCCCGCCCGGCGCCGCTCATGCGCCGCCCGCATCCCCGCCAAACTCGCCGAGACCACCCGCCGTCCGTCTTCTTCCTGCCGGGCAGGACCGCATCGGCCTCGAACCTCCACCTCGCGCGTTCGCCCCTCCCGAGCCCCGCAAGCCACCGCCCGTCGCGCTGCCCTCTGCTTCGATTCGTCGCCCCTAGCGGCGTTAGTCCCGCCACAAGTTCGGGCCGCTACATGTTTTGCGGTCCGATGAGGAACGTCCATGACCATCGGCGCCAAGCCCAAGTTCGACACCGGCGAACCCGGAAACCGCTAGAAGAATCATCGACCAGATCTTCTACAAGGACGCCAAGCTCGTCAAGATCCCGAACGCCGAGGTCGTCTACACGGAACGCCTAGAACTTCTCGGGACATCGAGCCACAAGATCTTCCGTATACATGACCCGCAAGTTCGTCCCCGTGGAGGACCGACGCCAAGATCGCCTCCCGGACGCGCCACGGTTTTGGAAGAACCCCCGGACACCGAGTCCGCCGAGAACCCCGTTGCGAGTGCGCCGCCCGACGCCATGCGGTAGCGTGGACGAAGACCGGATGCGGAAAACGAGAGAAACGATCCCGCGAGAAACGATCGTCGAACCTGAGACCGAACCGGAACCCAAGATCGTCGAGTCCCCTCTGATGTGTGCACCCTTTTCCCGGAACCCTATTTCATAACATGATATCAACTTGTTGCATATTTAATTTTCTGGCATGCATACATTCATGTGGGTTGGGGGCCTTATGCCGATTCACCTAATAATTAAATATGGGGCCCATATGCGGGCAAATCTAGCCTTATATTGGCCTCATTTAAACTTGTGTAGCGAACTCGGTGCTATATTCTTTCCTTGTTAAAACAACATTTAATATGCGGGGGTTTAAACAACTTGAACCATATATTAATTGTCGGGACCCCGGTTCCGCTTAATATGACCTAATTGCATCGGCCTTGCCATGCCATACATCATGCATGCATCATGCCGATCTTCTGCCGTTGTATTAAATATTGCATCCGGTGTTTCTGCTAGTGTCTTGCTTCTTCGCGGATAAGGCCGTTGAGTTGATGTGAGCTTCGCCCCGATCTTCGGGGGAAAACCTTCGACAATGTTTTCAGGCGAGCATCTCCCCCTTTCTACCTATCTTACTTTATAGTAATTTACTTCCCTCCTGTTGATCTATTGCTATCTGTGTTGCGATGCTTTAGTTTCCGTACCTGTGATATACCGTGCAGCCCTATATTGCCTTGGACACACCCTATTACCTGTTGTTTGGTAGATAGTTGGACTTGCGCGTCGTGATTCTTGGCTCAAGTCTTGATGTGTGTCGTCGTATGCCACGATTCTTGATGTATTGCCGCATGTTGATGTTGGAGATGATTCTAGTTTTACTTATCGTCACTTTAATTTCTGTTTAACAACTAAAATTGAAATAAGCAGAGGCATCGGTGGGTGATAGAAAATATTTGGTTTCGAGCGCCCACTTGTGTCCGTAAGACCCAGTACTTGATTCTGTTCCTTGATTTATCGCTATCCACATCCGGAGGTATATGGGACCCCCTGAGCGAGCTTGATTGATCTTATTTCTTGGGGCCACAAACTAGTTTGAGGTGTTTTACTATCTGTACTTATGCCATGCTACTACGTATTTAAATTGTGCGAGTCTGCACCTTTGTCTGTTAGGATCGGGACACGATTCATGGTGTCGACAAGCCCAGCCACACTTCGGGTTCCCGATCGTTCCTGGCCCACCCAAACCTTAAGTCCGTCTGGGACGGTGGCCGTTGCGGATTCTACTTAAGGGTGGCCCTGAAATAATTCTGAATCTGTGATTGTTGTCGTGAAAGCCTCGTTGGGTTTTGATTTGGTTTTAGAGGTTGATCGGCGTGTGTTGCTATTGGTGCACCCGGCGGGTAAAACTTTTAAAGCCGTGTCGCGGATATGGGCGACTTGGAGCAGATTTCTTGATCATAGACAAGCATAACTAAAGTTTATTGCTATAAATTTGACTTATAATGACTAGTAATTAGCTTCACTATAATGGAATGGCTAAATAATCTGCCCACAATTGCTTGTTTGGAGTGTAAACGCGACCATTGTACTGACTAGTAAGTATTGCAACTTCTAGCGAAATGGCTGAATAAAAGTACCAACAAGCTGCTGGGTTTTGGGCTTATCTCATGCTATCTGTGTCGATTAGTAATTGTTGCAACTAGCGGAATGATTAAATAAAAGTGCTTGCTTACTTTATCGGGGCGATTATCTAAATCGACTAGTAAAGTGCCACCACTATAGCCGAATAAGTAAAGCGCCAACCGTGTGAGTTCCTCGGTTGACTTCCTCGTCGGGTCTCGAGGGAAACACGGGATGGGTTTGTTTGGTGTTAGCTTGGTTGGATCCGGATAGGTCATTCTTACCCTCTCGATTGCCGCCCGGTTGTATCGAGTCTCTATAGGTTGTTTAGTGCATCTTTGCTGCCGCTTGATCCACCATACCTATGTGGCGAGGCCGCGAATTCTAGCCTCGCCGTGTCTTGGCCTCGATCTTGGCGTCCTTCTTTGTTTTGCTTTGCCCTTTGTCGGCACCTTTTGTTAGCAGGTTTTGAGATCGGCGTTAGCGGGTTACCCTTCGGCTTGGCACAGGCGGGGTTATGGGCGCCATTGGTTATTCTTGAGGCTCTTAGCCCCATTTGCTTCTTGTCCGTAGTCGGACGCTCTACCATTTTCAAGGTGATTTGGATCTTGTATCTTATATACGTATTCTTGACTCTCCGAGTCATTGTTATATATATATCTGTTACGTGGGTCCCATCGAGGACTGTTGTGTAATGTTATTGCCGTTTTCCACCTTGCGAAAGTGCTGGTGAGCACCTTTGAATCGTTTCTATGCGGGTTTGGCGAATTTTGCTCAAACTTGCATAGGTCGATCTGAGGTGTTCTGATGGGATCGAGCTCGGCGATTCGATACCCACAAGTCGACTGTAGGATAACCTAGCTAACGGAAGTAGAGTGTCAAAACTATTTTTGCAAAAATCGGTTGGATAGTTACGATTAGGTCTGATTTTACTCCTTACCCTCTGTATTCTTCTCTTATCTTTACGCGTTTTGAATCCGCTCTTCTCTTTCTTGAGTCCAGGATTTCTCGTGGTTGGGTTTCCGTCGTACCTTGAGGTTTCGCTTCCTCCTTTGATAACGGTGTTGCTACATCGGTCTTCATGCTATCAGGAATCCGTCTCTACGGTGTTACCATTCTTTGTTCCTTGTTTGTGCCTTAGGTTGTTACGGCGACGACATCCTCTCACGCGACTCCGATCTGATGCGCATCACTCCTTTGATCCGAACCTCGCTTGTCGAGATCTTCAGTCTGAATCCGAGGGTTGGTTCCATAATCCGTCTATTCGTGTACATAGTAATGCTTTGAGTGCGGGATGGAGTCGCGACCATACCACTACTCTTATCATTCGCTTATGTATATTGAATGGTGGGTCGATGCAATTTTACTCCTTCCATGGAAGTTAGAGGTGGCCTTACCTGTAACTTCGTCCGTTGTTTATCCGGAGTGTTCTCTTGACGAACGGGATCAACGACCTCTTGTTAGTGGTGTCGCGAAGATCTACTCGAAGCGAGAAGACGCAGATCGCCGACCTTCCTTCCGGTACCATGAGGCGGATCTCGAGGGCGAGATCCATTGTTAGTGGTGTCGAATTGTGGCATCCCGCAAAACCACTACTAGAAAATCGCGTTGAATTTGTGCATTGCATCGTCATCATCATGCATTGTTTGCCAAAACTATTTTTCGCAACACCCGTGTTGTTTTCTAAAACGCCCCGTCTTTTATTCAAACGCCAAACACCGGGTCTCCGGAATTATTTTTGTTTGTTGCTATCGTTTTGCAAATGGTGTTTTTAAGACAAATAAAATTTATATTTATTTTTGCGGGGCAGTCGAACGGGCCGATTGACCCGAACGACCACCCCTGTTTATTTTTAAAACGGTCCACCCTAATTCCTAGGTTCACCAACTAACCTACCCAAACCAACCCTCCACCTCACCTAGCCTATCAAGCTGCCACCTCCTCCCTCCCTCAACCACTCACGCGCCACGTCACTCCACCCTCCTCCTCTCTCTCTCCCTATCTCCTCTCGGACGCCCACCCTAACCACACACCGCGCACGCACTACACGCAGCACTCATCGACACACCTTGGCCCAGCCACCCGACCTGTCCCCCCTCTGCGCCTGGCCCCGCATCTGGAACCACCGACGCAGCCACCTCACGTTCTCTCCTCCCCTGTTCCTCTTCAACCTCCAGCACCTGTCCCGTGCTCCCTCTCCCTCCTCTCAGGTCCCCACGCCGCCTCACCGTGAACCAAGCCCGCGCCGCCGTACCTCTCCGCTCTCCATGGCGCCTCCCATGAGCCCCGCCACCGCCTCAGCCTCCGCCTTTTCCTCCCCACCTCGCCAGCCGCGCAGCCCCCGGCCCCAAGCGCCGCCAAGCTCGCGTCGACCGCCCCAGAGCACCTCTCCGCCTCGCCGTCCGGCCTCCCTCCACCGCCTCGGCCGCCCTGGGACTTCCCTCCCTCGCGACCAACCATCCGCTCCCTCGCGACCCGTCCCTCCGCCGCCTTGCGCGTCCCGCCGCCAGCTGCGCTCCTCGCCCTCCTCGCCTCGCTCCGCCACCACCTCGAGCCCAGCGTCGCTTGATGCTCATGCAGCCGCACCTCACTCCGCCTGCGCTCCCTCGGCTTCGTCGCCGACCCGCGCCGCCGTGCTTCCCGCATCACCGCCGCCGCTCGGCCAGACCTGCGGCTCCGCCATCGCCTCCGGCCCCGACCCGTCGCCCAGCGTGGTCCGCCGCCGCCGCCTCGAACTGTCGCCCCAGCCGCGCCCGCTCGCAGCGCCCGTGCCCCGCATCCCCGCCAAACTCGCCAGACTGCACCCGTCGTCTTCTTCCCGCCGGGCAGACCGCATCGGCCTCGAACCTCCCTGCCTCGCGGTTTCCCCCTCGGCGAAACCCATAGCCCGGCCTGCCCGCCGTCGCTGCCTCTCCGATTAAGTCGCTAAGCGGCGTTAGTCCCGCCACAAGTTCGGGCGCTACATGTTTTTGTCCGATGAGGCGATCCATGACCATCGGCGCCAAGCCCAAGTTCGACACCGGCGAACCGGAAACCGCTAGAAGAATCATCGACCGGATCTTCTACAAGGGCGTAAGCTCGTCAAGATCGACGCCGAGGTCGTCTGCGAACGCCTAGAACTTCTCGGGACATCGAGCCACAAGATCTTCGTATACATGACCCGCAGTTCGTCCCGTGGAGGACCGGCCAAGATCGCCTCGGGACGCATACGGTTTTGGAAGAACCCGGACACCGAGTCCGCCGAGAACCCGTTCGCGAGTGCCGCCCGAGCGCCATGATCGGGCAGCGTGGACCGAAGACCGGATGCGCCAAACGAGAACGATCCCGCCGAGAACGATACCGTCGAACCCTGAGACCGACCCCGAACCCCGGAACCCAAGATCGTCGAGTCCCCTCTGATGTGTGCACCCTTTTCCCGGAACCCTATTTCATAACATGATATCAACTTGTTGCATATTTAATTTTCTGGCATGCATACATTCATGTGGGTTGGGGGCCTTATGCCGATTCACCTAATAATTAAATATGGGGCCCATATGCGGGCAAATCTAGCCTTATATTGGCCTCATTTAAACTTGTGTAGCGAACTCGGTGCTATATTCTTTCCTTGTTAAAACAACATTTAATATGCGGGGGTTTAAACAACTTGAACCATATATTAATTGCCGGGACCCCGGTTCCGCTTAATATGACCTAATTGCATCGGCCTTGCCATGCCATACATCATGCATCATGCCGATCTTCTGCCGTTGTATTAAATATTGCATCCGGTGTTTCTGCTAGTGTCTTGCTTCTTCGCGGATAAGGCCGTTGAGTTGATGTGAGCTCGCCCGATCTTGGGGAACCTTCGACAATGTTTTCGCGAGCATCTCCCTTTCTACCTATCTTACTTTATAGTAATTTACTTCCCTCTGTTGATCTATTGCTATACGTGTTTGCGATGCTTTAGTTTCGTACACTGTGATATACCGTGCAGCCCTATATTGCCTTGGACACACCCTATTACATTGTTTGGTAGATAGTTGGACTTGCGGCGTCGTAGTTGCTGGATCAAGTCTTGATGTGTGTCGTATGCCCGCGATTGCTGATGTATTGCCGCATGTTGATGTTGGAGATGATTCTAGTTTTACTTATCGTCACTTTAATTTCTGTTTAACAACTAAAATTGAACTAAGCAGAGGCATAGGTGGGTGATAGAAAATATTTGATTTCGAGCCCACTTGTGTCCGTAAGACCCGAGTACTTGATTCTGTTCCTTGATTTATCGCGCTATCCACATCCGGGAGGTATATGGGACCCCCGAGCGAGCTTGATTCAGTCTTATTTCTTGGGGCCACAAACTAGTTTGAGGTGTTTTTACTATCTGTACTTATGCCATGCTACTACGTATTTAAATTGTGCGGTATCGCACCTTTGTCTTGTTAGGATCGGGACACGATTCGCGGTGTCGACAAGCCCAGCCACACTTTCGGGTTCCCGGTTCATGACCGTCCCAAACCTTAAGTCCGTCTGGAGACTGGCTTCGTTGGATTCTACTTAAGGGTGGCCCTGAAATAATTCTGAATCTGTGATTGTTGGTCGTGAAAGCCTCGTTGGGTTTTGATTTGGTTTTCGAGGTTGATCGGCGTGTGTTGCTATTGGTGCACCCGGGTAAAACTTTCGAAAGCCGTGTCATGGATATGGACGACTTGGACAGTTTCTTGATCATAGACAAGCATAACTAAAGTTTATTGCTATAAATTTGACTTATAATGACTAGTAATTAGCTTCACTATAATGGAATGGCTAAATAATACGCCCACAATTGCTTGTTTGGAGTGTAAACTTGCATTGTACTGACTAGTAAGTATTGCAACTACAACGAAATGGCTGAATAAAAGTACCAACAAGCTGCTTTGGGCTTATCTCATGCTATGTCGATTAGTAATTGTTGCAACTTCTGGGAATGATTAAATAAAAGTGCCCACTGCTTACTTTATCAGGACGATTATCTAAATCTGACTAGTAAAGTGCCACCACTATAACTGAATAAGTAAAACTGCCAACCGTGTGAGTTCCTCGGTTGACTTCCTCGTCGGGTCTCGAGGGGGAAACACCAGGATGGGTTTGTTTGGTGTTAGCTTCAGGTTGGATCCGGATAGGTCATTCTTACCCCTCTCTGATTGCCGCCAGTTGTATCGAGTCTCTATAGGTTGTTTAGTGCATCTTCACGCCGCCTTGATCCACCATACCTATGTAGGCGAGGGCCGAATTCTAGCCTCGCTGTCTTGGCCTCGATCTTGACGCTCCTTCTTTGTTTTCCTTTGCCCTTTGTCGGCACCTTTTGTTAAGCGGGTTTTGAGATCGGCGTTAGCGGGGTTACCCTTCGCTTGGCTCGGGGGTTATGGGCCATTGGTTATTCTTGAGGCTCTTAGCCCCATTTGCTTCTTGTCCGTAGTCGGACTCTACCATTGTCAAGGTGATTTGGATCTTGTATCTTATATCTGTATTCTTGACTCTCTCAGTATTTATATATATATATCTGTTACGTGGGTCCCATCGAGGACTGTTGTGTAATGTTATTATTGCCGTTTTCCACCCTTGCGAAAGTGCTGGTGGGCACCTTTGAATCGTTTCTATGCGGGTTTGGCGAATTTTGCTCAAACTTGCATAGGTCGATCTGAGTGTTACAGCTCACCTCGCCGCTCGCCCGCCGCGATCCCGCCACCGCTCTCCCTCCTCCCTCTGGCCTCGCGGCGCCTCCACGCTCCGCCCCGGCCCAAGACGCCTCTGCCTTGACTCCCGCCCGGCCTTGCAGCCTCCTCCCCAAGCTCCTCCCGGCCAGTGCTTTCCGCCTCCGCCCGCCTGGAACGAGCTCGCGCGTCGCCGTCCCCCACCGCCTCGCCTGCTGCCTGAGCCGCTTCGCTCACGCCTCACCGCTCACCAGCGTCCTCCTTCCCTGAAGCTTCGCAGGCGCGCCGGGCGCGCGGCCGCCACACGTGCCTTCTCCGGCGCCCGGCTACCTCCTCGGCCGCCGCGCCGGCCCCTATGGCGCTCCTCCCGCGGTCCGAGCTCACGGCCCGGTCACGAAACCCTCCCTCCGGCCTCCCTGCGCGAGCTCGCCGGCCGCAGTACCCCCCTCGTCGTGCTCCCTCTGCCAGCAGCGTTCGCCGTCGGCCTCTCCGCTTCGCCGCGTCTTCCGCCTCGTGGGGCCCGGCCGTCGTGTCGCCGGTCGCGACCCTGCCTTCCTCCGTGGTACATGGCGCCTCGGGTACATGGCCCCTCTCTGCTGCTCCAGCACGTCGCAAGCTACAAGTTCGTTTGTGGAGCCTCGACAATGTTCTTCCCTGGTTCAAGGCGACAAAGCGGACAAGTGGTCATAGGACCCGAAGTACTCAGACAAGGGCGGTCAAGATCTTCGTCTTGGGGCATGAAGATCTACCTCATGGACTCGATGCCCCGTCGCCGTGACCGATGGTCAAACCCCGAAAACCGATCCGATAACGTCAAGTTCTTCCTCCCGTACCGTCAAGATCTCCGTCACCGAACCCTCGCGGCCTTCCTCACGGAACACCGGCTACCCTCACGAACGCCAAGGTGGTCGGCGGATGCGACAAGATCGTTTCTCGGGCGCCAAGTTCTTCGACAGAGGACCGACAAGATCTTCGTGACAACAAGAACGACATCGAGGTTAAACCGATGCGTGACGCCGAGCCAAGTTCTCCTTCCGAGCCAAGCCCGCCGAGGGCGATCCCGGTCAGAACGACCTCGCCAACCGAACTCCGAGAACGATCGCCAAGGCCGAACCCTACCCGAACACGAGACCAACCCGAACCGAACCCGAGATCGTCGAACCCTAATGTGTGACCCTTATCCGAACCCCTATTTTTATAAGTGCTAAACATAAAACTTGTTGCATATTAAATTGTCATCTCGCATGCATATCATGTGGTTTGGGGGCCTTATGCCGATTCACCTCATAATTAAATATGGGGCCCATATGCGGGCAAATCTAGTCTCATATCGGCCTCATTTAAACATGTGTAGCGAATCGTTGCCATCTATTGTCTTGTTTATAACATTTAATTTGCGGGGGTTTCTAAATAACTTGAACCATTTAATTAAATGTCGGGACCCCGGTTCCACTTAACATGACCTAATTGCATCCTTTCTTGCCATGTCATCCATCATACATGCATCATGCCGATCTTCGCCGTTGTATTAAATACTACATCCGGTGTTTGCTCTAGTGTTTTGCTTCTTGGATAAGGTCGTTGAGTTGATGTGAGCTTCCGATCTTCGGGAAAACCTTCGACAATGTTTTCAAAGAGCATCTCCTCTTTATACCTATCTTAACTTTATAGTCTTTATTCCTCCTGTTGATCTATTGCTATACGTGTTGCGATGCTCTAGTTTTCGTGCGTGATATCCCTTGCACCGTAGATATTGCCTTGGACACACCCTATTTCCTGTTGTTTGGTAGATAGTTGGACTTGCGTCGTAGTTGCTTGCTCAAGTGTTGTTGTGTCGTCAAGTGCCGATTCTTGATGTATTGCCGCATGTTGATGTTGGAGATGATTCTAGTTTTACTTATCGTTCACTTTTTCTGTTTAACAACTAAAATTGAAATAAGCGGAGGCATCTGGGTGATAGATAATATTTGGTTTCGGCCACTTGTGTCCGTAAGACCCAGTACTTGATACTGTTCCTTGATTTATCGCTATCCACATCCGGAGGTATATGGGACCCCCGAGCGAGCTTGATTCGCCTTATTTCTTGGGGCCACAAACTAGTTTGAGGTTTTATTTACGATCCTGCTTATGCCATGCTACTTTCGTATTTAAATTGTGCGAGGAGCACCTTGTCTTTGTTAGGATCGGGACGATTCATGGTGTCGACAAGCCCGTTTTGGGTTCCCGATGCGTTCCACCCAAACCTTGAGTCCGTCTCGGAGCTTGCTTGCCGTTGGTGTACTTCAAGGGGTGCCCCACAAAATATTTCCGAATCTGTGATTGTTGTCGTGAAAGCCTCGTTGGGTTTTGAGTTGGTTTTTCGAGGTTGATCGGCGTGTGTTGCTATTGGTGCACCCGCCGGGTAAAACTTTATGAAAGCCGTGTCGCGGATATGGGCGACTTGGAGCATGATCGATCATAGACAAGCATAACTAAAGTTTATCTTGCTATAAATTTGACTTATAATGACTAGTAATGCTTCACTATAATGGAATGGCTAATTAATACCCCACAATTGCTTGATTGGTTGTCGCTTGCGACAATTGTACTGACTAGTAAATCTTGCAACTTCTAGCGGAATGGCTGAATAAAAGTACCAACAACTGCTGGGTTTTTGGGTTATCTCATGATAAATGTATCTGACTAGTAAGTGTTGCCACTATAACGGAATGGTTCACTAAAAGTGCCCACTGCTTTCTTTATCAGGACGACTGTCTAAACCTGACTAGTAAAGTGCCGCAACTATAACTGCATAAATAAAAACTGCCAAATGTGTGAGTTCCTCGGTTGACTTCCTCGTTTGGTCTCGAGGGGGAAACGCCAGGATGGGTTTGTTTGATGATAGAATCAGGTTGGATCCGGATAGGTCATTCTCACCCTCTCGATAACCCGGTTGTATCGAGTCTCTATAGGTTGTTTAGTGCATACGCCGCTTGATCCACCATACCTATGTGGCGAGGGCCGCAATTCTAGCCTCGCCGTGTCTTGGCCTCAAGATCGACGCTCCTTCTTTTTCTTTTGCCTTTGTGCACCTTTTTGTCTAAACAGGGTTTTGAGATCGACGCCGTTAGCGGGGTTACCCTTCCGGCTTGGCAGGCGGGGTTATGGGCCGCCATTGGTTATTCTTGTGGCTCTCCCATTTGCATCTTGTCCGTAGTCGGACGCTATCATTTTCAAGGTGATTTGGATCTTTGTATATTATATGTATTCTTGACTCTTTGAGTCGCTATTATATATATATCTCGCATGGGTCCCATCGAGGACTGTTGTGTAATGTTATTACTTCGTTTTCCACCCGCACGAAAGTGCCTGGTGGGCACCTTTGAATCGTTTCTATGCGGGTTTGGCGAATTTTGCTCAAACTTGCATAGGTCCGATTCTGAGGGTGTTACAAAGTGTATACAAGTAAAGCAAAGTAGATACTAAACAAGCATGGAGCATCAAAAATTATAGATACGTTTCCAACGTATCAACATCCCCAAGCTTAACTCCTGCTTGTCCTCGAGTAGGTAAGTGATAAAAGAATAATTTTTGAGGTGACATGCACCCTCACAAAGATCCAACCATTTGCAAGCATTGAAAGCTGGGATCAAAGAACTCTAAACATGTGCATGAAAGATGGAGTTCTAACAATAGGACATAGCAACTATGCATGTAACATGACAAGTGTAACGCCCCCGAATCGGGTCTATGCAGATCTCAGTATTTCCCGCCAAAATCCGCATAGAAGCGATTCAAAGACGCCCACCAGACACTTTCGTGTGGGTGGGATTTGAATACAAGTAGTTACATCACCTTAGTTTACAATAGATTCCACAAGAACTTATATATACAACAACGACTCAACGGGTCAGGAATATAAAAGATACAATATGAAGATACAACTCAAGAAGAAAGCAAAATAGCATCCGAGTACGGACAAGATCCAAATGGGACTAAGAGTCCTGAAGAATAACCAAGCGGTGTCCAACCCTGCCCAAGCCAAGCCGGAAGGGTAACCTTGCTAGCGTTGTCAATCGCACACTGTCAAGCCAAAGGGTCTTAAAGGGCAAAGGAAAACAGAAAGAAGCGGTCGAGACGATTACGGCGAGACTAGAATTCGCGGTCCTCGCCTACATAGGTATGGTGGGCTCGGTGACAAAGCTTGCACTATCTAACTTATAGACACACTACAACCCGACTATTAGAGCGAGATAAGAGAGTACTATACGATAGCTATATATAACACCAAACATAACCCATCCGAAGATTTCCCCCTCGAAGACCAGTCGAGGAAGTCCCCTTGCGGAACACACACGGTGGGAATTTTAGTTAAGCATGTATTTAATTGATAAGGCTAATTACTAATCATATTATTAAAGAGCAAAATATTAGTGGCGTTGTCTATGATCATGACACTGTACTCCCGAGGCGTCCATAACCGTGGACACACGGCTTCTCGAAAAGATTTACCCTGCAGGGGTGCACTACTGTACCCAAACGCATGCTCAACCCTTCAGGCAACATATCACGCGTACCTTCCAAATCTCACAACAAGAACTGTCCCATAAATACGCGTATATCCAGAGGCATCACCTACTGTGGGGAACCAACCAAGAGGTACGACGATTCTCAAGGAAGGCATGTTGCTCGCCATCGGTGGATTGGGCCTGGGTAACTTGTACACACTGTGGTGCCGCCACTGTCTGCGATTTATGTATGCAAGCCATGGCAATCCACCAAAATATCAAGTCCAAGACATATCAACTCACCCATGTCCGAGGACATATTATGCGTATGCACCAAATGGAAAACCAATTTTGTAACCCTCGGATATACGAATAGCGCGGTAGTTGAGGGGATCCCAGAGGCCCCACGTTTAGCTAGCGATCAACTCGTAAGCCGGTATCGTGAGAACGAGCGGGTCCTAGGTCGGCAGCGGTTCCCAAAGGTGGTCCTGGCCTTATCATTAGGTGAGACCATAACCAACAATATCAGATTAATTATCTTATCACCAACCATATCCGAGTATCATGTTCCACCTATATGAGAGTGGTACTAAGCATGGCTACGACTCGCAAGGACAAAGCTAGCTAATCAAACAAGGCAATAGGATAACCAAGGCAATATAGTAGAGCACATAATTAAAGGAACAGTACTATAGCATCGACAATAAGGATAGCAGTAGATCAAAGGAAGGAAGTAAAGACGAACGTAAGCATAAAATAGGTAGAAGGGAGAATGCTTTTGAGAAGATCATCCGTAGGCTCGTCGTATCTCACATCGACTCATCGTCCTATCCGATGAAGAAACAAACACTAGAAAGAGCAACCAAATGCAATATTTAATAATACGGCGGAAGATCCGGCATGTTTATGATATGATGCGTGGCATGAGAATATGCGGTCCCACTTAGCAATATTAAGCGGAATCGGGATCCCGACATTTATTATTAGGTTCAAGTTATTTAGCTACCCGCAATTTAAATGTTGAATTAACAAGACAAAACATGGCATCGGTTCGCTATACAAATTTAATTAGAGCCGATGTTAGACTAGATTCGTCCGCATATGGGCTCCATATTTAATTATGAGGTGAATGGACAAAGTACCCCAGACAAATAAATATGTATGCGAGTATGGATGGATTAATATGCAACAAGTTATATTATATATATTATAACAAAACAAGGGTCTCGGATAGGGTCGCACATTTGGGGTTCGAAGGTATTGTCTTCAGAGGGTTCGGGTTCGGGTCTTCGAATCCGTGACGGGGTCCTCAAGGGTCCGTGGCGAACTTGCGGCAAGGGTTCCCTACACCTTCGGTTTGCCGCGAGCACTATAACACCCGGGCTTCTGCAATCACACATACTAGTACATCATCCAACAACAGGTTCAATTGTCCAATAATACGCGTGCGTGCGAGGAGAAAAGGGACACATACGTACACCTTGTGCAGCAGCAAATGCACCAGGCACAGGCGGCAAGACACCAGGCAAGCATGTACATAGCAACTCTGCAAGGAGCCATGTCCCTTTAAGACATATCATCAAACACCCTCTGCTGCATCTCAAGGATATGGCTTGGCGAGGCGGAGGGCACAAACGACGCAGGCGGGGGCGAGGACCGCCGGGGTCGAGGAAGAGGAGGCCCGTGCGACGCTCGGGTCGCGTGGCCCTGGCGCAGGAGGTGGCCGGCGACGTGGGGACGAAGATGGAGGGGACTCGGCGAGGCGGACGCGGCGGGCCCGGGAGGCGGTCGGGATCGAGCAGAGGGCTTGGTGTTGGAGCTCAAGTCGCTGGCGGTGGCGAAGCATCGGAATGGGCGAGCCGGAGAGGGGAAGCCGGTAGAGCTGAGAGGAGACAGCGCCGTTTGGGACGAGGAAGGCGGTGCTGCGCTGGTGGCGGGTTGAGGTCGAAGCCGCGGGGCTCAAGCGGGCGGCCGCGGGCGGCGACGCCTGGACAGACGATGGAGCGGGTCGATGAGGGAGACGGCAACGATGAGGACTGGGAGGCGGCGGCTGCTGCATCGGGCGAAGGGCGGCCAGAGGTGGCGGCGCGCGTCTGGAGGTGGAGAGGGCGACGGGATCGAGAGATTGGGTCAGGGGCAGGTGGCCCCGGGTGGTTTCCATGTCGTGATGGTCACCATGTCGCATGCGTGTTGACCGCGTGTGTAAATGTGTGCGTGTGTGTGCCAAGGGTGTGCGACGGCATGCGATGTGGTGTTCGGGTGAGTGCGTGTGTGGTGTATGTCCAGCGGCGGGGCACGGGAGGATTTGATGTTTATTGGATGAAACAAAAGGGCAACTATTTGGTGGCTTGTTAAACATGGATTGATCGGTAGCTAGCTAGCTCATGGAGGATTCTTTACATGACTGGCGATGATATACTTCAATTAAACTAGAGAAAAATAGAAGAACTAGCATCGGCAAGGAAAGAATAAAGAGAAAGGGAATTTGGCTCAGGTTAGGGTTTGGTAAGGAAAAAAGGGGAATAGACTATTTATCTAGTAAGTATTTAGATGAAATTTAGTTTGGATAAAAACTTTAGTCGGGCTTTTGGCCTAATTTTATTTATAAAACAAGAAAAGCTTTTGCTGCGGAAAATATTATTTGTTTATTTTTAAAATAAGAACGAGAGACGGGTTTAATAAAACCACATGGATATTTAATAAAACAAAATATGGTTTGATAAAATAATTTTACGGATAAAATATGTTTGATGATGTCATGATGATGCGAAAAAGAAAATAACACGCAATTTTATTTTGGAATATTTTCCGGGGCATTACAACAAGCTACAAACAAAGATCATGAATAAC
Source organism: Avena longiglumis (assembly GCA_030063025.1). Classification (NCBI taxonomy): domain Eukaryota; kingdom Viridiplantae; phylum Streptophyta; class Magnoliopsida; order Poales; family Poaceae; genus Avena; species Avena longiglumis. The sequence goes on from CP125976.1 coordinate 474,364,809, forward strand.
ATGCATTGAAAAACATTTGTTTTTTTCACATACAGAAAACATAGCATAGTGGCAATCAGCTTGTCCCTCATAGAGTAGCAAATATATGCATAGGACACCTGCAAAGTTCACAAGGGTGACTAGAAACAAGTAGCACAAGAACAAGTAATATCACAACATGCATCAATTAATAAGCTTTGGAACACTTCACATAGAATGACAACTATTCTCTATTAATGGTGCCTAAAGGTAGAAGGTGGAGACTCAATAATGGTGGAAGAAAGACCTTTTTTGTAAAGGAAGCAGGGATTACAAGTTTTAAAAGGAGCTTCCAAAAATTATGGTACTTGTTAGCTTTCAGCCCTCATTTCCTCTATCATAAGCATCTTGAAGTGGTTAAGGTTAAAGTGGCAAAGCTGGAGTATATGCTTGACGAAGTATAAGTTGGCAATCTCAAGTCCCTTGAATACGAGGGCCACACCTCATGCATACTCAACTTTGGGTCCAGGTAAGTTCTTTTCACTGTAAGTATTTGCATATCATTGAGAACCGCCAACGGGGTACCCCTTGCACATGGTACAGGAGCTTTCCCATAACCAAAATGACAAGGCAAGCAGACAATGAGCATCTCAGCAATCATTTTATTTACCATATACATAGCTTTTTATTGAGGATGCTTCATAGATAGCTCACTATGGTGATGCTGCAAGTTTCCACCATGATTAGGCTTGGCTTAGGCTAGCGGCCTAGGCGTTTCTCTAACACAGGATACAAACTCCATGGACTTACAAGTTCCCTCTTTATTTCACACTGGTGACATCCATAGACAAAAGAACATGATATCAACTGAGTACAAAGTACAAGTGCAATGTTGAAAACGTTCCCCGTGACAGCACGGTTCTGCTAATTCCAACTTATAAGTGCAAACATATACAACAAAGTTGTCACAATGGTTCAAGTTTATTAGGGGCAAAGAATAAAGTGTGCCATCAAGTTTGTGAGGGCTTTAATCACTAAGTTTTCACATAACAAAATAGTTTTAAATTGGAAGATAGTTGAAAACAAGAATATAGTTGGAATGGTCTAACACACCATGCATAGGAGTTTATAGTGGAAACTTTGGAATAACTTTGTTTCTTGGAAGTTGGAGGCATGAGTAGAACTTACTCATACAAGTGGAGGCCAGCAAAACACTGGGAGCAACCAACTAAGAGAGAATAATGGCCATAATCATGCAGTGCAACAAAGCATACTAATCAAAGCAAAGAGTGGTACTACAAGTCAAGGACTAAATGATCATAGAGGCTAATGTTGACTTGTGAGAGTCATAACATGGTGTGATCATGTGCCAAATCAACCCAAGCAAAGCATCAAAGGAGAATACCACAATATTATGCTTTTGCATGCTAAAACAACGCATAATTTCTTTAAGGCACACAAAGCAATCCCAATTTTTTGGAACAAGACATGCTACATGTCACATCCCAAAATTCTCCTAATTTTGGAATGAGAAATAAATAAATAAGTTTGATTGATTGTTTGACTATGTTGAAAATTCTCAAAGAGAAGAAACTTTTTGAATAGAAAATCCTCTCAACCTTGAATTCAAAATCTTATATTCTTTTGTTATGACCTAAGTAGCCATATAGGCAAAAGGGCATGGATTGATTATGGATTGTGGAATTGGTGTGCAAGATTTCAAAATGAAAATCATGAAGCAATCATAAGCATTTCATTACATCCATGCAAAGTTCTCACAAACTGAATCCAAATCCTGGTATCTAAATTCTATAGTTGATTCGCCCAAATGTTCCTAAAGGTAATTAAATTGACTTTATGAAACTCACTATTGCTAAGACAACTATTATTTCTAAATTATAGCCTAAAAAGATCCAATTAATATTACAAAATTTTAGAAACAAAATTGAGCTCATTTGGAACTACTATGAAAAAGTTATGGAATAAATACAAACAAATAAAGATATAAATAAAATGAAATATATAAGGATTTATAAACCCACTACTTCCAAACTAGTAAAAAGATTACAAATTTGATCCTATAATGATCTATTCGATTTTAGAAAAATTTAGAAACAAGAATCATATCATTTGGAGTTCGCATGCAAAAGTTACGAGGGAAACAAGTAAATAGAAAAAAAAGAAAACAAAATCTAACGGGCCGGCCCAGCAAGGAACGGACTGAACCAGCCAGAGCAACCGCGCCTACAGAGAGGATCGATCCCATGGGATCGCTTTAAAAAGCGTGCAAAATCTGTTTTGTCATACTTATCTCTATTCAAACTCTTATAACTTTTATCTACAACTCCGAATCAACTTCTGTTTGTTTCTACTTGTTCCCTACTCTGAAACCTATCTTCCCACCGTCATAAACCTCCATATAAACTCGTGGAGCCACAGCTGTACGAGTTTCTCTTCTCAAAATCCCGAATCTACACATGCCCGAATCTTATTTCACTTTTTAACCCATCTAGACTTCGTCGTTTGCCTTCGGTCAAAAAAGAAAGTTGTAGAACTCGTCGAAATCTTTCAATCCCGACAAACCTCACCTCTTTTTATCCATCACAGCCGGAGAATTTCGCATCGCAATATTTTAGATCTGACGGTGTAAATCCAAGATGTACTCGCGCTGGTTTCTTCAAATCCAAATTCCTTTGGTGAGAAGGTAGGACTATTGATTCCCCACAACTTTCATGTTCTAAGTTTTTCAATTTGACCTACGGATTTGTCTCTCTAACCCAGATCTGTTGCTTGTCTATTCTGAGCCAAAAATCGGGTCGATCTCTTCTTCTAGCCACCGGATCCTATCCAGACGGCCGAGATCCAATCAAACCGGTGCGTGCCATGTCGATATTCCGGTCAGCTTCCTCATCAACACCATGTCGTCGTCAGGTCAGCATCTAGTCCCAGTCAGCATGCAAAGTCAACCTGTCCAGTCAGTGGAATATTCTCTGAAATATTCCATTCGAATTTAAATTGCATATTATAGATCTAACTTGTAAAATTCAATAGAAATTCATAAAATGTCCAAAAATTGCGTATAATATATCAAATTGAATATAATTTTACGTAGAATCATTTTATCAGAATAGATCCAACCTTTACAGTACGTACTTACTATAATGATTTAATTAGTTTTAATGGTCTTTTAGGTTAATAAATTTATAGAAAATTATCTGTAACTCCGAAAAATATGAAAAATATATCAAATTGAAGCTACTGTAATGTACATTAATAATATCTGGCTGGATACATCCTTTGCGGATTATTTACCCCGTAGTGGTTTAATTAGTTTTAATGGCTTTATAAATCATTAAATTCATAATAAATTATTTGCATATCACAAAAATATAAATAATATACCAATGGAAAGCTGGTTCCATGTAGATCATCAATATGCAATTAGTTCAGCCTTTGACTGTAAGGTTTTGCCGTGAAGATTTAAATAGATTAATGACTCTTTTGGAGTAATAAATTCATAAGAAAATAAATAATGCTCAGAAAATTACAAATAATGCGTCCCTAGAATCAGAATTCCGTGGAGATTACAGATATAATTTTAGTTTGATTTTAGGCAACAGAAACTATATGAATCATTTAAAACCCATTAAACACTATTTAAATCATACAAAAAGATCTATAACTCCGATTAGGGTGAATCCAACGCCTACTGGTTCGTATTAACGTCCTCTATCCAATAAACCCAAGAAACAAATTTAATCCGACAGTTAGAATAGGCATTACAGCAGAACTATTAAAACCCCTATATTGACAAGTAATTATTAATAACAAGTACTCCATTGCATTAATTGACCTCTTGCATGCATCATATACTTAAATATTGTTTAGAGAACTAAAATAACAACCATTGTGACTTATTAAATTGTCATGCATGCATTTGTTGCATTTGTTTGATCTCTATGTGCTATTGTTTATGATTGTATGCAATTGTTGGCTCGATAGATTGCGAGGAGTGCAACGTGTGCGATTGCAACTACTATGATTGCAAGTATTGTGGTTATGACGAGTGCAACCATTATATATATGAGGATTGTGAGGATTATCTAATCGACTATATCTACAACAAAGACAAGTGATGCTATCTTGGTCATAAATGTCCTACTGTTTTCCTATGCATTGTAGATGTTTTTGTAGAATTGCATATGTAGGAATTGATGTGTATATGCTATGCTATGTCCCATATTATTCCCTAGCATTCCTTGTTTATGAGCCACCATTGGTAGATGTGCTTAGCCATGCTATGATGAACGAGGGCTGGGTTACATCACTGATGTTGATTCTAAATGTGTTGGTTTGTGAAAACTAAAACAACTTAATTAATGAATCTCCTGGGTGTGATGGGATTGATAATTTTTTGGTGGTATCATTGCGGAAAGGCACCCAGGACACTGAGAAAGGATTGGTTTCTTTGTTTGGTAGCTTTCATGTGCAACCATGTGCCAATAATGAAATGGGCGGTTGGTTGGACTCAGTAGGTTGTGGTAACTCGAACCCACGTATCCAGAGATGTAGATAGTGTAGGTTGGACCGGTGCGTGTCGGGTTTGGGGAGCTACTTCCTGAACGGTTCCTTCTTGGACTTCTCCCTATCATCACCCAATATGAGAGTGGTGGTACGAGCTGGGCTGGCCAAGTCACATGGGTAAAGTGTACTAACCCCTGCAGGGTGTATAAACTAATCGATTAGCCGTGTCCCCGGTTATGGACAATTTGAGCGGCCTGATACTGATGCTATGATACTTCTCACTCATCCTTATTTCTTAATTACTTAAAACTTGTTGGGTGAACATAATTGGGTAGGAGCACCTGTGAGTGAACCAGAGTGTCCTATTTATCGTATTGGAAAACTACTTTATTACAAATGTTAGGATAAAATTGTTGCTTTATGCAAATGAGCCTGAAATCCACTTGGCCAAATAAGCATGTAGTTGATAGATATGTTGTTAACCACTTTAGCCTACTTGCCATACATTCAATGTATTGACCATTCGTGGCTGCAACGTTTCATGTTGCAGGTTATATCGTATCCGAGTGATCGTTCATAGGTCGCGAGACTCCATTCAACAATTGTTCGCCTGTGGCACATTTGGAGGATGGAGATCTACCTTGTATTCGTTTTCCGCTGTGTACTTGAATAAATAATGTAAATTCTGGATCATATTCGTTGTATTTATGATGCACAGTTATATTTGGTATCATTTTGTACTGTGTGTGCCAGTGAACCGATCCAGGGATTGGTACTATACACATGAACTCAGCCTTATCAGGCGAGGGTGTTACACTACAGCAATAATAACTAAGCATAATGTCAAAACAACACCTAGCATGTCATGCTAAAGTCTAAGTCACAGTCAATGCAAGCTTCTCTTGCACTTCTAGCAAGAACTTACTACTCCTTTCCAAACACCAAGCAACTTATTTGCAAAACAACACAGCGAGAACGGGGGTCCAAACTACTAAAGAAAACTAAAAAACTAAGAAAAGCAAACGAAAACTAACACGCTCCAAGAACAACACAACTATGCATGAAACAATAAAAACGAAGTGTCTAGACAGACCTAAGCTTTTTATTGATGAAGAAGGGGATGCCTTGGGCATCCCCAAGCTTTGACGCTTGTACCACTTGGATATTTCTTGGGATGACACCATGGTAGCATCCCCAAGCTTGAGCTTTTGTCCATTCTTCATCTCATTGCATCATTCTCTCTTTACACTTGAATTTTTTCCTTCACACAATCTTCATTAGCAACATTGGCTTATTAAAAATATATTAGACCTCTGGCAAAGCTTTGAAACAGCAAGGCTTTTCACTAAAAACACAAGCTACTATAGTAACTCCTTCAAAAATCTCAATTCACCTAAAGAGAACTCAAAAAGGAATCAATAAGAAGCAAATGCAAATAATGGCAGAAATCTATCAAAACAGACCAGTAGGTAGAAAACGATTTTTTAGAACATCTTTTGTTGCTCAAATCAAAAAGTATTCAACTAGCGGAAGTTAGCTAACATACTGGGGGATATATTCGTAAATTTTCAGCTCCATCCGAGTTACATATCCTCCTCACAATTTTTTTGGGACAGCAACTCCCCAAATCTTACTTCCCTCTCATTAGAGGTCATTCTTGGCACCAAAATAAAAAAAAAAGATAAGGAGAGGTCATTACAGAAGTAAAAACTTCCAAGACTCAAGGAAACTCTTGGGTTATTTCCCAACAAGTACTTTTGTTTAACGCCTTTAAGTTAGGCACAAGAAGCAAGAAGAATCAAGTATTTTCAAATGAAGAAGCATTAACATCAAATCTCGCTTTCAAAGGAGGGGAAAAAGTAACTTCTCTCTCCTCATAGGGAAGTTTTCAATACCTTTATTGAATGGAAAATGATATTTAATGGTGCCTTCTTTCATATCAATGATGGCACCAACTGTTCTAAGAAAAGGTCTTCCCAAAGTAATAGGACAATAAGCATTGTATTCAACATCCAAAACATAGAAATCAACAGGGACATAAGCATTGTTAACCATAATGAGAACATCATTAATACTCCCCATGAGTTTCTTCTTAGCATTATCATTGAGTGGGACATCCAAATAACAATCTTCTAATGGTGGCAAATCAAGCATTTCATAAATCTTCCTAGGCATAATAGAGACACTAGAACCAAGATCACATAAAGCTTTGAGATCAAAGTCATTCACTTGCATATTAATAATGGGTTCCCAACTATCTTATACTTTCCTAGAAATAGAAGCTTTGTGTTTTAGCTTCTCTTCCTTAATCTTAACAAGAGCATCTGTAATGTGTTTGGTGAAAGCAACATGCATATCACTAGCATCAGTACTTATAGCAAGCTTTTGCAAGAACATAATCACTTCAGAAATATTGCAACCATAAATATCAAAGTCAAACTTAGCATCACTAGTAGTAGGCATAGTAGGAGGAGGAATAGGGGCTACTTGTGGTTTAGTGGTGATGGTTCACACACTATTGTTTCTATCAATTTTAGCTTCCCTTTCCCACTTAGCATGAAGTTGAGCTAACAGCCTAACATTTTCATTAATAGTAACTTGTATGGCATGAGCAGCAGCAAAGGTGTTTTCCATAGTTTCAGGTTTAGTAGCCATTTTATTAACCAAGGAAGTGTGAGCTTCAGATAAAGAGGATATATTTTTCTCAATAGTTAAAAGTTTTTCCTCTATAGTCTTATGGAAAGTGGTTTGTTTACTAATAAAGTCCTTGAGCATGACTTCAAGTTCAGAGGGGGCACTTCTAGCATTATTGTAAGAGCTTACATAGGAGTTGCCATTATTAGGAGGATAAGGCCTATAATTTTTGTTGCTACCAAAATTATTCCTGTAGGCATTGTTGTTGAAATTGTTGTTTCTAATGAAGTTCACATCAACTTGCTCTTCTTGAGCAACCAAAGAGGCTAAGGGAACACTATTAGGATCTAGAGGATCTTTCCCATTAACAAGCATAGCCATAATAACATCAATCTTTTCACTCAAAGAGGAATTTTCCTCAACAAAATTTACCTTCTTACCATGTGGAGCTCTCTCAACATGCCAGTCAGAGTAGTTAACCATCATATTATCAAGGAGCCTTGTTACAACACCCAAAGTGAGGCCCATAAAGGTACCTCCAGCAGGAGAATCCAACAGGTTTCTTGAGGAGAAGTTCAAACCTGCATAAAAAGTCTGGATAATCATCCAAGCAGTGAGTCCATGAGTAGGGCAATTTTTAACCAAATATTTCACTCTTTCCCAAGCAGGAGCAACATGTTCACTATCAATCTGTTTAAATTTCATAATTTCACTTCTCATATATATAATCTTAGCAGGAGGATAGTAATTTCCAATAAAAGCATCTTTGCACTTAGTCCAAGAATCAATACTATTTTTAGGCAAAGAAAGCAACCATTCTTTAGCTTTTCCCCTCAAGGAGAAAGGAAAAAGCTTGAGCTTAATAATATCTCCATATACATCCTTATACTTTTGCATCTCATAAATTTCAAAAAAGCTATTGAGATGGGCATCAGATCGTAACCAAGACTTAAAATTGCTCTCATCACAAGATTCAACAAAGCAGGCTTAATTTCATAAAAGGTAGCATCAGGAGCAGGTGGAGCAATAGGAGTGCTTAGGAAATCATTGTTGTTGGTGCTAGTGAAGTCATACAACTTGGTGTTCTCAGCAGAGTTCATTTTGGCAAAGGTGGGCAAGCCAAAAACAGTAGAAGCAACTAGAGCAGGAACTATTTTTTTTGTGTTTTTGAATAAAGAAAGCAAACCAAACTAGACTAATTTTTTGGGGTTTTTTGGAAAGAGGCAAACAAAACCAAGCAAAAGTAACAAAGCAAACTAAAAACAAAGTAAAGAGAAAGGAAGTGAAGGACTCCCCTAGTGAAGACGTCCTTAGCCTCCCTGGCAACGGTGCCAGAAAATAGCTTGATGGCGCCCAGCACTTGTCGTGGGACGCTTCGTTGGAAACCCCAAGAGAAGGGTATGAAGCAGCACAGCAGCAAGTTTCCCTCAGTAAGAAACCGAGGTTATCAAACCAGTAGGAAGAAGGAAACGTCACACAGGTGTTGCAAGCAACGCGGAGACCTGCACAACACAAACTCAAGACTTTGCCCCAACGAATCAGTGAGGTTGTCAAACTCCCCGGTTTGCTGTAACAAAGGATTAAACGTGTGGTGTGGAAGGTAATGGTTTGCAGCAATCAAGCAAGTAATAGTGGAAGATGTATCTGAAGGGAATATGCCCTGAGAGGCAATAATAAAGTGTTTATTATGTGTATTCCAAGTATATGATAGATGTTTATTTTGCATGCTATAATTGTATTAATACGGAAACGTTAATACATGTGTGTTTAATAAACAAACAGAAAGTTCCTAGTTAAGCCTCTCTCATAAACTAGCTCGTTGATTAACAAGATGATCAAGGTTTCGATCATGGACATTGGATGTTGTTAATAACGGATCACAACATTAGTGTAGTGATGTGATGAACATTCATCCAAGTATAGCATTACGATCAAAGTCATTGAGTTTATATTGCTATAACAACTTACAAGTGATCCTAGTCCTTAGACCATGAGATCATGTCAATCACTAACACCTAAGAGTTTCTTGATAACATCAAACGTCACACCGTAACAGGGTGATTATAAAGATGGATTCGAACTAACAAAGTGTTATGTTGAGGCTCATGGATCAAGAGTGGAATTTGTTCATCCCGATGGCGGATAGATATACTGGCCCTCTCGGTGATATCACATTGATTAGCTTGCAAGCAAGTGATTTGATCACTAGAATGTTATATCACAGAACGAGAAAAGAGTGCATGTCGGTAGCGAGATTAAACTAGGTATGGAGATACCGATGATCGAATCTCGACATGTAATATATCGTGAAACAAAGGGATTAATATACTAGCGTAAAAGGTTAAGCGATCACAAGAAAGTCATCGTTGAATGCGTGGGAGTCGATATGGGTCTCGAGATCCGCTTCGATTATTGATCGAGAGGGTCTCGATCATGTCCGCATTATTCACGAACCGTAGGGTGACACACTTAAGAGACACCGACATCCAATTGGAGCAAATGTTTCATGCCGAAAGAATGAACAAGCGCGAATTTATTTCACTAGATACCAAAACAGGTTTTGGTGAAATTGCATAAAGTGGTTATGCATGTGAAATAGAATTCTAGCAAGGGTTATTGTGAATGTTTGTCATTAAAGTAATTGACAAAATTCTGAATAAAATAAAAGAGTTTTATTTAATGAGAGTTTGCATTAAATTTGGTGGAAATTTAATGGGATTTTGAGTGGACTTTGAGTGGAGGGAATTTAGAGGAGTTTTGTGAGTGGAGTGTCCACCCACATGAAGAGAGGAGGGCAAGGGGCAGCCCCCATGCCAAGCCACCCCCTTGGGGTCCCCCCTCTCCTATAAAAGGCACCCCTCTCCTCACTTCTCACTCACACCTCCTCGTGAAGGATCTCTCCCCCCTCTAGAATTTATCCCCCATGGTCTCGGACTAGCGAGATACATGTTCCTGGTGGCTATTCGGCAATAAAGGTTTGTGATTCCACTGCATCGCTGGAGCGAGGAGGCGGAGGTTGCTCGGTGCCTCGAACGTGTGTGCGAGCACGGATGCGCTGCTGTTTTGCGGCGCTAGGACTTCCTCTCGATCTTGAGATCGGCAAGAGATCGTCTACATCAACCACGAGTTGAACTCGTTAAGCTTTGTCGGTCTTCAAGGGTATGTTCTCTACGGATATACATCCGCCCGTTGTTTGTATCTAGTATATATAGATCTTGGTATATAGTTCACATCGTAGGAAAATTTTTGTTTTCTATGCTGCGAACCCTACAGTATCAATGGTAAAGATTGGACCGGGGTCCATAGTTCACTAGAGGTGCTCTCCTTTGATAAACAACATGGCATGAAGGGTAAACAAATTACAGCAGGGCAATTGACAGGAACAGAGCAAGGCATAACAATGAAATTACTAGTCAGAAAGATCCTATGATATTTGTTTGGGAAATACAACAAGATACATAGACCGCCATCCAACTGCATCTATGACTAGAAGTCCACCTTTAGGTTATCATCCGAACCCCCTCCAAGATAAGTTGCAAGAAAATTAACCGCTTAAGCAAAGTGTGTAAGGTAAATAGTCCACATGTTCCATGAACAAGAGACCGTTGTTTTCTCCCTAGTAGCAATAGCACATCTACAACCGAAGAGATTATTGTCACTTCCCTTGGAAACTAGAGGCATGAACCCACTATCGAGCATAAATACCCCCTCTTGGAGTCACTAGCAACTACTTGGCCAAGATAGCTACTAACAACAGAGAGCATGCAAGATCACAAACAACACAGACATGATAGAATCATAAAGACAAAACCATTAATCAAACCAACATAATAATCTTAATATCCATCGGATCCCCGCAAATATAACATGCATGATTCTAGAGGGATCTAGGGAGGAAAGATGTAGTTGATTCTACACACAGAAGACTAACGCAAAGTTCTTTATTTCTCCTTTCTTGGGATACAAGTGCTCCTCGAGCTATATGCGAGTAGAGAAGAAGAACTTTACCAGCCTAACGGTACTAAATGAGTCGATGCCCTTCTCTGAATCCAAGCCTCTCCTTATAAAGGGGAACCTTGGCTCCTCTAGGGCTGACATGGCGAGCATATTCGAGGAATATGCTTGTCCCGATATAGTAACTCGGCGGCCTCCTTTCCCTGTTGCCCTTCTAATGACGGCAAGGTTCCAGAGGACCCCACTGACGCTGGCTTCGTGGATCCACCTCCGTGACCTCCTTCTCGCTCTTTCCTGCGCCTTGTTCTTGTGTTTGGCTCGCTTAGATTCTTCCTAGCCCGCGGTAGAGTTTGACTATAGGCATCTCCTTATCCGCAAGCTTCATATCATTCGACTGCCTCGCTTAACTCGGCTTGGCCTTCACGCATTCAGATTATTCGGTGACCCAGCCGACTTACCTGAAAGATGTCGGCGGGTTACGCCTTGCTCTTCCATAAGGGTCCTGCTCTTGCTTACCTCGGCCGACCTTACAGGATTTCGGTCGATTTAGATTGTAACTGAAACCGACGGGAACTTCCTTCGTCTTTTCCTGTTCTTACCCTATCCGGGTCACCCCAACATTAGTCCCTGCTGGTATGGTCCTGCATATAACCTCGGTCGGGCCGTATCAGTTTCACAATATTCGTTTCTCCTTGTTTCCGAGTTACTTTTCCCTCGTCCGTGGTATATGTGTATATTCTCGCGTACGCCTCGTCCTACGTGTCACAATCATCATTGTTCTTCTAGTTTTTTGTTCCTCTACAGTGCCCACTAACGGGCTCTGATAATCTCGCTTTGTCGGCGTCGGGCAGCAACGCCACAAGATCGTGTCGCATCGGTCAGGAGGCCTGATCCTCTCCTGTGCCATGTGGTCGTCGGTGTGGCTCCACTTATCCACGAGCGGTTCCGCCGCACGCACGATCTACACGTTTATCGCCCGCACGCACGATCCCACTACCACTAGGGTCGCGCGGTTATAAAGGGGGGCACGGGGCTAGAGGGTTCATTTCCCCCCTTCGCTCGCCATTGCCCTTCTTCCTCATCACGCTCGCGCATCTGCTCGTGTTCCTGCGGCCGCGCCATTGTTGACCTCTTCGACGGCGAAGCCACAGTTCCCTTGCTCCGTCGTCCTCATCGTTGTGCGTTTGCTCCGGCGCCGCCGTCGATGAGCTTTCTTACGGTCCCCTTGTTAGGCTCCCTCCTAGATGCTTCCATTGTTTTCCAGATTTCCTGGGCGTCTCTTTTCCGCTCCGCCTCCGCCTAGAATCACGACGGGGCCCTGCGCCTCTAAGCCCCGCTCCGCCATTAGTTCCTCTTCCGTAGGTTCCTCCGGCGACCCTATGTAGAGTTCAGTTAGCGGCGCGTTAGTTAAGGATGACGACGTAGCGTCTGGTCCAGAGCGGGGCTCCTGGCAAGGTTCCTCCGTCACTCGGCGCGAGATCGAGTGGCTAATCCGAACTCGCCGGATTCCTGCCGAGGTAGCTTGTCGCTTACCCGGAAGCGAATCTTCTCCCGTTCTTAACGAGGGCGAGTACGTCATCTTTATGTCTCACTTTGCCCGGGGTTTCGGTCTTCCCCTTAGTGATTTCGCTAGGGAATTTCTTGATTACTTCGGACTTCAGCTGCATCATCTTCCGGCTAATGCCATCGCCTCCTTATCTGCTTTTATCTCTGCCTCAGAAGGATACTTCGGCCTCTGGCCGTCCGTGCACGTATGGTCTAAATTCTTCCAGAGCCGATCTAACATCGTTCCAGACAAATCCCTTAACCCCTCTGAGAAGTTGCTTACTCAGTGTGGGGCTGCTTCCATCACTCCTCGGAGAAAATCCGAGTTTCCTCGTGTTGCTGGTCTCGAATCTTGCAAAAAGTGGCATAGATCGTTTTTCTACGTCAAGAATACTGGAAAGGAAGATAAGATCCGGCTTCCCGCTTTCTCCATCGGCCCCCCCTCAAAGAGGAACTGGACCTACAACCCCAGGAAGAGCCATGCTCTGGCTGAGGCCTTTGAGATTCGGCTGAAGGAGTTGATCCACGCCGGGCTACGCGGCGAGGATCTGATGACCACTTTTGTCAGCAGCCGAATCTCCCCTTTCCAGCATCGTACGCACAAGCTGTGTTACATGAGAGGTCTTCTCGATCCCAACCGAGTCTCAACGGTTGAGCTCGATAATTATCTCATTTTCAAACGTGTCCGAGCTATCTTCAAGACATATATGCCGGAGGACTGGACCTGGGGACTGAAGCCGTTCACCCGCGGGAATCCCTCTCCCGAGGTAAGTTTACGCATTTATGTTTTGTCCCCTAATTGCGTTTGTGATTCCTTTTGCTAATTTCTCGGTGTACCTTTTCTTGCAGAAATTTGCGGAGCAGAAGATCGAGGATGCCAAAGTTCGCCTCCGTGGCCCGCTGGATCGAATACCGGACGGCTGGGAGCCTGACTCGGAGGAGTTTGTCCCCAAGTCAGACCTAGCTCCGGCTCGCGCCCGTGGCAAGACCCCGGCCCACGAGGAGGAAGGTGATTCGTACGAGGTCCAAGTTCTTGAGGTAGTTGCCGCAATGCCAATTTCTTATGCATTTCCGGCTTCTACTTTCTCAGCTAATCCGTCCGGTCAGGTTCACAACGCCGAGCCTCTCGCCTCCCGACCTCCTGTTACTTCGGGGAAACGTAGCGCTCCAGCCGGTGCCTCGGAAGCCGTTCCCAAGAAACTGATAAAGAGATCTGCCCCGCACCCTCCTAAGCGTAAAACTATGCCCGGGGTTACTGGGTGAGTTGCTTTTTATCTGTATTTCTTGTTTCTCTCTTTCTGCCTTTTGACCTGATCTTTTTTTGCCTTTGCAGGGCTCCTCTTTCTGTTAAGCCTAGTGGTCCCAGCATGACGAGTCACACGACTCGGCCGCCTTCTCCTCCGCCTCCTAAAGATACTAGAGTTCCTAGTCCTGCTCGTGTTGACTCTCCTCCTCCTCCTCCGAATCAGATGCCATCTCGCCAGGATGCGCCTGAGATCTCTCTTGTTGATGCCGATACAACTCGGCCCGTAGATATTTCCACTGAGCCTGCTGCCTCCTCCGTGAATCTTGAAGTTTCCCCTGAGGTCCCTTTGACCCCCTCAACCTTTACTGTGACTCCGATTCTAGCCGAAGATACCAATATCTCGGCGCCCTCAGAAACCGTAATCCCTCCGGCCCCTAAAGACGTCATTCCAAGTGCCGAGGTAACGGCTCCTGCCGACGCCTCTTTTAAGGACAGAAAGGTCGTTGTCGCCAAGCCTCCCTCATCTCATAAAGGACTTGCCAGCTCTTCTCAGCCTACAATTGCTGATGCGCTGCGCAAGGGGGTTTCATCTGCCAAGAGTACTATTACCTCGGCTGCTGATACACAGCTCGCTCTCCACAAGAGTCCTCACAAGGTGGCTACCCAACACGTGAGGTAAAGTTCGATCAGACGAGAGGGGAACAGCCTCGGCTCGTTGGTCGAGTATGCCAACAATTGGAACGCTGTTGATCAGCTCGAGGGCAATCCAGGCAGCCAGCCGTTTCAACTCTCCGACATCAGCAGCCGCCTACATCTGGCTGCCAAGATCGTTCTTGACAGCGACAAGATGAATGAGGTAATTGTTTTTATGGACATTTTATTAGTCATCTGAATGCTATTATATATACTCTAGTCCCCGAAGCTTGCAACCAAATAACTTGTTATTCGTTTGGAAGTTTTATTATGCTTTACCTGGTTCAGTTTTACGTTAGTGTTCGAATATCCATCCACCTAGATCTGAATTAAACTTTGCTTGATTTGGATCTGTTTGAGCTTCGAATATCCAGCCACCTAGATCCAAATTAAGCTTTGCTTGATTCGGATCTGTCTGAGCTTCGAATATCCAGCCACCTAGATCCAAATTAAGCTTTGCTTGATTCGGATCTTGTAACATCCCAAAAATACTAAACTTGGATCATCAATTTCTAATCATCAAAATTAGGGTTAACAAAAACTTTACTAAATAAAATTATGAATGCATGCAGATGTGTATGCATTGAATTTAAATTCTTTTAAAACACCTTGTTTGATTGCTTCATTGCTTGTAAAATATTTCTTAGATGAAATAAACATCATCTAAAACATTTCCCACACTTTTCCTAAAGACAAGTAAATCAAAACACATATATTAAATGAATGGTCATTTTGACCAATTTAACTCTCATGCCTACTTTGGCTGTCTCAAACTTTCAAAACCTAACAGAAACTGTCGTGGGAATGGCCACGGCAGATGCTGCAATCGGCAGCGAGTAGTAGAACGAGGGGCAAGGGCGGCCAGCCATCTGCGGTGCGAGATGAGGGCAGAGACACAGGGTTTTACCCAGGTTCGGCCCCCCGGAGGGTAAAGACCTACTCCTGCTAGATTGTATTATGGATGTGTTTACAATGGGCGAACTCGGCGACTAGGCGGCGAGTTGCTTGGGTGTATGAGGGAACGTGTCTCTACTCACCCCATAGGGAGGTTTATATAAGCTCACCTCCCTAGGGTTTACATATCTCAACCGATTCGGCCATTGGTAACCGCTTAACCTAGACCGACCGGCCTATCTACCGCCTGGCCTTCAACTTCCACTACCGATACCTTGCCGGGCTTTGATCCACTGGTTCTACGTGCCCACTGCCAAATTGGGCTGGCCGGAACGCCCCCGAGTATACCCAAGAGGCGTATCCCAATCAGTAGTCCCCGAGGCCGTCGTTGATTGGGCGTGAGTGGCTGCTGGCAGTCGGAGTATACGACATCAAGTTGGCATCCAGTCGTCGGGCGGGCTCGATAAAGGAAAAATCCGAACCGAGTCGCGTCTGGGCGAAGTCGAGCCAACGAGACGCGGTCTCGAGTGACTTAACGAGCCGAGTGGAGTTGGACCGTCAGCGTGGTCAAACTAGCCGTTAAGGTAACTCAACGGTAACTTCGGGCGTAATCATCGCGGTAACGGCCCCGATTTGGCGGGCAACTCCGCTATATAAGAGGAATGGTAGGCTATCGCAGAGCCAACCGCCACCATTTCTTCCGAAAAGCGCCAGATCTCCTTCCTTTGCTCCCGATCCAATCGACCAAATCTTTCGATCCCTAACCAACCTCTTCGCCATGGCCTCTCCACCGAACCTTGGGGCAGATCCAATGCACAAGGCGCAATGGCTCGTCAAGAGGCCGAATCCGCGAGCCTGTTGGCGTATCCTCATGACGAGAAACGACCCCAAACCCGAGAGAGAGAGTTTGTCTGCTTCACCACCATCTCGGCGGGTTAGGGTTTCCACATCTCTGTTCTTCCGGCGTTTTCGCTTACTACGGATCCAGCCTCGATCTGGGTCCCCACAAAGACGAGCTCGCCATCTTCGTGGCGCTCGCGAGTGCACTTGGGCTGCCGCCCTACTTTACCTTGTGGCAAGATCTGTTCCATGGACGGATCAGCGATGAGGCGGGCGGCCCAATGCTAGCAGGCGGCCCGACATTCCAACTCAAATCCAAAGCTTTCTTCGACCGATGCTGCCGCCAAAGCAGCGAGCGATCGAAAAGTCATGGTTCTACGTGACCGAGGCGACTCCGGAGGACGAGGCGGCGATCCCGGTACTTCGCCAACCGCCCGAGCCACGCCATCTCCGTCGGCAGCTTCCCCGACGACCAGCGGATGGTCGTCGATGAGATGCTCCACCATCCGTGGTCTCAAGAAGAAGGGGCTCCGCATAATAAACTTGTACAATTGTTGGCTTGGGCGCTCGCCTCCGCCGCCTAACGCGATCATTACATGTACCAAGACACGGCCGGGAGACTCGACGAAAGCCTGCCGACGAGTGGAAGCGGAGGACTACCTCGGCGTTGAAGAAGATCACCCAGCAGATACGGATGCGCAGGCCGGGTCCCTCTCACACCGCTGGCGTCCGCCCGACGGTAATTTCTTTGTCTTGTTCAGTAGCGCATGCAGCATGTAATTCTAACTCGTTTCGTATTCATCGCAGCTTCCAAGTGGTGGAAGGGTGGCTCCCACCCGCCGACGACGAGCCCGGGTCATCTGCCTGGATAGAAGCGAATCGCCACCGCCAGGCAACAAGGACGACGAGGATGAGTCCGAAGAGGAGATCGCCCATCGGTCCGAAGACCATGGCAACGCCCAAATCGAAGCGGCAGAGCCTCGAGCGCCACGACGACGACGAGCTCCCAGAGACGACCTCGGCTGTGCCACTCCTTCAAGAAGAAGAAGAAGGAAAAGGAGGCGAGGGCCCCGAGGAGGAAAACGGTTGCCAAGATGGCCTCGCCGCACTCAACGAGCAATTCAAGCTCACAGCTCGCCGGTGAAGGCGGCCCGGCGACAACCACGCTTAGATGCGCCATCTGGAAGTGCTGGCCTCAATGCTCGCCATTCGCGCCGGTCTTTGGGTCAGGAAGGGCTCGGCCGTGGCGATTTCGCCGCAAGGAGGCCCGAACATGGCGTCTCGCCCAAGGAGGCTCCGCCGCAGCGGCTCCATTGCGAGGAGGCCCGCCGAAGGCGCCCCAGGCGCCACCGCGACCAACGATGAAGAAGCCGCCTTGTCTTGGGCCCACGACGCCCGAACCGGGGCTTAGTCGCCACGCCTGGAAAAACCGCCAGCCTTCGCACGGCTGCGCTTTCATTCCGTCGCCAAGTAAGTGCATTCGCCTTCTATTTTCTATAAGTACTTGATTGTCTTTATTGATTTGATCCGATATGGGACCGGAGTGAAAAGATGGGCCACCCGACCGGGGCTAAGGTACCTCCGCCGAAGCGAGGAGGATCCTTCCCGCAAGAGGAAAGTGGACGAGGTCGCCGCCTCGTAAGCAGCAAGAAGGCCAAGGGCGACGTCATCGTTACTGTCTCTGACGACGCAGCGGCCGCACCGGCTGGACCCGCAGTGGAAGCAACCGCATCTACAAAGGATGGCGTTTCCTTGCCTAGACCGGAGGAAGCGACTTCCTTTGGGGCGGGTGCCTCGATCGCTACCTTCCCCGCCAGACCAAGGCGGCTCGGTAAGCGGGCGCGCCCCGAGCCTCGCCCGGGACCACCG
The DNA here is from genome assembly GCA_030063025.1 of Avena longiglumis. Classification (NCBI taxonomy): domain Eukaryota; kingdom Viridiplantae; phylum Streptophyta; class Magnoliopsida; order Poales; family Poaceae; genus Avena; species Avena longiglumis. The sequence goes on from CP125976.1 coordinate 474,382,966, forward strand.
ACGCTGAAGTCGACTAACGTCATGGCACACGCCATACCGCTTATGCCTGTGGACGAATACAACTCCATGGCATGCTTGGTGCAGCTATCCAGGTACCTCCAGTCCCCGAGGATCAGGTCGGTGCTTAGCAGCGGCGTGATTCTTATAGTTTTTCGTTTTGTACTTTCGCATCCAGTCCCCGAGTGCGCACACGCTAAATTTTAGCGGGTGGGCACTGAGCAATTCGTGATCGCTACCCCGAAAAGACTTGCTAAATTTTAGCGGTGGGCACCGAAAATTTTCGTGTTTGCGACTTTGATGATGTGCGGTCTGCGTGAGTCGAGCGGAGCGGTTGGCTGCGTAAACAGCATGCTGAAAATGAGCTGCCACTATCCGAGAAGCAAACAAGGAGCTTCAGCTGTTGCTGCAGCGGAGGTGGCTTGCCGTGAGCTTGTCCTCGCTGGTGACTGCGGCGGCGCGCGCGTTAAGGCGCCGAAAGCGTAGGGTCGCCGACCTAACGCGAACTGCGGAGGCAAAGAAGAAGCAAGCTCAGCGAACGGGCTAAGGCCGCCATTGCGTCGGAGGAAGACCGCAAGGTGTCGGAAGCCTCGTTGGGCTTCGTGACGATTATACGCCGCTTGCTTCATCACGGGACTCGCCCCGCTGCTTGGTGAGTGCGCCTTCCCGGCCTTTTCAGTTGTATTGTTTGTGGTTTCCATGGTACTCATAATTGTCTCCTTCTCGCAGGTCGTGTTATTGGTAGCCAAGAAGAAGCGAGCTCTGACGCGAGGGAGTGCGTAAGCATGCTTGTCGACTGGCGACGCTTGTCGGCGACGCATCCGCCTACCTTCAAGAGATGTCCCACGGAGGTTATTCCCAGTGACCTCGTTGAGGTGTGGAGTATTGGAGAAAGCGCCTGCGTCGAGAGTTCATGACGCGTCGGCGTTTCACAGGAGCGTCGACAGCTGAGCCTTGACTCGCCCACTTCCCGAGGACTTCGACCTCGACGACGTGACGAGTGGGTATCCTTCGTCGATCGGGCGCTGTGGATCTGTCCGAGGTTCTCAAGCTGCAAGAACGTCGCCGCTTACTGGAGCGTGTTCAGGCGGGCGACCTCCTTCCCTACCAGAACGGTCGTCGCGAAACGACCGAGCCGTGATCGCGGACTTCAAGGTTGAGCAACCTTCCGCCGGCGATGGCGGGCGACGACGACGATCCGTCGAACCCGCATACACCGCGTTCATCCGTAGCGGGATTCGCGCCGCCGTCCAGCTCGCGTAATAGGGTAGTTTGCCTAGATGTGTTAGCGCAGCAGCTTCGCCAAGCGGGCATAAGTTGTAACATAAGACAATGCGATATGCGATTGAATGGGACGTTGTGTCCATTTTGTTATTTGTTTGTGTTTTGATTGATTTTGGATGAGTCCTCGAGCGCGTCCGCCTTTTGTGGGGCTCACCTTGTATATGGTATTTGTTGTTATCGTGTGTTTTGTTAGTTTAGTCGACTCGCCTGAGCTCGAGAGCCAGCCGCAAGGCGACTCCCTTGAGTGCTCAGATTTACCGCTTTCCAGACGCTAACGGGTCGGGTGGCCGAGTCCCCAGCGTGGTACTTGGTAGTTCGAGGCGCGAGGGTGGTTGAGGACGAGCGTTGGTGTGAGCGTCACTCCTGCCTGGCCCGGAGGGTCGATGGCGGTAGTCCGGTATGCTCTTACTTGGCGTTTTCGATCGATCGCGATTTAACCGGTATTCCCCCGAGCGTGGTACTTAGCCGCTCGAGTCGCTATGCCGAGGATGCGGAGGACCGAGGTCGCCGGAAGCGAGGGCGCTTGTCTTGGTTCGCAAAACCAGTCGAGCTAGGCGACTCCAATGGGGCTCCATGCGTTTCGGACGACGCAAGACCTGAATGACTTAGTGCTCTTACATCGCACTACTTAGCCGTGCGGTCGCTGTACCAAAGGTTGACTTCGCATTTTAGCATGACGCTGTTTATTACGAAAAGTAGTGGCACAAGACATGGAGAGTAGACGCAATTTGCATTAACCGCTTTTTTATTTCATAGCGATCGGAGAGTACATGTGTGGGGTTCTAGGAGTAGAACTTCCGAGGAGATTTACATTCCATGGTCGCTGACGCCAAGTTCGCCCCCGCTGGACATCGATGAGGTAGTAGGCGCCGCGTCGAGCACGCTACCAATAGCGAACGGGCCTTCCCATGGAGGGGAGAGCTTGCGTGCCTTCTTGTCCCGGATGAGGCGTAACACCGTGTCGCCTTCGAAGGTGCAGGTTTTCACCACCGTGGTAGCGGCGGAGCCCTTGCCGATAAATGGCGGTACGCGATCGGGCGAGGTCGCTGCGGTTTCGCCGAGTCGAGCCCATCTTGACGGCCAGCTGCTTGGCCTCAGATAGTGGACGCACCCGCGAGTCGTGTTCGAGGTCGGTGGGCATGACTGCTTCGCGCCAGAGACCATGAAGAAGGAGTGAATCCGACCGTTGACCGAGGTGCGGATTCCCAGATGACGGAGGGTAGCTCGACCCAAAGCATCCAGGGTGCGCCGAGTGGTACTTGGAGTCGCGGCTTTCAGCCGTGGAGGATGCTTTGTTGGCCTGCTCTACTGGCCGTTGGACTCGGGTGCGAATCGACGCGAGGTCGAGCCGGATGTGGTGCTCTTCGCAATTCGCCATTGCTCCTTGGCGAAGTTTGTGCCGTTGTCCGTGATGATGCTGTTGGGGAACCCGTAGCGTATATGAGCTCGCCAGAGGAACTTAGTGGCGTCTTCCGCCGCATTTCGGACTGGCTTGGCCTCCACCCACTTCGTGAATTTGTCGACGGCGAGCAAGTGGGTGTAGCCGAGGGGCCTTCTTGAAGGGCCTTCATGTCCATGCCCCACACAGCGAATGGCCGTGATGGGGATTGTTTTGAGCGCCGAACTTGGACGCGGCGTCTGGTTGGCATACTTCGCACCGCGCATCGCTGGACGATATCGACGTCGGCGTGCGGTGGGCCAAGAGAAGCCGTGTCGCATAGCCTTGGCGATCAGGGAGCTGGCGGCGTGGTGGCATACCGAGTGGATGTCGTGGAGGATTTTGCGCCCTTCGGTTGGACGAACGTTGGAAGACGCCGGTGACGCCGCGCTTGTGTAGCTCGCCGTCGATGATGGTGTAGGACTTGCATCGGCGAGCAATCATTCGAGCGCTTGTCTCGTCTGCTGGTGGTGCCGTTTCTGTAGGCGATGTAGGGCTTGGTCCGTTCTGCCCGGTGATGAGTGCGACCAAGGCTGCCTCTGGAGTGGACTCGATGTCGATCTCCCTGGGAGAGACTGATGGTTTGAGATTGTGTCGAGGAACACGCCGACGGGTGGTGCGAGTCGACCCGATTCGAGAGAGGGCGTCGGCCTCCTCGTTTCCGCTGTCGATCCACTCGATGAGTAACCGTGAAGTGACCGCCAACTTATCCACCTCTTGGCGATACGCCGCCATGGTGGGGAGATGGCGTCGCAGTGCGGCGACTTGTCCCGCAACGAGGTCGGAGTCTCCGTAGCATCAAGGCGATTGACGCCATCTCCTGCGGCTCGTGATGTGAGTAGGGCCTCGATTCAGCCATGTTGTTGGTGCAGGCGTGAATTCGAGGCGAGGATGTAGCGGAGCTTGTCGCCTTTGGTGAGGTCAGCACTATCCTCGCCTGCGGCCGTTCGCGTTCTTGGACCCGTCAAGTGCAGGCTCCAGAATGGAGGTACGGCTTCTTCCGCTGGACTTCTTCCGATCGGCGAAGTCCGCCAGATGTCTGCGACTTAATCGCCTTCGGCTCGTATTTAATGTTGTGGACGCCGATCTCGACTTGGCGACTCCGCCGTCGCCGCGATGCGGATGATGTCTTGTAGTGGTGCTGAGGAGACGACCGTGATCGGGTGTTTGAAGTAGTGCGCAGCGCCATTGAGCCTCGAGGACCGCGATACCAGCTTTTGATATCAGGGTATCGGCGCGACTCGGAGAACCTCGCTGATGTAGTACACCGCCCGGACCGGGCGCCTTTCCTTCCTCTGGTCGTTCGACAACCATTACGGCATCGACGACGCCGGACGCCGCGACGTAAACCAGCATAGGCTCTTTGTCGGTGCGAGTAGTGGTGCAAGTAGCACCTTTTAAGGTCGCGAGCGTCGTCGCCTCCCTTGTCCCAATCGAAGGTGGGGTTCTTGCATCAGCGGTATAGGGCATCGCCTTTTTTCGCCAGCGGGGGATGAAGCGATCGAGAGCCGCTACACACCGCCAGCTTCCGGACGCCGCAGCACTCGGGTTTGCCGATCCGGCGATCGTGTCGATCTTCGGTTTGCCTCGATCCCTCGCTTGGAGACGACGCTCAAGAGTTGTTCGGCGGGTACAATCAAGGTGCACTTGCTCGATTGAGCTTTATCTTGTACCGCAGATTGGCGGTCTCCGCCAGGTCGGCGAGTAGGTCGCCTTGGCGAGCGGATTTCACCACCACGCCGCCGATGTAGACGTGGATGTTGCGCCAATTTGGCTCGCGAGGCATTCTTGCATGCACCGCTGGTAGGTTGCCCCGCGTTCTTGAGGCCGAAGGTCATGGCGGTGTAGCGTAAGGCTTCAATGGCGTGATGAACGCCGTCTTCTCCTCATCCTCGATAGCCATTTTGATCTGGTTGTACCCGGAGTAGGCGCCGAGGAAACATAGCGATTCGAACCCGCTGTTGAATCGATTATCCGATCGATCCGCTGGAGGACGAATCTCCTTTGGGCAAGGCCGCTCAGTTTGTGTAGTCGATACACATTCTCGTGTCCCGCTTTTTTCGACCAGGACTGGGTTTGCCGCCACTTGAGTATTTGATTGGTCGGATGAAGCCGGCAGCGAGCAGGCCGCACTTCCTCGGCGATTGCTCGACGTTCTTCATTGAAGGGCGTAGCGATCGCTTGACGGGTCGCACTTTGGGGTCGGCGCTTAGTTTGTGCTCACGAGATCCCTAGGGACACCGTGCATGTCGGAGGGTTTCCATGCGAAGATGTCCCTATTCTCACGGGAACTCGGCGAGCGCCTTCCTATGCTGGGCTCATGCATGTCCCGATCGCCACCGTCGCTGGGTCGCTCGACCAGCTCGACGGTGCGGTGTTCGCCGTGGCCTCAAAGGTTGAGGTGTTTGTGCCCTCCGAGTTGGGCTTCTTGAGTATTGTGGGTCGCCATTGTTGACCCCGCCAGATTTGGCAAGCTCGTCGTGATTAGCTTCACGCGATGACGGCGCTGGCCGAGCTCGGCTCCTTTGGCCTCGCATTCGCTGCCATGTCGGGTCGCCGCTGATGGTGATGACGCCGCACGCCCGGAGCTTCATCGCGTTACGCAGTGGGGCGCCGCCATGAATTTGGCGAACGCCGCGCCTGTGACGCAGCGGTGTCGTCAAGGGCACCAGTCAAGACGATCCGCCGGCGGAAGTTTGCCGAGTACCGAAGGTGACGGCGTGACTTTGCCGATCGGGTACCTTCCGACCGGGACGGCGCTGCGGAACATGGTGTGGGTTGTCTCGATCATCGATCGGGAGTCGAATCACTGAAGGTGTCGAGGTAGAGGATGTTGATGGAGCTGCCGCCCCATCGCTGTCTTGGGGAGCCGTGAGTCGCCAACCTTGGCTTGACCACCAAGGCGACTCGCCCCGGTACTCGGCGCGGGCGAGTGGTCTTGCCGGCTCTGTGATGGGCTGTTCACCAGTTGAGGAACCGGGGACGTCGCTTTGGGCCACCGCTGACAGCGACGGCTGGCGATGACCTTCTTCTCGCGCGTGTTGAAGCTCGCGAAGGTGTGGAGCGAGCCGCTACTTTTGTCAATTTTCCGCCATTTGGCGGGTCGTTGTCGGGTCCTCCCGCGTGCCGTGCCTTCTCGATTTCCACGAGGGTGTGGCGGTCGGCGGTGGTGTGCGTGGCGGCTTTCCTTCCCTCCGTGGAAACGAACATGGTTGGTTAAGGAGGGCCGCGATCGAACCTTGGCTTGTTCTTGTAGTTGCCGCCATCGCGTCGTTCTCCGTCACGGGCGGTAGCTCTTGGGCTCGCAGCGTGCTCAGCGTTGACGCATCAAGTCGACTTCGCCGTCGTTCGGCACTTGCCCGTGAGGCGGTGCCGCTATAGTGTAGGTCGGTTCGGCGCCGCCGTTGCCGGCGGGCGTTGCCTCCCGACTCGTCGCCGATTTCTTGGTTGGGGTCCTCCTCGGCACTGCTTGGCGATCTCGAGGAGGTCGGGATGTTGTCGAGTGCGTGTCGCTTGAGCTTGGCGACTAGAGGCTCAGAGCGACACGAGGTCTTGAAGCAATGGATCGCGGTGTCCGGTGGATGCCGAACGCGTACGAAGCTCTTGCCACCGTTGGACCCGATATGAAGTCGACTCGCGAGGTCCCCGGACGATCGCCTGTGGTCCTCGATGGTGGCGCGGGTGTAGGAGCACCAAGTGCGACGAAGGCGCCTCGCATTTCCTCCAGTGAGTCGACATGCCCCGGGAGCGTGTTGATCCATTGCTCGCACGCCCCTCCATCATCGGGAGGTAACGGCGGCGAGTAGGTCAGTGTGACCCGCGATCCCCATTGCCATGAGGTATGTGTCGAGCCAGACCGCGGGGTCGTACGAGGAGTCGTATTTTTCTATCTCCTTTGGCGCCTTGAAGTTTGGCGGGTACTTTTTGTAACACCCTCAGAATCGGACCTATGCAAGTTTGAGCAAAATTCGCCAAACCCGCATAGAAACGATTCAAAGGTCACTGTGCACTTTCGGGTGGAAAACGAAGTAATAACATTACACAACAGCCCTCGATGGGACCCATAAGATATATATATAACACTCAAAGAGCCAAGAATACAAATATACGGTACAAGATCCAAATCACCTTGAAAATGGTAGGCGTCCGACTACGGACAAGAAGCAAATGGGGCTAAGAGCCTGAAGAATAACCAATGGCGTCCATAACCACACTTGAGCCAAGCGGAAGGGTAACCTCGCTAACACGCCGATCTCAAAACCCGCTTAAACAAAAGGTGCCGACAAGGGCAAAGGAAAAAGAAGGAGCGTCAAGATCGAGGCCAAGACAGCGAGGCTAGAATTCGGGTCCTCGCCACATGTATGGTGGATCGGCGCAAGGCAAAGATGCACTAAACAACCTATAGAGACTCGATACAACTGGCGGTTATCAGAGGGGGTAAGAAAGACCTATTCGGATCCAACCTGAAGCTAACACCAAACAAAACCCAACCTGGCGTTTCCCCCTCGAGACCAAACGAGGAAGTCAACCGAGGAACTCACAGGTTGGCAGTTTTACTTGTTCGCTTATAGTTGCACTTTACTAGTCGTTTAAATAATCGCCCCGATAAGGTAAGCAGTGCACTTTTAGTTAACCATTCCGTTATAGTTGTAACTCTTACTAATCAGGTGATAGCATGAGATAAACCCAAAACCCAAAGCTTGTTGGTACTTTTATTCAGCCAATTCGCTAGTAGTTGCAATACTTACTAGTCATATACAATTGTCGCAAGCGACAACCAAACAAGCAATTGTGGGCGTATTATTAGCCATTCCGTTATAGTGAGGCTGATTACTAGTCATTGTAAGTCAAATTTATAACAATAAACTTTAGTTATGCTTGTCTATGATCGAGAAACTGTGCCAAGTCGTCCATATCCGGACACGGCTTTTCGTAAAGTTTTACCCGCCGGGTGCACCAATAGCAACACACGCCGATCAACCTCGAAAACCAAATCAAAACCCAACGAGGCTTTCACGATCGAACAATCACAGATTCGAAATATTTCAGGGGCCACCTTAAGTAGAATCCCAACGAGTAGGCAAGCTCAGACGGCCTCAAGGTTGGGTATACGGTGTGAACGACCGGGAACCCCAAACGGGGCTTGTCGACACATGAATCGTGTCCCGATCCTAAACAAGACAAGCTAAGCCCGTCGCACAATCGTAAATAAAGCAAGTAAAGCATGGCATAAGTACAGATCGAATAAAACCTCAAACTAGTTTGTGGCCCCAAGAAATAAGATCGAATCAAGCTCGGCTGTGGGTCCCATATACCTCCGATGTGGATAGCGCGCAAAATCAAGGAATGTATCAAGTACTCGGGGTCTTACGGACACAAGTGGGCGTCGAAACCAAATATTATCTATCACCCACGATGCCTCCGCTTATTCAATTTTAGTTGTTAAACAGAAATTAAAGTGACAATAAGTAAAACTAGGATCATCTCCAACATCAACATGCGGCAATACATCGAATCGTGGCATATGACACACTTGACACTTGAGCAAGCAACTTCTGACGCATAAGTCCAACTATCTACCAAACAACGGTGTGGGGTGTGTCCAAGGCAATATAAGGCTGCAGGGGATATCACAGGTACGGAAACTAAAGCATCGCAACACAGGTAGCAATAGATCAACAGGAGGGAATAAATACTATAAAAGTAAGATAGGTGGAAAGGGGGAGATGCTCGCCTGAAAACATTGTCGAAAGGTTCCACCGAAGATCGGGGCGAAGCTCACATCAACTCAACGGTCTTATCCGCGAAGAAGCAAAACACTAGAATAAACCGGATGCAATATTTAATACAACGGCAGAAAATCGGCATGATGCATGAATGATGCATGGCATGGCAAAGGTGCGGTGCAATTAGGTCAAATTAAGTGGAACCGGGGTTCCGACAATTAGTTATGTGGTTCATGTTATTTAGAAGCCCCTCAAATTAAATGTTGTTTAGCAATGTAACAGATAGAGCCGGTTCGCTACACATGTTTAAATGAGGCCGATATGAGACTAGATTTGCCCGCATATGGGCCCCATATTTAATTATTAGGTGAATTGGCATAAGGCCCCCAAACCAATGAGATGCATGCGAGATGACAAATAAATGTGCAACAAGTTGTTATGATATTATAAAAATAGGGTTCGAGGAAAAAGGGTCACACATTAGGGTTCTCGACGGACTTGGGTTCCGGGGTTCGGGGTCGGGGTCGGTCTCGGGGTCCAGGGTTCGACGGATCTGGGGTTCGGGGTTCGTGAGCGTTCCGGATTCGGTCGTTCTGTAAGGGTTCTTGCCGCATCGGGGTCTCGATATCCATGGAGCAGAACTTGGTCGGTGTCGGGGCGCGTTGGATTCGTCCTGGCCAGGGTTGTTCTTGTCGCATGCAGATCTTGGGGTCCGGGTCTTGGTCATGTTGCCGGTAGCTCTTGGTGTCCGTGAGGTAGACCTTGGCGTTCCTGAGGGAGTACTTGGCCCGACGTCGGGGCATCGGTACCGTCCTGGTTGCTGTAGTCCTTGTCTCTACGACGCTCTTGCCGGTTCCGCGCAATCGAGGCGGTCTTGGCTTCGGGGTGGAGTACTTGGCGTCTGGGTGCGGTACTTGTGGTTCATGTGGCGATCTTGGCATCCTTCCGGTTAGGGTTGGCGTTCGCGGGAGGTACTTGTCGTTTCCGAGGAGAAGATCTTGCGTGGCATAGCCTTCGGGTCCACGAGGTAGTCCTTGACGTATTTCGCATCGGCGTACCGGCGTTCGGTTCCATGACGGCGATCTTGTCGGTTTTTCCGTGGTCTTGGTTGTCGAAGTCGGGCTCGGTTCTCGATGTCGGTCCACAGGGGTTTGCGGCTTTGTCGTCTCCACACCCCACAGCCTAGTACCAACTTGGTACTGCACCGAAACGGGCACGATGGAGGCAGAGAACGCGCTGCGGGGGCGGTGGTTGCTGGGGAGGTCGCCGGAGGGGAGAGGGGTCGCTGCGGGGTGTCGAGGTGGCCGGCGGGCACGGCGATGGCGAGGTCCAGCGGGGAGGAGGCCGAGGGGACGGCGGACGTCTGGGAGCGGGTCGGGGAACACCGGCGACGGGGCGGACGAGGAAGGTTGATGGCGGGGCGGCTCGGCGACTGGGGTGGTGAGGGAAACGGAGGGGGCGCGGCTGGCGGGCCTGCGGCGCAGGCTCAGTGGGCGCCTTGGCGCCAGGGAGGCGGCGGTGGGGAAGGACCCTGGGCGCGGGTGAGGGTAGCGATCAGCAGGCGGCGGGCAAGGGCACAGGGCACGGCGGGTCTGGCTCATGGGAGGCACGGGCGAGGACGGAGGCGGGGACCATGCAGGCGGCGGCAGGCCTGGCGCGAGGTGGTGGCGCGCCCGGCGAGGCGGGGTGGAGGTGAGGTGGGTTGGCGGCGAGGGCGACTGGGGAGGGCGGCCAGGAGGCGTGCGGGGAGAGCTTGAGGAAGGAGAGGAACAGGGAAACCGCGTGGGGGGGGGTGGGTCCCGCGGGGGCCCAGGGGGGGGTCGGGTGGTCTGCGTGTGTGTGTGCGTGGGGTGAGTGGGGAGCTGAGGGGTGGGCCTGGGGGTTGGTGGGAGTGAGCTGTGAGAGAGGGAGGGACATGTGGGGTGGGGATAGGTGGGGAGAGGAGGGTGAGGTGGCGGTTGATAGGCTAGGGTGAGGTGGAGGTTGGTTTGGGTAGACTTGGTAGTTTAGGATTAGCAGGCAGGGGTAGGTGGACCGATGAAATCTGAAGTCGTTCGGGCTAAGCCTGCTGCCCGCAAAAAAATAAATATAAATTTTATTTGTTTTAAACGGGCCGTTGGCAAACCGATAGCGGCCAAAACAAAATATTCCGGGGACCCGGTTTTGGAGTTTGAATAAGATGGGGCGTTTGGAAAACAAATCAGGGTTTTCGAAAATAGTTTTGGCAAACAATGCACGATGATGACGATGCAATGCACAAATTCAACGCGATTTTCTAGCAGTGGTTTTGCGGGATGCCACAATTCGACACCACTAACAAGGGATCTCGCCCTCGAGATCCGCCTCATGGTACCAGAAAGAGGGTCGGCGTCTGATCCTTCGCGCTTCGTGTAGATCCTCGCGACACCACTAACAAGAGGTCGTTGTCCGTGATCGTCGAGAGAACTCTCTGGTAACAAAAGGTCGAAGGTAGAGGTATCAACAAATAAAGCCACCTCTAACTTCCGTGGACGGAGTAAAATCGGATCCACCGATTCGATGTACGAGGCGAATGATAAGAGTAGTCGGATGGTGATCAGTCCATCGCGCACTCCAAACCATTACTCGACACGAGCAGGCGGATTATGCAACTAACTCGGATTGATGAAGATCTCGACAAGCGAGTTGGAAACAAAGGAGTGATGACTGCGCCGGATCGCGTAGATGATGTAAATCGCTGTCGAAACAGGAAAGCACAAACAAATAACAAAGAATGGTACCACCAGACGGATTCCTCGGGTAGCATGAAGTCCGATGTGGCAACACCGTTATCGAAAGAAGGAAGCGAAACCCTAAAGTGCAATGAATCCCAACCACGAGAAATCCTGGACTCAAAGAAAAGATACGAGAGCAGATTCAAAACACGTCGAGGTAAGAGGAGAACAGCAGAGGGGTAAGGAGTAAAATCAGACCTAATCAGAACTATCCAACCGATTTTGCAAAATAGTTTTGACTCTCTACTTCGGCCGTTAGCTAGGTTATCCTCTGAAATTTGGACTTGTGGGGTATCATCTTGAGCTCGATACCACTCTGTAACACCCTCGAATCGGACCTATGCAAGTTTGAGCAAAATTCGCCAAACCCGATAGAAACGATTCAAAGGTGCCCACCAGCACTTTCGTGCGGGTGGAAACGAAGTAATAACATTACACAACAGTCCTCGATGGGACCCAGGCAGATATATATATAATGACTCAAAGAGCCAAGAATACAAATATACGTACAAGATCCAAATCACCTTGAAAATGGTAGGGCGTCCGACTACGGACAAGAAGCAAATGGGGCTAAGAGCCACGAAGAATAACCAATGGCGTCCATAACCACCAGGCCAAGCGGAAGGGTAACCACCTAACGACGCCGATCTCAAAACCTGCTTAAACAAAGGGGTGCCGAAGGGGCAAAGGAAAAAGAAGGAGCGTCGATCACGAGGCGATGCAGCGAGGCTAGAATTCAAGCGGTCCTCGCCACATTGGTATGGTGGGTGGCGGCAGCGGCGACATGCACTAAACAACCTATAGAGACTCGATACAATGGCGGTTATCGGAGGGTAAGAAAGACCTATTCGGATCAACTGAAGCTAACACCAAACAAACCCAACTGGCGTTTCCCCTCGAGACCAAACGAGGAAGTCAACAGGAACTCACACAGTTGGCGGTTTACTTGTTCGATTATAGTTGCGCACTTTACTAGTCAGTTTAAATAATCGTCACGATAAGGTAGCGTGGGCACTTTTAGTTAACCATTCCGTTATAGTTGTAACTCTTACTAATCAGTGCGAATAGCATGAGATAAACCCAAAACCCGGTAGTTGTTGGTACTTTTATTCAGCCATTCGTTGTAGTTGCAATACTTACTAGTCATATACAATTTGTGCACACAACCAAACAAGCAATTGTGGGCAGTATTAGCCATTAGTTATAGTGAGGCTGATTACTAGTCATTGTAAGTCAAATTTATAACAATAAACTTTAGTTATGCTTGTCTATGATCGAGCGTGCTCCAAGTCGTCCATATCCATGGACACGACTTTGAAAGTTTTAACCCGGCCGGGTGCACCAATAGCAACACACGCTCGATCAACCTCGGAAAAACCAAATCAAAACCCAAGCAGGCTTTCACGGTGAACAATCACGATTCGAAATATTTGGGGGCCACCCTTAAGTAGAATCCATAGCGAAGTAAGCAAGCTCAGACGGCCTCAAGGTCTTGGGTATCTGGTGTGAGCATTGGGAACCCCAAGCGGGCTTGTCGACATGCGAATCGTGTCGATCCTAAAGCAGTGTGCTATCACAGCACAATCGTAAATAAAGCGTAAAGCATGGCATAAGTACAGGATCGTAAATAAAACCTCAAACTAGTTTGTGGCCCCAAGAAATAAGATGAATCAAGCTCGCTCGGGGTCCCATATACCTCCGGATGTGGATAGCGCATAAAATCAAGGAACAGTATCAAGTACTGGGTCTTACGGGACACAAGTGGGCGTTGAAAACCAAATATTATCTATCACCCACGATGCCTCCTTATTCAATTTTAGTTGTTAAACAGAAATTAAAGTGACAATAAGTAAAACTAGGATCATCTCCAACATCAACATGCGGCAATACATCCAACTGTGGCATATGTGACACACTTGACTTGAGCAAGCAACTACGACGCTAAGTCAACTATCTACCAAACAAGGTAATAGGGTGTGTCCAAGGCAATATAAGGCTGCGGGGGATATCACAGTGCGAAACTAAAGCATCGCAACACGGTAGCAATAGATCAGGAGGAATAAATACTATAAAAAGTAAGATAGGTGGAAAGGGGAGATGCTTTGAAAACATTGTCGAAGGTTCCATAGAAGATCGAAAGCTCACATCAACTCAACGGTCTTATCCGCGAAGAAGCAAAACACTAGAATAAACCGGATGCAATATTTAATACAACGGCAGAAAATCGGCATGATGCATGAATGATGCATGGCATGGCAAAGGTGCGGTGCAATTAGGTCAAATTAAGTGGAACCGGGGTTCCGACAATTAGTTATGTGGTTCATGTTATTTAGAAGCCCCTCAAATTAAATGTTGTTTAGCAATGTAACAGATAGAGCCGGTTCGCTACACATGTTTAAATGAGGCCGATATGAGACTAGATTTGCCCGCATATGGGCCCCATATTTAATTATTAGGTGAATTGGCATAAGGCCCCCAAACCAATGAGATGCATGCGAGATGACAAATAAATGTGCAACAAGTTGTTATGAATGTTATAAAAATAGGGTTCGAGGAAAAAGGGTCACACATTAGGGTTCTCGACGGACTTGGGTTCCGGGGTTGAGGTGAAGTCGGTCTCGGGGTCGAGGTTCACGGATGGGGTTCGGGTTCGTGAGCGTTCTCGGATTCCGGGGTCGTTCTCGGTAAGGGGTAGTTCTTGCCGCATCGGGGTCTCGATATCCATGGAGCAGAACTTGGTCGGTGTCGGGGCGCGTTGGATTCGTCCTGGCCAGGGTTGTTCTTGTCGCATGCAGATCTTGGGGTCCGGGTCTTGGTCATGTTGCCGGTAGCTCTTGGTGTCCGTGAGGTAGACCTTGGCGTTCCTGAGGGAGTACTTGGCCCGACGTCGGGGCATCGGTACCGTCCTGGTTGCTGTAGTCCTTGTCTCTACGACGCTCTTGCCGGTTCAGCATAATCGAGTCTTGGTCGGTGGAGTACTTGGCGTCTGGTGCGGTACTTGTGGTTCATGTGGCGATCTTGGCATCCTTCCGGTTAGGGTTGGCGTTCGCGGGAGGTACTTGTCGTTTCCGAGGAGAAGATCTTGCGTGGCATAGCCTTCGGGTCCACGAGGTAGTCCTTGACGTATTTCGCATCGGCGTACCGGCGTTCGGTTCCATGACGGCGATCTTGTCGGTTTTTCCGTGGTCTTGGTTGTCGAAGTCGGGCTCGGTTCTCGATGTCGGTCCACAGGGGTTTGCGGCTTTGTCGTCTCCACACCCTGCCTAGTACCAACTTAGTCTTGCAGCGGAGCACGATGGAAGCGGAAGCAGCGCTTGAGGCGGTGGTTCTTTGGGGAGGTCGCGGGAGGAGAGGGTCGCTGTCGAGGTGTCGAGGCGCAGCGATGGCGAGGTCAGCGAGGGAGGAGGCAGGGGCCGGGCGTCTGGGGCGGGTCGGAACACAGCAGCGGGCGAGACGAGGAAGGTTGATGGCGGGCTCGGCCCCAGGGTGGTGAGGAAGCGCGGCTGGCGGGAACTGCGGTGGCGGGCTCGGTGGGCGCGGTGAGGCGGGCAGTGGGGAGGACCTGGGCGCGGGTGAGGTAGCGACATGAGGCGGCGGGTGGGCACGAGGGCAGACGGCGGGTCGGTTGGCTCGCGGGGAGGCAGAGGCGGGCGGGGACCAGCAGGCAGCGGCCGGCCTTCTGCTGGCAGGTGGTGGCGAGCGGCCAGTGGAGGTGAGGTGGGTTGGCGGCGAGGGCGACTGGGGAGGGCGGCCAGGAGGCGTGCGGGGAGAGCTTGAGGAAGGAGAGGAACAGGGAAACCGCGTGGGGGGGGTGGGTCCCGCGGGGGCCCAGGTGGGGATCGGGTGGTCTGCGTGTGTGTGTGCGTGGTGTGAGTGGGGAGCTGAGGGGTGGGCCTGGGGGTTGGTGGGAGTGAGCTGTGAGAGAGGGAGGGACACGTGTCAGGTGGGGATAGGTAGAGGGAGAGAGGAGGGGTGAGGTGGCGCGCGCTGATAGGCTAGGGTGAGGTGGAGGTTGGTTTGGGTAGACTTCTGGGTAGTTTTAGGATTAGCAGGGGCAGGGGTAGGTGGACCGATTTAGAAATCTGGGGCGGTCGTTCGGGCTAAACGGCCCGTTCGACTGCCCCGCAAAAATAAATATAAATTTTATTTGTTTTAAACGGGCCGTTGGCAAACCGATAGCGGCCAAAACAAAATATTCCGGGGACCCGGTTTTGGAGTTTGAATAAGATGGGGCGTTTGGAAAACAAATCAGGGTTTTCGAAAATAGTTTTGGCAAACAATGCACGATGATGACGATGCAATGCACAAATTCAACGCGATTTTCTAGCAGTGGTTTTGCGGGATGCCACACTTTTCGCCTCGGATCATTGGTCCGAAGCACTTAGGCCCTAGTCGACTGAGCGACCCCATAGGCTCGCCATCGCGAGTTGAATTGGGTGTGCCGCAGAGTCGTCGGCTGGCGTCGCGCCAGTTTGTTGTTGATGATGTGGCGGGTGTCGATGGGTTCTCCGTTAGCGGCGAAGTTGGTCGCCCGGCTGGGATCGTTAATTGGAGAGTGCGCGTTCACGGGTCGGCGTTGAGCTGCGATGGCTCGGTGGCGGGCAATTGAGGTGTTTGCCGCCAGCGGCCGCTGAGGCCGCCCTTCCGAGGAGCGCCAGTATACTGCGCGCCTTGCGATCGGCCCGCTCTTTTGCTCCACGGCCTTTGCGGCGAGGGCAGCGTCTTGGATTTGTGGCGCCGTCGCGGTGGCCGTGATGCTATCGGCTGCTGCTCGTGCCACGAGGTTGTCCATCGGTGGAGAGCGATGGGAGGCCGTTCGCGTCTCGCTCCCGTGAGGATCGACTATCCGCTGGTCACAGAGGCGTGCGGTTGGGTGGTGGTGGGGCACCCATCGCCGTCGATCTGGCGGGGCAGGCGCTTCCTCTGATGGCGCGTTCTCGCAGATCGCTCGGCTATGGCCGGGTCGTTTTCGTCGTCGAAGTTCGGTAGCGCCTGAGCGGTGGGGTTCAGCGTGACCTGATCCGCTGCTGGTGGTAGCGTGGCAGTTCTGCGCTGTCACTTGCTCGAGGCGAAATTTTCGCTCGGCTTTGCTTCTGCCTCGCCAATTTGGCGAGTTCCTTGACCTCTTGCCGTGGCGTTAGGAGGATTAGGGTGGAGAAAGGATCCTCCGGCGGATCGGACGCTGTGGCGATGTGAGTCGGCGGCATGGCGGGTTCCGTCGTGGAGGTCGTGAGTTTTCCGACCGGTCGAATTCGAAGATCCAGGATGGAGGGTCTCGAAATCTCCAGCGTTGGAGACCTGGCGATGGAGCCCGGATGAGCAGCGGTGATGGATCCGGCGGTGGCCACGGTCGCCAGTCGGCGTCGTCGGTGAGCCGCATCTTCTGCGGCGGCTGAGTTCCGGCCACGTTCTTTGTGGGCGAGTTGTACCGGAGGCGGCGGTGGATCGTGCGGACTGGCTCTTAGAGAGCCGATCGCGTGGTGGCGACTCACGGATCTGGCCGAGTCCTCCGAGGTGATGGCGTCGGTGAGGCGGCGAAGAGGCTGATCGTCTTGGGTCGCGGGATTCTGTTGTCGTGATGATCGCTGCCGGGACGCTGCTTTCGGCAAGATCGGAGCATCTCGCGATCGCTATCATACGGCCGGTGGCGACTCGTTGATGGGCAGATTGGATCTCGCCGAACACCGCCAGACCGGCCAGGCCGGTGGGCGCCCTCGTCGTGGGAATGGCCACGCAGATCTTTAATCGGCAGGTAGTAGAACGAGGGGCAAGGCGCCAGCCATCTGCGGTGCGAGATGAGGCGAGACACAGGTTTTACAGGTTCGGCCCAGGAGAAGACCTACTCTGCTAGATTGTATTATGGATGTGTTTACAATGGGCGAACTCGGCGACTAGGCGGCGAGTTGCTTGGAATATGAGGAGCGTGTCTCTACTCACCCCATAGGGAGGTTTATATAAGCTCACCTCCCTAGGGTTTACATATCTCAACCGATTCGATTCTGACAGTCGTTTAACCTAGACCGATGGGCCTATCTACTACTTTGGGCCTTCAACTTCCACTCTTTGATACCTTCTTGGGCTTTGATCCACTCGCTTGTCTGCAGGCCCACTCGGACCCTTGGGCGGTCGGAAGCGATCCCATTGAGTATACCCCAGTAGGCGTATCCCCATCAGAAACTTTTCTGGATCTTTGCACCCCTTGAATGTACTCATAACAAAGTATCAAGGCCCACCTTGTGATCATCCAGAAACTTTCAAATGCATAGTTTAAATGACAATTCAAAATTGAATCTTTATCATATGGGAAGATCCCACTTTTTCAAAAACCACTCAAACAAGCTCAACTTTCAAAACCCAAGCATCTGCAGACTCACCAGCACCAATCTAGCAAACCCACCAAAAATCATTTCAAAATTCAAAACTTGATTTCATGCGGCCATTTCATCAAACAGGTTGCAGACACAAAACAAACAAACATCAAACACTATTGTGAGCAGTGATTCTTGCCTAACTTGTTCTCTAGTTAGCTCACACCCAGCTCAGTAGATCATCTAGGAAGATTAACTAAGAACTAGCACCACTGTGAGCTTGCCATTGCCATCAATGGTGAACAGCCGAGCACCCCCTTGTCACCCCAGTGTGGACAGCAGGCTAGAGGAAAAACTAGTCGTGCCAACCTTGTCTGGGAGATCACCCATGCCTCACCGCCCCCTCTCGACCAGCCCTGCCTCGCAGACAATGCCCAGAACCGCCAGGAACGTCGCGCCCGTGCCGCTGTCGACCATGCCGAGCGTGCGCCAGAGCACAACCCTCGACCGAAGCCCACAGATCGCGCGCCGCCCTCGCCGCGTGCAGACGTGATCACCACCGACCCAGGAGACCGCCAGACACCCGCGGATCGGAATACCCCGGACGGCGAGGAGCCTGACTAGGAGGAGTTTGTCCCCAAGTCAGACCTCGCTCCGGCTCGCGCCCGTGGCAAGACCCCGGCCCACGAGGAGGAAGGTGATTCGTACGAGGTCCAAGTTCTTGAGGTAGTTGCCGTAATGCCAATTTCTTATGCATTTCCGGCTTCTACTTTCTCAGCTAATCCGTCCGGTCAGGTTCACAACGCCGAGCCTCTCGCCTCCCGACCTCCTGTTTGGGGAAGCGTGGCGCTCGGTAGGTGCCTCGGAAGCCATTCCCAAGAAACGGATAAAGAGATCTGCCCCGCACCCTCCTAAGCGTAAAACTATGCCCGGGGTTACTGGGTGAGTTGCTTTTTATCTGTGTTATTTTTCTCTCTTTACGCCTTTTGACCTGATCTTTTTTGCCTTTGAGGATCCTCTTTCTAAGCCTAGTGGTCCCAGCATGGCGTCACACGACTCGGCGCCTTCTCCTCCGCCTCTGAAGATACTAGAGTTCCTAGTCCTGCTCGTGTTGACTCTCCTCCGCTCGGATCGGATGCCATCTCGCCAGGATGCGCTTTGAGATCTCTCTTGTTGATCTGGATACAACTCGGCCCGTAGATATTTCCATGAGCCTCTGCCTCCGTGAATCTTAAAGTTTCCCCTGAGGTCCCTTTGACCCCCTCAACCTTTACTGTGACTCCGATTCTAGCCGAAGATACCAATATCTCGGCGCCCTCAGAAACCGTAATCCCTCCGGCCCCTAAAGACGTCATTCCAAGTGCCGAGGTAACGGCTCCTGCCGACGCCTCTTCTAAGGCAAGAAAGGTCGTTGTCGCCAAGCCTCCCTCATCTCAGAAAGGACTCGCCAGCTCATCTCAGCCTACAATTGCTGATGCGCTGCGCAAGGGGGTTTCATCTGCCAAGAGTACTGTTACCCGGCTGCTGATACACAGCTCGCTCTCCACAAGAGTCCCGCAGCGGCGGTGGCTACCCAACACGTCCGAGGTAAAGTTCTGACTCGCACGGAGAGTGGGAACAGCCTCGGCTCGTTGGTCGAGTATGCCAACAATTGGAACGCTGCTGATCAGCTCGAGGGCAATCCAGGCAGCTAGCCGTTTCAACTCTCCGACATCAGCAGTCGCCTACATCTGGCTGCCAAGATCGTTCTTGACAACGACAAGATGAATGAGGTAATTGTTTTTATGGACGTTTGATTAGTCATCCGAATGCTATTATATATACTCTAGTCTGAAGCTTGCAGCGAATAACTTGTTATTGGTTTGGAAGATTATGCTTTACGGTTGGTTTTACGTTAGTGTTCGAATATCCATCCACCTAGATCCGAATTAAACTTTGCTTGATTTGGATCTGTCTGAGCTTCGAATATCCAGCCACCTAGATCCAAATTAAGCTTTTCTTGATTCGGATCTGTCTGAGCTTCGAATATCTAGCCACCTAGATCCAAATTAAGCTTTGCTTGATTCGGATCTTGTAACATCCCAAAAATACTAAACTTGGATCATCAATTTCCAAACAAGCTCAACTTTCAAAACCCAAGCATCTGCAGAATCACCAGCACCAATCTAGCAAACCCACCAAAAATCATTTCAAAATTCAAAACTTGATTTCATGCGGCCATTTCATCAAACAGGTTGCAGACACAAAACAAACAAACATCAAACACTATTGTGAGCAGTGATTCTTGCCTAACTTGTTCCCTAGTTAGCTCACACCCAGCTCAGTAGATCATCTAGGAAGATTAACTAAGAACTAGCACCACTGTGAGCTTGCCATTGCCATCAATGGTGAACAGCCGAGCACCCCCTTGTCACCCCAGTGTGGACAGCAGGCTAGAGGAAAAACTAGTCGTGCCAACCTTGTCTGGGAGATCACCCATGCCTCACCCCTCGACCAGCCTTCGCAGACAATGCAGAACCGCCAGACGCCGCGCCCGTTGCCTCGACCATGCCGAGCATGCGCGAGCACCCTCGATCAAGCCCACGGACCGCGCCACCCTACTTGGCGTGCATCGTGATCACCAAACCGAGACCACCACACATCCCGTTTATCGCCTGTGCGCGCCTGACCACCGCCCGCCATCGAAGACGCCCGCCTGCACTTGTGAGCCGCCCGTTCCAGACCAAACCTCACCACACCTACTCGCGCATTAAATCTGTAGAGCATCGCCAGGAGACCACCAAGCGATCACCACCGCTGGCCATGCCTCTAGCAGCCCGTAGCCATGTCGCCACCGTCGCCTGCCCATCCCGTTCGGTATCGCCGTCGAGCCTATAAAAGGAGGACTCCCCTGCTCGATTTCTTCACACCATTCCACTCCTCACTCACCTAGAACCACCCCACCTCAGTCCTGGAGCAAGGCGAGCAGTCGTGAATTTCACGAGCCCGCCTCTGGAGAAGAAGGCAGCGATTGGAGCCGCCAGAGAAGCCACCGGTACTAGGAGATTCGCCGTTGTCGACTCGTTCGCCCCTCGCCGACCCTACTTGACACCGGTGAGCCCCAGCACCTCCTGGCAGCGCTAGGGTTCGTTTCGCCGGAGTTGTCTCGCGTCGATGATGACTCCCGGCCGTTGGATTAGAATCGATCGAGCGATCCACGTTGCCCCATACCGCCATGACCCGTGTCAGCGGCAGTGGGGACACCCACTTAAGCAGCCCGCGGGAGCACTGCGCTTAGCAGGCCGGCCCGTTAACTTTTCCCGCGCAAGCCCAGTTTTTCAAATTAAACCTTTTCTATTTCAATTCAAACACACTTCTGTACCCAACTTCAAAAGTCAACCCAGATCGATTCAGTACACCAAATTGAATGAAACCAATTTTTTTGGAAAGGTCTGTGAATGCTGAATCCAAGCCCGTTGGATTCAAGTCATTTGGATCTGTAGATCACCCATGGTAAAAATAACAAGGCAGAAGCTTTTATGCATTCAAACATTTTTCAAATTTAAACCATAATAGCTTTTGAGTTGATTCCAATTCTCAAAAATCACATTTAACCATACCTTTCAGAATATATAAAAATATATAGGTTTACTTGCAGAAATAATGTTCAAGTAATAAAAGAATGCTACATAGGCATTTCTAGCCACTTTAATTAATTAAAATAAAAGGGTAAAACCTTATTAAATTGTGACACCACTTTAAATCACATTCCCATGGACTACAATATGTGGTGATGACATGTGTCAACATGATCCCATGTTTAGTTTGGAGAATATTAAATCTTAAGTAGTTTTTCAATGAGTAGAAATTACTTTTCTAAAAATAAAAGGAATTAAACCAAGCCTTAACCTTGTAATGTTAGAGATGATGCTAGATCATCTATAGAACCCTTAATGTGATGATTGCATGTAGTTAAGTATTGTTTGGTGATTGTGTACCTCGTATTTATTCATAGGCGCTAGTACCGAGCCAAGGATACGAGGAGGAAGGAGGATTCTCAC